>JAEAOA010001211.1:262500-645000 GCA_016746295.1 Potamilus streckersoni
TGCGTGTCAGTTATATTGTAAACAACTTTTACATATTTTTATTATTGAATTTATAGTAAGATTCGTTCAGCAGAGTTAAATTCGTTCATGGCGTACGTGACTATCGGCCGTGTTATGTTACTGCGCCGTTCAGAGTAAGTGATCTGGTGACCCCATCACATGATCTAAAATTGCGTTGTAATTAGGGTTTAAGTCAGATTTTTGGTGATTTTGTAATTGGTACCTTCGATCTCAAATGTATTTATTTTTGTTGCTGCCAGTTTGATTCGAATTTTCCTGTTTTTCGGAATTAGTAGCTAATTTCTCTGGAAAACATATATAAGTGCTCTTTATCAGAATTCATGGACATTTTTTGGAAATTATTCTGATTTCTAAAGTCGTAATTCAACAAGTAACTGTTGAGACGATAACGCAACCAGGTTATAAAAGACGTAATTGCCTTCCATATCGGAACTTCATCGGGATTCGAACTTTGATTCATTTAGAATTTTTTTGTGATAGGACTTATAGTTTTAAAATTCCAGGATTAGGTTTTGGATTAGGTTCACAAGACATGCGTTCTTTTCATAATTTTACCTTGTTTTCTAGGGAAATAAATTATTGTGTTAAAATTAACAAAGTTTGTTGGCTTCTTTTCTTTGTTAATTTTGTATGAGCCTATACACGTAACAATATTGTCAAGCCAAATGCTGTAGCTAGCCACTTGTTTCAAGTGGCAAAAGCACCACTGTAGAAACAGCGCTGACGTTGAGTACGAAATGAGTGGCTACATAACTGCCGTTGGAAGTCAGATGAACTAGATCAAAATACTCCAGAGGCAATTACAACAACAGACCTTGAACATATGCTATGCAGCATCAAATCAGGCAAAGCAGCAGGATATGACAACATCCTGTCTGAGTTCCTGAAGCATCTTGGTTCGAAGGCAAAATAATGGCTTGCAGCATTTTACACCAGCGTTGTTAGGTAAACATGCATGCCGACTTTGTGGCACCAGGCATAGTTTATTGCGATACCAAAGTCTGGCAAAGATCTCAACAATGCGGTGAGATATTGGAGGATCTCCTTGCCTTTCAGTTTGGTTGAAAGTACCAGAGCGCCTGGTTCTCCAAAGAATTGGTCCTGACTTGGAGAATACCATAACTATTGAGGAGGCAGGCTTCAGGTATGATCGTAGTACTTGCGATCAAGTTCTTGCCCTGACTACATTTGTTGAAAACGGGTTTTAGAGAAACCTTAAAACTGGAGTTGTTTTTCTAGATCTAACAGCGTCATATGACACAGTCTGGCATGCAGAACTGTTGCTGCAGAATGCACATCAGAGAGAGCTGCAGCCCGTGGATGCTTCAGACTAATGGACTCCCACAAGGGTCTGTTCTTTCGCCAAGTTTCTTCAATGTCTGTATCAATGACTTACCTGTAACACAGTCGCATAAGTTCACGTACGCAGATGGCATTGCTCTCGGCACCCAAAGTCACTCATTCGCTGAGCCTGAGGGGGTACTAAGCAAAGATCTGGAGGATATGACTGACTTCTTCAAGAAATATTGTCTACAGCCAAGCACAATAAATACAGTCTTCAGCGTTTTCCACCTTAACAATGCAAATACGAGCCGTGAGCATTTCATCCTCCTCAATGGGCAGCAATAAAAACACGACCCGACACCAACATACCTTGGTGTGACTCTGGACAGATCAATGACATTATGCAACCACCTGAAACAGTAACAACTCTCAGCACTCGAAACAACCCAATTCGCAAACTGACTGGCTCAATCTGGGTTGCCAGTGCCAAGACACTCAAGACATCGTCACTGGCTCTCTGTTATTCAACAACCGAGAGTTGCTCCTGTCTGGGCTCAGTCAACCCATGCTATGTTAATTGGTGCCCAGCTCAACACAACAATGCGCATAATCTCAGGAACTCTAGTCCTACATCTTCACCATGGAGGCCAGTACTCAGCAATATTCCTCCTCCACATTTGAAACGCCAGGAAGCAACCACAAAAGTGTTGTCTAAGGTCTATGCCAGTAAGAAACGTCCACTATACATAGACATCACCTCATATCCAACAGTCCGCTTGACTTTGAGAAGCCCAATCTGGCTAGGTCCGTGTCCGGAGGATATGACAGCTATTTCGGCATAGAGAGTTTAGTCGTCTTCAACAGATATTGTAAACCACTCCTTCATTTCTGAGCTACCTGTAGGCCCTCCTGGATTCAACCTTCCATATCATTTGTGGGCCACACTGAACCGTTTTCGCACAGGACAGGATCATTGTGCAGTCCACCTTGTCCGATAAGGCCAGCTGCTGTGAAGCTCTTCAGACCATGTCACACATTTTGAACAACTGTCTAACGACAAAGTTCCCTGGTGGACTGCAGGCTTTGCATGTTGCTGATGATGATGCTGTTGAATGACTGAGCAGCACTGCACACGATAATAATATTAATCTCTTGATACTTTCGGAAGATTTTTATTTTTAAACATCTTTGAAAATTTCTCTCTATTTAAAACAATTGATAAGCTGTATTGCAAACAAAGCTGCTCCTTGGGCAACAAATTTTATTTCTGTAACAGGTGTTACTGATTACTCGCTGTACGCTGTAGCCAACATACACATAGAAAAACACCATAATGTTCATTATCATAAAACAAATCATAAAACAATTTCTCTCACATCAACATCTATATTGCTACATAAGAATCGCCATCGAGATAGAGAGAGGTAACATTAGTCCTAATAATAATTACAACCAGAGTTCCATCTAAAGAGACGTCGTCATCGAAATACAAAAAAAACTTTACCAGTGATAAAATAATCTCAGAAATATAGCCGCAAAATTTCAATGAATCATATACGCTCATAATACACTTACAAGCTTTTTTGATACCATTGGTTTGAAAAACAAGGAAGATCACAACGAAAATTCACAGAAATTGTGAGTTTTTATTTTTAACATGAACAAGTCAAAAAACAATTAATTTTAATAGTAATAAATATCTATAAATTACTATATAAAATAACCTTTTCCTGTAAACTGTATTAAGAAATGCAACTTTAAAATATGATTTAAAATTTATTTAACAACATAAGAAAACTGAAGTTAAAAAATGTTATATATATATATATATATATATATATATATATATATATATATATATATATATATATATATATATATATATATATATATATATATATATATATATATATATTGTCTTTACCCCTATTATTGTAACGTTCAGTTCCGTTCATTTCATATGTGAAATAACTAAACAAAAGGCCTGTCATTTATAGCTTGCAACTGACATACGGAGCATCATAATGCACTTATCTGATGTATTATCATTAATGGTGAGGATTTCTTTGTCTATGAATTCAGACCCGAGGATTAATATTCCTATCCTTACCTAGAGATAGCTGTTCAGACCCCCCACCACCAAGGTTTAGGTGACAAGGTCTTCAGTCAGTTGCGACACCATATTTTAATGAAACATCTCGGTCTGCTAGAATTCAAAGACCATCTTTGAAACCAAAGATGGGCATAAATAAGGCAATAAAAGTGAATCAGCTGAATTGCTCTCGCATGATATGTATGAATATAAGTGTTATAATATTAAAGGACTTGATCCGTCCTCCTAACAATCGATACGATAGATATGATGGACATCATTTCCAAATTACTATTGAAAGAAAATAATGACTTGCCTGGAAGCATTCAATGCTGAATAAGAAGTACAGCTTAATTCACTAGAATACAAGCGAATGAAGATCTTGGGAACATATTACTGACTGTGCTATTATGAGCCTATCCATACAGTACATGAATAATCATTAAGTGTAACGAAACAGTGCTTACTGTGTTATTATGAATGTAACCACGCAATACTTGTATAATACTCGCTGTGTTATTATGAGTGAAACTAAACAGCATTTAAATAGCTATTTCTGAATGTAAGTAAACAGTACTTATATAGCAAATTTGTTATTATGAGTATAATCAAAAGTATATATGCGTTGTTATGAGCGCAATTAAATGGTACTTGGATAATACTCACTGTGTTATTACGGATATAACCAAGCAGTATTCGGACGATACTTACTGTCTTATTACGATTGCGACAAAACAGCATTTAGATAACACAAACGATAGACTATTGACTGAGCAACAGGGAGGCTGGATAAGCCAACAGAAACTAATTTGAGAACGGGACAAAAATGGACATACAAGGTTTTGAATGATAAATTGAGGCGTCTAGAGGCTGGTAGAACCGCGCGCTGTCACTCCCTGCTGCTGTAGATGATCGTGGAAAAACCTGTGGTAGATCTTTGTTTTATTGTCTGCTTGCTTGCAACGGGTGTTTACATCCAGGTGCTGTGCCACGAGCAAAATAATGGTAGCTGCCAGCGACAACAGATCTGAAATCAAATCGTAGTTTTAATAATAGTAATGATTGAATGTGCGCTTACCAAGGAATCTCGAACAACTAAATCAGCTCGACAACTACTGGAGGCGATGAAGAAATATATCCCTCTCCTCGATTCTGTCAAGCGGTAACTGCACCGGCGTCAGAAGGTCAAAAAGGATTTGCACAAAGTTCAGCAGAGCTGTTTAAACTGATCACGAAGGTTACCTAAGGCCTTCTTCCTACGTTAGAAGAAACCGCTTTAGCGACTGGAAAAACTGCCAAAGCAATTGTAAAAATTACAAAAAGAACCAAAAACTAAAAAAAAACTTCCAGCCAATACTGCTGCGGCTCAGCCACATTTACAGGACGAAATACAACAGATGATGGATAAGATCGATGATGTGCGGATCTTGTTACACCAGACAAACACGGTAGAACAGTCGCGAAAAGCTAGTACTGATTAAATGAATAAGTTTACCGAAGAAGGTTCTGCCGATATCAGGGATAAAAACCAATTGCTTGAGGTTATTGAGTTTGGGTTTGTTAAAAGAGAAAAATATATGAAAATCAAATATGTTAAAAAGTACTTCTCGTTAATTGACGCAAATATATTTATCATGTTGCTCCGATGCTCCAAAGGTCAAAAGTGGCCAAGGAAACATTGCCACTTTTAACGAGACAGTAAATGAGTATGTAGAACAAGAACAGTACCAACAACAGGAAGGACAGAGGCTCCAAATTAAAAAAGCGAAAGAAGAAAGGATGAGAACCAGATCTGAAACAAACACTGTAGCGCATCAGGCACCGGAGAAAGGTTTCTCGCCCCCATAAGGATATTATTAGCATACGGTACAAAACTCACTTCCTAGGGAACGAGGAGACGCAAAAAGTTGATGTCCCAGATACCCCTGCTACGGGAAGGAAGTAGCCTTACTGGACCCCATCCCAATAACATATTTGCCGATTCTTATTGGTGAGCTAAGAGCTGGCAATAATTAACCAGAAATCATTAATGAAACAGCCGAAATATGTCAGCGATTATTCACAGGTGGTGTCATGGATATCAGCGTTTATCGGGCAGTCATCGACAAACTCATCGACGACTACTACAGCGACTAATCGGTATGCAATTAGATCATGCACAATACAGATTAGCCGTGTATGCGATTTCGTTGAGAATAAATGTGTGTAAGAACCATCCGAAGACATAATACTGAATCTTGAACAACACAATGTTGCACATGCGTGTCACAGTATGATACAATTCATGGGTCGCGATGAAAACGTTGATTCTGGTCTACAAATATGTCAGCGGGATATTTCAGCGCTGTAAACGATTTATTATTTTCTCGTTGGAACATATATATTTATACAGGCATTCTGTCGTAGATATACAAGTGACTGATACTCTTGAGTCAACAGGTGGCTCTAGAGCAATCGCTGTTACACTATCAGACAAAACAATATTAGTCGAAGGTTACGGTGGACAAGAGAGGGTAATTGATGCACCATTGGAAAATATGTAACTGGATATAATCAGTATTTAAATCATCCGTGATATTATAATATCATATCACGTGAATGTTACTCTGAAACCTGGTCAGATCGAAAAGCTGCAGTCGGCATCACCGAAGAATTCCAGAACAACGATATCGCTGAAATCAACAGCGTTGCAAGGCTTAAATAAATTATCGCTGACTCAAGCACTACAATAAAGTCAAACGATCAAAGACTGGCGTGCGATGTAATTTTTCTGGGGGTACCATTAAAGACCTAGATAAAACGGCTAATATATTTCCACTTCTTGCAGCTATACCAGCACTGATTGCATCTGCAGCTCCAGCTGTTGAAAAGGCAGCTGCACTTGGTGCTGTTGGAACAGCTGCCTGGATGGCATTCAAGAATGAGACAGGACAGAGTCTAACCACAAAAATAGAAAGCAGAAACGAGCCACCCACGGCTCATGGTTATCAGAGTCTTCAGGCTCATGGCATGGTCGAGTCCTGAGACTACCTGGAACGTTTTGCTAAGCATGCTTAGAACTCAAGAAGTTCCAATGTCTAACTTTGATTTGCTCGATGCTGCTCCTCGTTTATACATCAAAACCTTCAGAGGAGTTTTGATGCGCTATTTATTAATAGAACAACCAAATCGTATTGAAACTGGTTCCATTAATCTCGTTGGTCATTTGTTCAAGGCAAATACTGGACTGCATATGCTGTTGATCAACGTATTGTTGTTTATTTTGATTCGTACAGACTCGTGCCTCCAAAAGAATTCCTCGACTATATCAGCAGAATTGCCAGCGTTCCACCCTGGTATTCAACATCATCAGCACAGACACTAACAGACTAACATATATGTGCTCATGAATCGTTAACTATTCTAGATACTACATGGAGGTCATGAACCACTGGTTGCCCACCACCGCATATTGTCGAAACCGCGTTCAGAACTGAACAGTATAATAGTCATCGTTTTAAAGAGCCCGTAGCTTATAACGGTTGATGTCTATGGAAGATCTCGCTCTAGTGCTATGGTTAAGAAACCCGGTGACGTTGATTTGTCAGCGTATTCAACTAAAGATGAGCTCGCTGATCTTATGAACCTCGCTGGGGTTGACAAGGATAAACCTGATGTTTTTCAGGATCAGCATGGATGGTGAAAAACAAGCAGTATTAGGTGGGTAGATATTATCGGACGAGTTATCGGTGCGGTCACCGATAATATCCCAGTAATTTATTGATGGCTAAAGAATCAGAGCCTCGTGCGTATCAATCTAGACGATCAGATACGAGATCCGCAATGATGTCAGTAAACTGGTAATACTATGACTGGCGAACTTAATATGAATGACAATAATATTGTTCTCTTGAGAACCAGCGCCTGATGATGATGCTGTGTGATAAATTAGCCAAGCTGAGTATGATGTTCATGTAAATATGTTTACAAATCTTCGCAAAATGTTTTAAAATTTCGATAAAATCACCGATGATTTTTTTTTGGAAGTCCATTTGTCGTCAGTATAAGTCTCGCCAAAACTAACAATCGTTTCACCCAACTGACAACAACTCAAAAGTCAACTGCCGCTATCAACAAAACTATCGCAGATATATCAAAAGGAATCACTGATGTTGCTAGCTAGTGGCATCTGTATCAGCAATATAAACGAAACAAAGAAACACTATCAAACATTCCGCTGAGGTCACCATTTTGTAAAGGCTCTCCGTGTTTAGTGCTGTAAGTTTAGGATATTTCCCACATACCTATGGCGATATTCCACTGATCGATTTTATGGAACGGTGTCTGTCATGTTAGATCAAAATACCTAGGAAATATTCATATTAGATCTCGAAGACAAAACCTTAGCCGCAACTACGTATTGGTGGTGTCTTGAATTCGTCACCAATACACCACGTATAATGAGTGCTTAGAATCTTAACATTCCGAATGTCAACGTTTCAGCAGGCAATCAGGCTGTTGGCAGTCCAATAATAACCTCCATCGTCGAATGCAATTGTCAGGTCATGATCCACTGGACAGAAACCAACAATGGAACAGCATCAGGGAGGATAAATCCTACAAACGTTAATGGGGTTATTTTGCGAAAATAAGGATTCCTACGAAATGCGAGCGGAAAGTGTTTTCGACAAATTTTTTTCAGATACAAAAAGTGAAGTCAAAGCAATCCGCGAAAATAAGACAAATATTTTTTCAGACAAGATGGAGGGTCTAGCCTATCGAGGTTTAAACGTTGTGCAACGATCTGTCGTTTACCCGTATAATTTCCCAACGCTGAAAGCGTCACAGTGTGAATCAGGTCAAGTGCAGTCAGTCAAGTGACTACAACTCCTGCGGTCTTAGTGCGTATTTGTGAACTGAGAATGAGTAAAAAGATGACAGCTCAATTGAAAATTTATCGAGACCAACACGATACCTCGACCGAGGAACAAGTAATTTTATCATGATAAGTCTGTGTTGTGCAGCTTGAGTGTGCGAGAAGAAAATTTTTAATTTAATTATATCCATATCCCCAGAACACCAAATCTGATTAATGTTTGACAGAGTGTGTGCATCGACTGCATTAAATACAACTAAAATATCGAAACCTACACAATCATCAAAGATAATAAATAAGTAAACTGTGGTGAGTCACCATCAGTGAAGCTTGCAATTGTACCTAATTTAGATATGTCCGATAAGTTAACATTACTTCGACCTCTTAATGCACCTCTCTCCGTTGTATCACTAATTATACAATCTTCAGCATCGTCTTTAATTAATCTTGTACGATGTCGTTTATGATGATATAATCCTCCATGCGTAAATTTACCCATTATTTTTCTGTCAAGATCTTTTGTCAGGTTTTCTCAGATCGGTATTGTCCAGATTTTCATCAGGGGAATATTTCTTCTGTTGTGGTGACTAAACCTTTTTCTGCAGATGATATGATATGATTGCTTTACTTACAACCAACGATATCAATATTTTTACAACAACTATATATCATAATAAAACTATTTGAATCCAACCGAATTTGTTAAAATTATTTTCAGGCCAAACAGGATGAAGGTTTTTCGATGCAGACTCGAATAACTCACTATATGCAAATCCAGATAAGTCAAAATCTAGTAAGGGTCCATTTATCGCAGCTCTGGTCATCTCGTGTGTTTGATGTCCAAATCTTTTGAAATGCTCAGAACACTCAACCTCTCCAAGAAAATCTCCAGGATAACACGCAAATATATCAACCAAGATAGCATCCTTATAACCCTATTTAGTATTCCACAATAATTGTTAGTATTCGATACAACTGAGTTGGACATCTTCAAGAACTTCCAACCATGTTGGTTTCCATGAATTTTCCTTCTGAGCAGCGTGATCAGCAACTCACGGAACGGTGAAGCAATGACTGAGTAATCGTTCAATAACATCAGTATCGTTTGTGCATTTCAACGCTAGATTTTTCATTTCATCGTGGAGAGATTCTGCACGATAAATATATTTATTAGTCCATAAAAACTGATCACAGTTCACAGATTCTGAGTTTTGAAACAACCACACGGATATGGGGTCACTCTTACTGATATTTCTGATATCACCGCATGTGCATTATGATCAATAATCTCTATCAAAGCTCCATTTTTAGTATTTTGATTCATACAAAATCTCTCCGGTTAATGTCTTCACCCTTACTTGAAATCTATCCGGTTAATGTCTTCACCGCTACTGAAAATCTCTCCGGTTAATGTCTTCTTACTGGAAATATTGATGTTTTTCCAGTTCAGCAACATCTTTGATAGACGCTCATGTATATTTCACTATTTATGGCGACTCATTTATTTTGTTATGACATAGATCTGTTAAATCATTTCCAAGAATCGCGTTTGAGAAGTATTCTGTAACTGGCTCACAACACAATTTATGCGGGAAATTTTCATTGGCAGGAGATCATTGACACTAGGTTTATTATTCAGCGGATATATTGTATGAAAAAACTACCTCACATGATATGATGACTCATAATATGGTCTATCAACTCCACTCATTATTCATGGTTTGGAATTTTTATTTAACATGACAATATTTCAAATGTGATGTGATTGAACAGGGTCACGTTTGTCACTGATGTGTCGTCTGTCGCCACGATAAAATTTATTCTAAGATAATTAATAATTGTTGCTACTTACTTGTCATTCGCTGTAGCATTGACATCTTGCATAATTCTGAACGTTTACCAAATATGAGCGAATCATTGCGAAATTCTCTCTTTGGCTTCATGGATTCGATAGATTAAAATTGTATTCGTCAAAGCAACCAGAGCTTATATCGACAATTCAGGGGCTATTCAATCAAGATTAAATCTGGTTTTAGAGGGTCTAATCGCAGATAATCTCGCAAATTCCTCCATGTTATAATTAAGGTAAATATATATTTAAATTGAAGATAAATCATTCAAGCAAAGTATAAATATAAATGGCTCGTGATTGGTATTATAATTCTTTGTAATCGGTCTTGCGGAAATGAATTATGTGGATATCGGATGCAAAGCGTGCGACAAGAGTCTACGATTTGATGTCGGATTTAAAGGAGAAACGCAGGGCCACCATTAGACAATAAAATTGATGAGTTCTCGACCTTTTGAAGGTTGTCCCATACAAGGACATTCAGAAAGAATGTCAGACAGAAAGAAAATAGTCTCATGAAGGTTTCCTCATTATGGGACCCAATGGAATGGCTAATACTGCCAAATGAAGGGCCATATAGAATGTTAATCACTTATTATATCCTACTGGATTTTTGGGGGGAGGTGTTAACAAATATACACGTGCGTCATAAGAGTAATATTAATAATCACGTACCGATTTATCTCTGAGAACTGGACCTTCCATGTCGAATGCGGAATCAGATACACGTTAGAATACTTTATTATACTTCTTATCGTGTAACACGAAGACCACTTCATGCTATTAGCCTAGCAGATAGCCATAGTACACAATTAATTTCACTATATTGTCTTTACATTTGTTTCTCAGTACTGAACTTTCCACTGTGTGACAATCAATACAAATCATATGCTAATCTAAAATAATTTCAAAGATGACTTTACGGTTTAATTCTTGTCAATGGTTGACCTGCATTTTTGAGAGGCTGAATTGTAAACAAAACACCAGGCAACCGAACACAGATTTCACTTCCGGATCATCACCATGACCTTATTACTCAATGTGCACTGTCGCCGAAATACACACAGACAACCACACCATAAGCTCACATTTTAAAGAATAAACAATTGCTTTTAAATCCTTACCAAGAATGCCAAAATCTATCTCTAGTATCACCACCAAACTTAGACAGGAAAAAGTGATCTAAAAATAGACTGGGACTACATTCGTGGGTACTGAACCGGTTTTTATTAATTGTGTACTGATTCCTGAAAGGGTCAATGTTTTTTGTCAAGCTTTTATATTTGCATTTTATTTTGCATGCCACTACTATTTCACTACTAATGGGGCCCCGAGTGGCCGAGTGGTCTAAAGCGCTGTCCGTTACGGATCACTGCCATCTCACCTCTGTCTACGTGGGTTCGAGTCTAGGATTCGGCGAATGTGGATATGTGAGAAAGCTTGCCAGTAGCTTCTCGTGGGTCGGTGGTTCTTTCCGGTGATTTCCCGGTTTCTTCCTCCACCATTGATAATGGCCACCATGAATAGCCTATCGTGTGCTGAAAAATGGTGTTAAGCCCAACAACAACAACAACTATTTCAGCTTCATACATAAGTCTTTTAAAATTTCCTTGCAAGCAAAACATGTGACAGCTGTCAGAAAGTGTGTAGTGCTAGTGTTCTATATGGTGCAATTTGAGGTCCAATTGTTCTTAAGAAACCAAAACTAAATTTGCTATATCTTCCTTAATTATAGAAATTTTTCAATGCAGTAAAAACCTAATTGTAATACTTGATTAAGCCTGTCTGAAAATATTCTTTAAATTAAAAAATATTGATATATTAAATTTTAATGGAAATTTAAATAAATATATAAATTTTAATAACTATTAATTTTACAAAAAATTAAATTTTCATACAAGTTATGACATTAAGTTTGACAAATTTAAGGCAGCAAAGCTGATTAATGAATGGTGTTTAAAACAAATGGTAGTTTATGTCTGTACAACTGATAATATTAATCCCAGGGGTACTGAAGCATGATAGCTCACAGTGATTTTCACAGCAAATTGCAATATGCCTATCCAGATGCATATAGGTGTACATACTAAAGAAACAATGACAGGTGCTATGTTCCACACTTATTGTTTCAGGTACTTGGGCAGTTATTTCTATAACTAATAGCCCACTCAAATTTAAAGTTTTGATGGAACCACTACCATGTTTTATAGCAAATACATATTCCATTTTAATGCTGATAACTACAAAAGTCAACAATGCAATATGAAAATACAGTTTCAGGGAAGTTCCACCTTACTGAAAAATGATGTGAATCTCTTTTATGAAGATCTAAGCCATGTCGTTGAGATGCTGCATATCAGTGTACTGATATGAACTCATCTTGGTCACTTATAGCAACACACTGCACGTCCTTATGAGACCTTGCTATCACCATTGGACTACTGGAAAGCTTCCAAATTGATCCAACTCTAATACTTTGTTCCAGATATCAAGCTAGACCTGAAAAGATATAACATGTTTCACTTAATTCTAAAAAAAACAGAAAGATGTAGGCAAATGAAGTCAAAATGTGTTAGATATGGTGATTTCAAAATAACATTCAGGTTGCAAATATGGTTAAAAAAGGTAAACTTGATAGAGTGACACTCAAAGATGTGAAGCAATGGGCATGTATTAAAGTGACAAATGCATCCTAAAAATAGATGAAGTTTCTACAAGCATATTTAACCATTTACAGGTTAAATACCTAATCAGACAGAATATGTATCATAACGTTTAAGGCAATGTTGGAACGGTGAGGTTTGATCATTGGTGCAAACATTGATACATACCAGTATAGTGGAAAGTCAAATGACAATGTACCAAATTAAAATTTATTACTATATGCAATCCTATTCATGAAGGAAAAACAATTTTAGATATTGCTATTGAATATAGCAAAATGTGGCTACACAGATCAACTATAGGTACCAATAGATCCTATATCATCAACTAAATGTGAAATTTTCATCCCGAAACCTTGTAAACAAGGATGGATATTTGCATGTGTGGGACATATGCAATGTACTTGTTAAAATCACATGTGCAAACATGATTCAAATAATCTATTTGAACAATTTTAGTCTATTTTTAAGTGTCTTGGCTACCAAGTTATTAAGTTCAATGATTCAATGATTCAATGGAATCAGATATCAGCTGATGTTGCCAATATCACCCTCTTTCAAAGTACTAAATTGAAATGTGTTACCATACAGAGGCATATCCATGATGAAAATAACATCTTGGGATATTTTAAGTGCACACAGTCAAAACTGAGCCTTACAGATTCACTATAGGTACTATGTCAGCCTAACAATGTCAACTTTTGATTCCAAACATTACAAAATATATGCATATTTGTTCATGTCAGCTATGTAACCATGTTAGGATCAGTTGTAGAAAGTTAAATTCAAATAATCTGTTTGAATATTACTTATGTAATCTTTAAAGTGTCAGATAACAAATTTTATTAGTCATTAATAATGTATAAAGCTAAATGGATCATGAGAATTCCCCATAATGTCATCTGGGCCACAATGCTGCACTACATCAATCAACATCTTAAAGAAACTGAACAATAAAATGGAATGCATTCTGTGTTCAACTTACATCATTTTGCTGTTTTCTTACATGCAATGGTAAATATACCTGGGTAAAGTATATTTTACCCCTCTGACCCGTATTTCATTCTCTGACAGCTTAATATGATTTTGTAGAGAACTTGAACAGGTTCTAGTATAAAGTCTTCATCTCTGTTCTCTCACTAAATACCCTATAACTATCTTTATAAACAATTACTGATAGCTATACAAGCAGATATGTGTTACTCAGGAAGTCACCCCATCATAAACACATAAATTAACTGTTTGGACCCCAAATAAATAGTTTCAATGACCTAAAGGTACAAAGCAAAATAGAATTTTGTCTTCATGTATTTTAAATGAGGGTCTCATTTTGACAAATAAAGATATTTTCTCTGATCAAATTTGACAAATATCCATCATTTGAGCTTGTATATGGTGTAGGAGTATATATATACTGATATCATTTAATATCATTCCAAATAAGTATTATATATGTGTATACTTGGTGGAACAATTTTATTTTTTAATTGTTTATTAAATTTCATTTAAATTTTTAAAATTAAAATTATTTTTTATTTTTAATTTCATTTTTATATTTTTAAAGTCAATATACATAACCTATTAAAATTTCATGTGTATGTCATTAATAATAAAAATTTTATATCCGTTTCAATTTTTTACTGACGGGCCATTGTACACAATTTCACTATATTGTCTCTTCATTTGTTTCTCAGTATTGAACTTTCCACTGTGCGACAATCAATACAAATCATATGTTAATCTAAAATACCTTCAAAGATGACTTTATGGTTTAGTTCTTGTCAAGGGTTGACCTGCATTTTTTTGAGAGGCTGAATTGTAAACAAAACACCAGGCAACCGAACACAGATTTCACTTTCGGATCATCACCATGACCTTATTACTCAATGTGCATTGTCGCCGAAATACACACAGACAACCACACCATAAGCTCACATTTTAAAGAATAAACAATTGCCTTTATATCCTTACCAAGAAGGTCAAAATCTATCTCTAGTATCACCACCAAATTTAGACAGGAAAAAGTGATCTAAAAATAGACTGGGACTACATTCGTGGGTACTGAACCGGATTGTATTAATTGTGTACTGATTCCAGTTATATTGTTTTCTTTTTCTGACAGAGGTACACCATCCAACTCTGCTAGGTTTTTTTTTTATTCGCAGTTTGATTTATAATTGCACCAACTTTTGCTATCATAACTTGGATGCTGGGTAATTTTACTGGCTGAGGTCAGACCGCTTGCGGTTTGCGTATTAATCGTGCTAGTCTGCCCTTGATTGCTGAGAATGCTTTACTAGCAACTTTACCAACAGCACAAATACATCTATCACGAACAACGTCAATACCTTTCATTCTCAGTTGATTTGCAATCTATATTGCTTTTTGGGTTTTCCTTCTGAATAAATCCTGAACAGCATCATCTAGTCCATCTCCGTAGGTAATATTATAAGTTAGTAATCATGGATGTATCACCCTGACCATGACAGGTCCATGTTGAGCATTATGTATGGTCATCGTATTTTCTTGCCACTAATCTAATTGCTTCAATCATCAACGATTTCGTCGTCGAAGTAATTATCAACGATTACGTCTATGAGGGAACTATAAATATATGTCAAAAAGCGGCTGCTTCATTAATGATTTCTGGGAAATTATTGCTAGCTCGTTTCCCGCCAATTAAAATGTCTTATCGTTCAACATCGGCAAGTACATAGAAGTGACAAAGGTTATGAAGGCCATCGTTGGATAGACCACTTCCAGTAGAGCTAGGGCCAAGATTTGCGATATAAAAAAAAAATCTTCTTCGATAAATGGTGCGGGGTGTGATTCTACTTTTTGTTCTACTTTCTGTTAAAATTTAGCAAAATTTTTATCATCACGTCTGACGCGATATAAATTTAAAATCCAGCTGTCACGGTTTATTTCATAATATATTCATGTGTTACGTAATTATGTTTCTCATAGTTTCCAAATGCGACAATATATTTTATTTTGTTTGGGTCTGATAGTAGTAATGCCTTCAGGCGTAAATTTATACATGGCGCTAAATTTAAGCTGTTGTTTTATTTTAATTATGCAAGATAGCTATTTATCCCATTAATAAATACAACGCTGGAATATGCAAAAATCATCACTAATGTTATTGATGAGGCGTACCAAAGCGGACACATAGACCAGCAAACGAAAAACTACTTAAGCCCAGAAAACCCAAGAGCAGGTAGATTTTATCTTCTACCCAAAATCCACAAACAAGGAAACCCTGGCAAACCTATAATCTCAGGTAACGGGCACCCCACATAAATGATATCAGAATATTTAGATCATTTTATGAGACCACATGTCCACAAATTACCATCATATCTTCAAGACACGACCGATTATCTCAATAAAAGCAAAGCTAGTGAACCATTACTGCCAGATACATTACTTGCTTCCTTAGACGTCACATCTTTGTACACCAACATACCGCACAACGAAGGGTTACAGGCATGTAGTGAAGCATGGGAAACAAGAACTGTAAACAATCCACCCACACACTTATTAGTCCAACTCCTGGAGCTTGTCCTAAAACTCAACAACTTTGAATTTAATGAAGAAAACTACCTACAAATCAAGGGAACTGCAATGGGTACTAAAATGGCCCCTTCGTATGCTAACATTTTCATGGGAAAACTTGAGGGTCAGCTCTTAGCATCGGTTGAGCGTACACCATACCAGTGAGTACACTTTATCGATGATATAGAAATGAAGTGGCAGTATGGAAGAGAAAGTCTGGATGACTTCATATCAAAGGCAAACAACTTCCATCCTTCAATAAAATTCACGGCAGAAATTTCCAGCTCAAACCATGTTTTCTTGGACACAACAACCAGACTGGTGGAAAACAAATTACACACAGACATCTACTCGAAACCAACCGACAAACACCAGTATCTCCTCCCAACCAGCTGTCATCCAAAACACTGCATTAAGAACATTCCATATAGCCAGGCACTGAGGATACGCAGAATTTGCTCCGACGATGAAAGATTCCTAGAAAGGTCTGAAGAGCTGGCTAAACATTTAATTTACCGAGGCTACGACAAAGACCTGATTGCGGAGGCAATCCTAAGGGCCAAACAAACAAACCGTGATGACCTACTCAGATATGGACAGAAAGAAAAGGTTGATAGGACACCATTTATTCTGACCTATCACCCAGACAATCCCAAAGTAGGTAAAATCATCGCAAACCACTGGCCAACCGTGCAATCGTCAGACATACTAAACCTAATACTTCCGAACAAACCTGTAGAAGCTTACCGGAGACCAACAAACCTAAAGGACATCCTAGTCAGGGCAAAGCTAACGCCAATCGCTAGTCAAAACCAACCTAGTCAATATGGACCCTGTGGCGATAAAAGATGCAAAACCTGTCAACATATGATAGAGACCAAGACATTCACTAGCACAGTGACTAAAGAAAAACTAAACATACATGGTCCAAACAAAACGTGCAAAACAGAGAATGTGATTTATCTCATCACACGTAAGATCTGTGGCCTTCAGTACGTCGGAGAAACTGAAAGGCTACACAAAAGGATAAACCTTCATAGATCTGATTGGATGACAAAAAAGCTGTAAAGAAGCCCGGTCGCAGAAAACTTCTCCTCCCCAGGCCACACTTTCAGTGATATAATACTTATCGCTATTGCTAACAACCACAGCTGGAGTTCCGAAACCAGGAAGGAAAAGGAATCATACTGGATACGCTGCCTTAGAAAATTGAAACCAAGCGGTCTAAACCAAGAAGACTAGAAAATGAAAACTATACACTAGTAGAATTTAACATTTTCTAAATATTCTTATTATCCTTCAATTTTTACTATAAGAATAACCGGTATAGAATCAAAAATCCGGGATATAATCTGCGTTACATAAATGTACAATAAGTAAAAATAGATGTCGCTTTGGCTTGTAGACTTTTAGGGAATTATACACCGTTTTCAGTTTCCGCAACTAGTCTATACAAGCTGGTTGTATTTCTAGTTTTAACATATGTGGAGACAGCCATGTAGAGGTTTACAAACACAACGTTTTAGTGTTAATTTGTTTGTCGTAACTATGTTTTGTATTTGCCTTTGAAAAAGATTCATTAAGAGTCGAAAGCGCTTAGGCTAGTTAGTTACTAGTTTCGTACTGTTCGTCGTCAGTTTATTGCATTTATTTTAATTAATCCCTGACACACGTGATCCCTTGGTGGATCCAGTACGCTTGAAAGGGCTGTTATTCGCCATATGATTTGTATTCTTTATATATACTAGTTTTTACTAGTTTCGTACTGTTCGTCGTCAGTTTATTGCATCTCTCTCTCTCTCTCTCTCTCTCTCTCTCTCTCTCTCTCTCTCTCTCTCTCTCTCTCTCTCTCTCTCTCTCCATCACACCGCATCTGAGGAAAACACGAATACATGAAATAATTTTAAATTTTTTTGTCGGGGGAGGGGCATCTGTCTGGTGCCCCCTAAAAAAAAAAAAACAACACAAAGCGTCTGAGTTGTACGACTTGAGTAATTGGTGGCGATATCAGTGGCAATGAGAACACAATACATCATAACCCCATGATGACAGTATTTACTGATAACTTGTACTAGAAAAAAATAATATCAAGGATAAATAGAGTAGATTGTAGGACTAGTAGAAAGGGGAGACTGTATTTATAACAGTCCTTATCCTAATAACGTTATTTCCGATAGTAACCCTGTTCTTCCATTTCGAAGCAGCTGCTCATGCTCCTACTACAACTACTTACTACTATTACGAATAATAATAATAATAATAATAATAATAACAGTAGCAGCAACAACAACACTAATAATAATAATAATAAAAACAGCAGCAGCAACAACAACAATAACAGTAATATTATTAACAATAATAGCAAGGGGCAACATCAGCAACAACAACAGCAGCACTAATACCACTACTACTACTACTGATAATAATAATAATAATAGCAGCAGCAACAACAATAATAATAACAATAATAATAGCAACAACAACAGCACTAATACCACTACTTCTACTACTGCTACTTCTACTACTACTACTAATAATAATAATAATCATCATCATCATCATGATTCGGTCTCTTTGTTTAATCCGTCTTTCTCTGTCTCATTTTCTTTCTCTCCACTTTTACTCATTGTGTTCTCTTCCTTCTTTTTTTCCTTTTTTATTCCCCTTTTTCTCTATTTTCTTTTTTTTTGTCTCTCCTTCTAGTATTTGCCCACAACTGTTGGAAGACGATGATGAGAAGGTTGTTGCTATTTTCCTTTTGTTTGGTTCTGATTTTAGCAACTGGTTTGGAGGTTAACAGTTTGATACCTGACAGATCCTCCATCATTAATCCAATTCCCGATAGCTCTTCTTGAGGGTTTTCTATTTCTTCCTCCTCATCCTCCTCGGAGGGTACGAAGAATGTTTTTCTTTAGTATGTCTTTCTTGTGCTCAGGATTTCCGTAGTGTTATGACTTAGGTAGTTTATCCATTCCGTAGTGTCCCCCCCCCTCCATGCCTTACCCTCTATCTTTTTTGGCTCTGGTACTGGGATTTCTTCACTTCGTGGGTTATTATTGTTGTCTCTATTGGCGATGTTTCAGTTTCTGGTTTGTCCTGTGCATTAGATATCTGATTTAGGAATTTGTTAATGACTTCATGAATTTCGCTTTGCTCATGTTCGTTAAGATTCACGTTTTGGTTTGTAATCGTGTTTTGCATACCTTAGTGGGGCAAGCATATTTTTGCAATCTTTTGGTCCATGCCCAACCTGTTTACATCATGGGCATAGGCGGTCGTTTTCGCACCCTCTATACCATGTCTTGACGAGAAATCCCATGACGTAAAAATACGTAGTGATTTTTTCGCATCTTCTTCATGAGCAGTCAAAATTCTTACACCAGATTTTATATTACTGAAATTGAACCCCCATATTGTGGCTGATTTCTGGCCTACAATCTGAGTTTTAAATTTGTTTTGTATCTTCCCAACAAATTCACTATTGTGAATTTCTAGAGGAAGGCCAGAAATAAAAATGTCTACTTTTTAGGCCTCTACCTCTCTTACAACTTGTTCTATTCCACCTGCTGTCGCTTTCAGCCCTTTCACCTCTATAAAATCATGTTTCAAAATTGGACTTTTGTAGTCTTTTGAGTATAGGATAAACTTGTTTCTCCATCATTTTGCAATCCATAAATGGAATTCACATCCACTCCTTGAGCCCTCAAGGAAATCAGAATATCCGATTGTCTGGGACAACTTTGCAAAATCAATATTATTGAATTTGTTTTAACCAGCTAATCACAATTCTAGGTAAACTATACTCACAAATATGAACAAAAATGGCTCAAGCACAACTGCAAGGGCTTAAACCAACTGGAACTAAGCTGAAGAAATATTGTATCACCAAAATAGAGGGTATTAGACTAGTAGCCTTTCACACACACACACGCGGGATACAGCTAATAGATTTCAGCGACATTCAAACCTGCCCTAGACAATCAGAAATATTGAGAGCATTAAGTTCACAAGGACTAGAAATATATAAAATAAAATATAAAAATATATTGATTACAAAGCGGGGGAAGGAACCAATTTACTGTATGTCCAAGGGAATACGAAACCCCAGTCTTAAAAGAAGACTACGTAGAAGTCAAAGGTATCAAAGCCAGTGTAGGGGAGACAACGCCAGTCATAAGAGTGAGGCCAGAAAGACAAATGTATATATCTGGCCTCCCTCTAGAGATACACAATGATGAAATTGTGAGTAAAATTCAGGATAAACTCAAAACAGGTGGTAAGCCCTAAAATGGCGACCATATGGGGATTTAACGAAATCAACTCAGGAGTAAGAGTAAAGAAGAAGCAAAGAAAATACCAACCTTCTTTTATGTTAAAACCTGGTACATGGGATGTGAAAATGAAAGAATGTGCCCAAGATGTAAGCTTTCTGGACACAGCCCAAAAGATTGTTAAAAACAGCCTGTCCAACTATCCTACTTAAACACTGTAAACAACCAAAACGTCAACCTAAACGAAGTGGACCACAATGAATTTCAGGAAAGCATCACTAAGGTATTACAACAAATAAGGAACGAACAGGGAAAAGGAATAGAGGTAGCGACGATACAGGAAAGTGACAATATAGTGACGGTGACAAATAATCAAATAAATATTGTACCGGAGACGAATGCCACAGAACAGGTAGTGCTACAAACTCAGACACCAGAACTGTAACAAAAGGAAGAGGCTGAAATCCCAAAGGAGAATGAGAAAGGGGTGGGAAAACTACAAGAGTCCCAACATTACGGGAATCACCAATGTGCCGAATCTAGACCTAATAAGGAAGAATAAAAACTTTGTACTATCGGAGGAAGAGGAGTCCGAAAATACCCAAGCGGAACTCTCGGAAAACATAAATATATACTTTCCTGCCAACAAATATAAGAAACAAGAATTTATCCCACAGTTAGATAAATATCTATGTAAATATTCAATGGAAGACTTAATAATAGGGGGAGATGTAAACTGGATAGGAGACCAAATAGACAGAAGATGAGAACTAACACCAAACGATAAAAAATTTCAAAGGGAAATTATCAAATTGCTGAATAAATATAAACTATGCGACATTTATAGGACTCTAAACTTACCTAGCATAGAATTCATGTATGAATATAAAAATGGTGAAGCCAGTAGGCTAGTTAGATTTTATGGCACAAATGTTATTGAAAAATGATACAAGTAATCCAAAATTTTAAATATCAAAATTTTAGACCATAAAATGATAGAAGTGGAAATTAATATAACCCGTAAATAAATGGGAGAAAAGGACTTAGGGAAAAAATATCGGATTTTGGTAGACAAAGAATTTGAAGAAGAAATTAAAGGGAAAATAAAAAACTTTATGGGAAAGGAACACACAGATATAATAGAAATGTGGGATCATTTAAAAGAAGATTTTAAAAATACGGCCTTAACATACGCAAAAAGATTAAGGGAAATATCTATAAAGGATGAATTATAAAAAAAATACAATTAAACAAGGAAAATTCTAAAGGACAAGAGAAAGTTTTTTTTTTTTTAAAAAAAACTCAAACAGATAGAGGAATAAAATGAAAAAAAGAAAGAAATAAGAGCAGGAAAATTTCAAGAAATATACAGAAAAGCAAAGGGTCTATATGAAAGGGAGAAAGTGAGGAAAGAAGGGGGGTAAGTATAGACAAATAAAAGTTAAAACACAACAAATACTATCAGACAAAAAGGAAATTCATTATTTGCGACGCGGAAAGAAATATATATTTTTGTACCACATTTTGCACATTTACGCGTAATTGCACATCTTTTATTTTTATTTATTTTTTTTTGTTGTTATTGTTGTCAATCCAACGGTGGGGGTGGGTACTCTGCATCGAACACAATATAATCTCATATTATTTATTATATGGATGTAACTGACTTTTCATCGACACGAAAGCAAGAACCAGTAAAGCACCATCCAGCCTTTTCGAATTCCATCAGAATGATTATAATAGGTCCATCTGGATCTGATAAAACGCAATTATTGCTTAATCTGATAATGCGGTGGATGAAGTGGGATAAATTATATTTAGTGGCACCATCTGTAGATGATCAAAGATGCCACGAAGTACTTAAAGATTTTAACGAGAATGCAAAATTATTGTACCAAGACGGCAACGATATTGTTGATTTTATCACCGATATTGATGAAGCCCCATCCATAGATGACTTAAATGGATTCATTAATAACCTTGTGTGATATGTTTGGCGGCGTTCAAAACACACCAACCTCTTTCACTACGGTTCCTTGCTAGGGAATGACCTCCGCGGTGTAATTTACCCAATGTGGATAGATAGAAAGAAGAATGCAGATTACTGAACAAGTATATTGAAGAAATAAACACAACGAGCCCCCTTTCAATGAACAAATATAAAATTTAATCAGTTTATCAACAGAATTTGAAATGAAAAGGAATCAATTACTTGGTTACAAAAGAAAGAAAAATTGTACTAACATGTACTCAAATAAAAAGACAATACAAATTTCTTTAAATGCTAAAATTACTTTCAACGTTAATATACTATCTTCATTGCCAACGAGATGTGACCTTTGAGTGCAACGATGAGAGACTTCATCACCTATTTTATGCGGACATCAAGACTTCCGTTCGTCCCTGCTCTGCCGATCTTTGTCTAGCTGTTTGGTCTTGGACCCTTGTCCGTCGAACTCTGATTTAACAATCGTCTCTGGACTTGATTTCGGCTTAGAATTTGCTCTGCTCCTGTGATTGGTTCAGGGATTTCTCAGGTGAATCCAGGAAAGCTGTTTCCTTCAATGAATAAAATGTCCCGCAATAGACAATAGGTCACATTCCCAAGTATATCTGTATTTTTACATTAATTCGGCTCAGAAAACAAAAGGCATAAATTCTGCCGCATGAACGTTAACCAACTCTCTGTTTACATAGTCGGTCAATGCTTGTCTTGACCTTAATTCGGGTCACGCTAGGGGTGGTCAATTAAATTCAACTCAACCGTATGAACCCGTATGTACCCCCCCTTGACTTCTTACTCTACCAATCTAGCAGTGTTAAGTTACATATGGCTTAGACCCTCAGATCTAACTATTCTAAAATAGTTTACACGACCAATTAAATATTACAAACTAGCATATAGGTATACACTTAAGTGATCAATTAAATATTACAAACTAGTTTATACACTTAATATTAGGTCATACTCATTTTAGACAGAGTTAATCCATAAAACTATGAAACATTACCCATCATTCCTTAAGCTTAATTCATGAAAATTCCTAATCACTCCTATGTATTAAAGATTCAATTACATGCAGCCTTGTCAACCAATTTAATGAAATTTAAATTACGTTCAATCTTGCCAATTCTCCAAATGAATTGATAATTTAAAAAAATCAAAGAATAAAATGTCGTGACTAGCATTTCACTAAAATCCTGCAAAATGAAATCATACATACATACATCATATCAAGAATACATTTGCAAATAGATCAACAAATGAAATAACATATTAAAATCTGGAAACTAAGATTGCGTACCTTTTGCCGTTTTCTTTATTCGTTTCCACGAACCTCACGTATAGTCCGTCTCCTAACTGAGACAACTATCTGGCCCCTCACTCTATAACGAAAACGTACTTGTTACGAATTCAAATGTAGAGTTTGTCTACTCGCTGAGACAAAACTCCCGCTTTACTGCCAAATTACGAGATAACGTTTTTCAAGCTTCTCCCGGAGTCGTTTAACTTTCCTCGCGAAAGATTGAAGACTGAAGCACTTTCATAAAGTAAAACCTTTAATTTCTTACAGAGTTACGCCCCTAAATCCATATTAACCAATCCGGAATAGACTGTATCCTAAATCTGTTCCGTAGAATTTTTGGATTGATAAGACAACTAAACAACTAATCATGCCGTAATTACGTTCCTTTGAACCGTCACTTATGGCAAGGTTCCCCCTTTACAAGGTCGATTTTGGGAAAGGGTCTTATGTCATTCTCTCGTACCATCTCCGTCAAGTTACGTCGGCTGGAACGAATTCCCTTTTGACGTTCAGAGATGAAATGAAAATAATCATCTAACTACATGTATCTTTAGCCCTTTCTACTTTAATTAACTTGATTTTGATACAATTCCTTTAACCAATACTTCTAAGAGTTTTCAAAATTCGACACATCACACCTGTATTATAGGACGATGTGATGTTGAACAAACAATCTAATTTAGCTAGAATATTTTCTCGAGGTAGACATAAAAAACACGGACGTGATTTATGGTACACAACGAGACACACAGATACCTAATTTGATCAGGGACAACTATAATATTTTGGTTGTGTTTAATGGCGTAGATAATTATACCTTACAAAATATTTATTGTACTTGGTGTTCAGGAGATATGGACATGATTAAATTTAAAAATTTCTTTTCAAAAGCAGAAAATGTTCCATTCGGATTTGTAACAATAAATATATATGACCCCAAGATCAAGGTACCGTATAGGTGTGGATAAAATCTTTGCTTAATTCATAGCAGCAGGGAGGGTGAACGACAAAAATTGAGTGACCAGACAAGTAAACAAAATCGCGTAAAAATTTGAACAAAAGCAGTCAATAATGATTTAGCAAAACCGAGCTAACCAAAACGATTTATTGCCATTATAGACAAGTTAGAGGCGCTGGGTTAAAGTTATTTACAATTTGTTTTCTTCAGCCTCTGTAAGAACCCTTAGTTTTGGTAAATAAGGTCTCTACAACTTTGTAGGGTTCACCCTTACTGCTGTTTGAATTGTGCTATATTTGGTTATTATTATTATTATTATTATTATTATTATTATTATTATTATTATTATTATTATTATTATTAAAACAAGTACAAATTATTTATACATTGTCATCGTTTGTATTAAATAAAAGTAATGTGTATTTCGTTTTCTTTTTGCTGTTTTTTTATATTATTGTTATTGTTGTTTTGTTTTTGGTGTCTTTCTTTGTATCTAGTAACCTGGCGAATTACACGCTATAAACCAACAGAATCGTCAGAATATCTAAAACGGCGTGACAGGGGTTACAGTTAACTCGAATTGCATTACGTATTAGTAACAGTCGGCTTACATTTTACGAAAGTTGATACTTGTTGAGTTATCAGTTGGTTTTGTCACGTGGTATCCATGCGGGGTTAATTCAGAAATTACCGAAGTGGTGCAGCGATATACCGAATGAAATGTAAACAAAAATCAATGCAAAGTATCGCCACGGAATGCAAAGCTCATTTATTATTCCATGTAAATGAATGGTAAGTATGACATATTATGATGATAAGAGCAAAGTTTCGAAATATCAACCAGAGCATAGAGAATAGATATCTCATATTCAGTAAACTGGTTGTTGCAAACCTTCATGGTAATGGCCGTGTATATTTTAGTTTGCTTTTGTCAGATAACTGGGGTGGGGGATGTTAAACAGATGGAATTCTCCTGGCCTTTTCTGCCACAAGAGCTAGTTCATGAACACATGACTGTTTTTAACATTATTTTAAATGCATTGAAATAGCGACTTGTATTATAGTCGTGTCAACGTGGTTATGTATAATAAGGTTGCTACATTTACGGATCGTCAATAAAATATTAATTAGGCTATATTTATTGTTTTGGAATGTAATTTTAACCAATGAGTGTTTATTCCACATTTGTTGAATGCTTTACATCTATATTTTCATAGCAAAACCTCCAGCATTAATTACTCCTTCCTGTGGATATCAACAATATAATCTTTTATAATGTTGTCCAGGTACCTTACTCAAACTGGGTCAGACAGGTCCAAACATTATCAATACATGGTATTAGGAACAACATGTTGCACTTTCACTGTGATGCCATTGTGTCCAATATATATATATATATATATATATATATATATATATATATAACAGATGGAAATTTTTAAAAAGGGTCATACTCTGCCACTGTAGATTAAATTGCTAATGCCTAATATAATTATGGTATACAGTGGTACTTATCATGGTATGGTAAAAAATACCATGGTACAAAATTGTTGTTGCAGTTAGCTTTATTTTACATGCACAAAAGTGTAATCGGAAGAAGTTTCATGAATGTCAAAGCAAGCGATGTAATACAAGAAATTTCTGACATAGGTTCATCTGGTTGAATGCATAATAAGTGTGAATATATTATCAACATGCTTTGATGAAAAATGTGTTTGTTTCACATGAAATGATGATATTTCTTAATAAGGTCAAAGTGCTTTAATGTCAGTGACTTAAGTATACTTTATGTAATGACACAATAATGACATACAGATAATGTTGTCATTCTTTACAGATTATGTTAACAATGGACATAATTTTTAAGAATTTGATTACATATACTTTTCAACAACAATTACTCAGTTTCTTTCATTCCTTGCTGATCATTAATACTTGAAAGGTCTTAATATAAATATGCAAAGAAATGCATATGACAAAGAACAATGATAATTTTGATAAGGCAATACAAGAGACAAGTTCCAGTATAAGTGATATTGAATATCTACTATAAGGTTCTGACCATTTAATTTTCAGAACCAGGTTGTGGTCTGGAGATCTTTTTTCTCAAGATAATTAAATTAAAAAAAAATAATGTTATGGTTAAAATATTGTGTTATTTTGCAATAAATCAATGCAAGATATTTTTCATACCAATGACTTACAAAAATGGTACTGGCAGCTGCCTCGTTTGTCACTCATCATTAAGAGGTTAGTGTTAGGACATATCAGCATGGTGTTAGGGTAATGTGACTGGGTGAGACGTAATGATGCCTGGCATGATGCCCCGTTGAAATTGTCACATTGCAGACATCATAGCAATGAATCAGATTATGAAAACTATACTAAAAATTCAAACCACATACACAGACAATAGAATATACTAGTAAATTACTAAAAAAATTAGTTTTTTTAATACAAAACTTTTCCAAAATTTGGATTTTGCCACCATGTTGACATACATGATGAAAGGATCATTATCCTGGCTGTATATTTTCTGAGGATTACTTGAAATATTGACCAAAAACGCCAGATGTCCAAGATTTTGCTGATATTTTGTCCAAGGTTTTATAGACAAACCTTGGACATGATATTGTACATTAAAAAGACAACTGGGAAATACCTTGGAAAAACCTTGGACATGAGAATTTAGTACATTTTTAGCTAGGAAAAACCTAAGAAAGAAGAACTTTATCATTTGTTAGCTCGGACATAGCTCAGAAATGTCCATTTTTCAGCAAGACATGGACTTAGTGTGTTTTAACTGTGCACTTGAGATTTCTGTATATTTATTCAGAACACTTTTTTTTACAGTTTATTTAAATGAATAATGTTTGTCATCCAAAACAATTACCAAGTCTACAATTTGAATTAAATAATAACTATGAATTATTGTTGATTGATTGATTTGAGATAAACATTTCACCATCTCAGTTCAGGCAATATATTGCCAAACAGGAACACAAATTTTGGTTTCACATCTTATTTACATGGAGATAATAATATATACCGAACCAAAACCTACAAATATGTTGGAATCCTGAAGTTAGATAAATTCAACCCATTCATATACTTTTAATCACTTCAATAACATTCATGTTAGCATAACACAGTAGTTTTCAATTCCATGCCCTTTAACCATACCGGACAACTGTAAAAATATATTTTCTAGCAGTTGAATCTAAAGTAAAGTCATCAATGCTTAACAGTACTTATGTCATTTTTCTTAGAAATTTGCATTTATGAGTTAGTTACATCAGTGATAATTGAAAATACCAGTGGAAATAGGTAATAAATTAGTGTATGGCACTGTTTATTTGTCACATTAGTTACCCGAATAATAATTATAAATACATAATTGAGTTTGAAAACATTACATGAAATTGGCATTTTTACTTGTCATTTCTCATATGACAGCTGATAATAAGCATAGTTACAGTGAAATTTAATCCCTTTCAAAACGATTTGGGAAGACACAAACCAAAATGCATGCTTATGACATTAATACTGGCCGCCATGTATAGCATATCATGTGCTGAAAAATGGCATTAAGCCCCACAACAATAACAACAACAACAACAACAGAAATATGGCAGTTGCAATCAATGTCATTGCACATTTGCTAGTTATTCATTGCAAACTCCACCATAAATGTTGCCCTCATCTGTCCCTGGTAAGTACAGAGCAAGGGAATGTTATATAAGTTTTAAATCCTGAATTAACATGTTCAGAGTTTAACTGTAATGTTGGCAATTTGGAATACTATGGTATCACCTGTTACTTGGCATTTTTTTAAATTTGTATCTTGTTGAACAAAATTCCTGCCTGTAATAATAATAAGTAAACATCTGTTCCTACTATATTGAAAATGATTTCTGTTTAATTTATCAATTTTGTTTGCTTAGTAGAATTCAATGAGAATTATGATAGGAGTCCTCAGGGATTGAATGTGCATGTAGATCCTGACACCATTTTCCCTTTTTCCCACTGTAAAATACTTCCAAATCATACATAATTTCTGGTTCACAAATTAGACCTGGAATTGTTTGTCTAAAAATAAAGGATGTTGTTTTCACAATTTGTTGAGTGATGAGGTTCAATATCTGTCCAGACCAATCCAGCTTGGCTGCCTGTATGTGTCCTTGAGAAAGGCACTCAAGTCCAGTGTGCTTTCTTCACTGTCAGTAAGGTGTAACAAGTGCTGTTAAAACCATATAAACAAAGTTGTCTCAAAATTGGGTCACAGCTGGCCCAATTCATAACCACTCTTGAAAAATCTGAAAGAAAGTAGAAGCCTCTAACATTAATAATATCTATAAACAAAATACAATATAAAACAACTCTTGAGCAAAACTTGTAATATTTCAGTTCTACAGATGGAATATTCATTTTGGTATTGATCAGTATTTACCACTACAGTAGAACCTGTCTTGTAAGACTACCTTTTCTTCCAGAAAATTATGGTCTCTCAAGATAGGTGGTCTCTCATAACAGGTTACAGTGCTATATAATCATTAAGTTTGTGCACTGAAAATATGGTCTCTCAAGACAGGTGGTCTCACATAGTAGTGGTCTTTCAAAACAGGTTTCACTGCTTTTAGTGTTTTTCCCTTATTAAATGGCCCCAGCAGGGAACAGAACTGGACTAAATATACCACCACAGAATTACCCAGCTGGAGGTCATAATATGGTAGACCATGAGCTTGCATTTTATGATCATAGGTTTGGCTGTACCATGATATAAACAAATATGGTACATGGCATTCTATTGCCTGATAATAGAGACGACATTAAAAATGGCATGTTTTAGGGCCTTATATCTGTGTTTTTAAGTTGGGTGTAAATACTTGGGCTCACTCAGAACATAGCAAATTAATTGACACTTCTTCAGCTTAAGTGGCAGAGATAAGATCCACACTTTATATACAGTTGTAATTCTTCTATCTGCATGACATCTCCATTAAAATAGAACAAAATACTTTTTAATGGTCCAGTTTTTCTAAAGCCTTTCTCAAGGAAAGTAACAGTCTGAAAACAAAGATCTTTCCCTAACAAATGGCCCATTATATATTTAATTGCAGAGTTGTGTTGTCATTACAGTGATTAATTAGGGTTCTTAGAAGCCAATAGTAGTTCCTCTCCTAATTATACTTCAAGAATATTTAAAAATAATGCAGAATTCCCATAATAGTCTTGGTTACACTTGAATAAAATTCTTCCTGTGGAGACTGATATTTTTCCCAGAATGATGAGCCCAAGCTGCTCCATTCCATTCATCTTTGGAAGAACTGGTAGCTCAGTTGATAAAGTGTCTGGATCATAATCCTAAGTGTTCTGAGTTTGATACCCAACTTGGTCAGCTGCCTCTGTCATTTGAAAAGATACATAGGTTCCATCCCTTTGGCATGATGTTGCCAAATAAAGTGCAGAAAGTGCGTTAAAGCCAAATAACCAACAATTGAAGAAAAAAATCTATTAGATGGGATAGTACCCTTACAAATTCATCCAAGACTTCAAATTGTAATTGACACTTACACAACATAAGTGACAGATAAGATTAGCACCTTACCAACAGACACAATTCTCTGAGCAGGAAATAATTTCTGATAGCCTTATTAAAGTAAGTATACCATGAATTAAAGCCAGTGTTGTATTTTTTTGGGGGGGGTCCAATTTGAATGTATTTATAATAGAACATGGTCAGGTGTGACTGCTCATTGATGTTGAGACCTGTGAATTAGAAATGATATTCTTTGTTCTACCTTGTATATGCTATGCCAGAAGAAATCTATTGATAAGCAGTGTCTTCATAAATGTTATATGATCTCTGAGTTACTTTTTCATGCTATTTCTCTTGCCCCAACATGTCTTTACTTCCACTGACCACAACCCATCCTTAAAAGATGTATTTAGATTACAGCACCATTTCTTATACACAAATAATCTCAAGTATATCACTAGGTCTGAAGTTTGTTTAAATGAAAAAGAAGGAATACAAATCATTTTTCACCTTTGCATGCATAATTGAATGGTTGGCAAGAAAGCTTGGAACTGAAAGGTATGGGTTTGAATCCTGTCTGTGGGCAAGGCACTTTTCTTCAGTTGCCGTGGTGCTTAAAAACCTAATTGTGTTGCTGTGATGTAAAACACCAAACTAAACCAAACAAACCTTTGCATACAGAAACTAATGTATATAGTTTTTAATGTTTATTCATGCACCAATTTGTGCAGGGACAAAGAAGCATATGCCTTTATGCAGGAAGTTGACCATGGACTATTGTGGAGAAACGGTGGTACATAAATGAATGTGGTAGATACAAAGCAGGAAAGATTTACAGCTTGGCAGAATCTTGATTACTTTTAAAATTTATTGGATTATATTTGAAAACATATTGTACTTTGCTATGTCTGTCATTGTTGTAGTGAATTTTGGTAACCTGATGTCTCTGAAAATTGAGATATTGTTGATCATGTTGGTTAAAGCATTTCACCAAGTATGAGTTTACAACAGATTTTTGTTTCAGATTCTGATTGCAGTTCTAGGGATAAGCATTGTGGACAGGGTTGCGTGGGTGTCAGAAAAATAATTATTAAGACAAAAGTCATTTACAAATTCATACAAGTCAAAAATCTGAAATTTATCATGCTGCTTTGTAAAAAAAAAATTTAACCAGATTTCTTGAGATGTAATTGCATGTATATTTCATAGAAGTCTTACAGGATAATGTGTCCTTAAAAATATTTTCAATTACAAGGTACATATACAAATATAAGAACACTTCATTGCAAGAACAGTTTGTGAAGATCTTGAATTATTACAAGAATACTAAAATAAACAGCACATATTTTTGTTTTCATCTATATTTCATCCTCTTTTTAATTCCAGTTACCTTGATGCTGAGAAATAACTATAAGAAGAACAATTAAAACTAACACCAAACCCTCATTGGCAAAATGCCTGTAAGTAGTCAGTCAACATGTGTATGTGTGATCTTAAGTTGTCACGTCCTTGCTACTTATTGCTGTTATTGCTAGGAAATACAAATTTTCTTCAATCCATCCATCCATCTATTCCATTTATTTTGTGCCTGTCTTAAGTCATCGATCTTGTGTCCTTTATTAAGTCAGACATGATGTTATTACATTGTTCATCCTTTCAGTAAGGTGTTTACAGCTTTGTAATGGTTGGATGAAATTTTACTCGAGTAACTATCATGGCTATTGTTGTCTCACATGTAAAAGCCACTCTCTGCCCATGCCTTAAGTTCAAGGGAAAATATAATTATTATGACTTCTGTCATAGTCTGGATTATGACTTTTGAACCTTTCAGGAGATTTTAGTCAAACATGTCTTGGTGGTATGTTGCATAGAATTGGTGACACTTTACAGTTTCTTAGTTTGCTTAAGAATATTTTACAAAGAAAATTCAAGTTCTCAGGTTTTCCTCACTGGTTATACTGGTTATTTTGAAAAGAAATTGTACCCATTAGGTATTGTTAAAAGAACCTTTAATTCTATTTAGTTTGGTGTTTGATAGATGGGTATAATTTGGGTTATAAGCATTTACAGCTTTATGATACTTCAGATGTGCATCTGTCAAAAAATCTGTTAGCTTTGCTTGGTCATTTTCACATCCTGGATTTAAGAGGTAAATTGTAAAAAAAGAGCCAGTAATTTATTGGATATATATATATATATATATATATATATATATATATATATATATATATATATATATATATATATATATATATATATATATATATTGTTCATGCGTTGCGGGTTCAGAGGTTGGTATTGTCTAGTTTGGCAAACTTTGTGTTCCATATTTTAATAACTGCTCAAGATTGTGTACTTTAGAGTAATCCAGGCTGACATTTTGAGTACATGTGAGCAGCCTTTTTGGTTAGCTATATGCTTAGAACATGTACAATTTCCACAAGTACATAATCTAAAGACACTTCATTCAGAGTACATGGAAGTGACATAGAGGTATGCCAACATTCTTTCCACTGTGCATATTGCAAATGCAAACAACTTCACCTTGCACCTGTAACTCTCAGAAAGTCCTATTTTCTGTAGAGCACCCCCATATCCTTTACTCTTGCATCAAGATCAAGGACTTAGCAAGCAAAAGTGTAATTGTGACTTGTATCTTTGTCTGGAGTACAGCTTTTGATCCACCTAAAATATTTTAATAAAGGTTTCATGCACAGTAGCCATGCATCAGGTTCAAGGTCCCAGAAATAGAAATAGTTATTCTCTGACTTGTATCCTTCTCTACAGTATAGCTTTTGAACCAATAAAAGTATTTAATGAAACCTTAAACAAATTGTATAGTATGAATTGACATTGTGTCACTTACCATAGTTGTGCCTTCTGTCTCAATGTTGGGCTAATGGCAAATGAAAATTTTAAGTCATAGGCTCATGGCAAATGAAAATATAAGTCATGGACATATGTACAAGTATAACTTAAACCAATGAAGACAGTCATAACCTTTGTTTCAAGGTTGAGGCATCAACAAGGGATGATACAAGTCAGTGGCCTGTCTCCTTATCCTGGCTGTTGTTTTTTAACCCCTGCAAATGATTTGATGAAGTTTTACCCAGGTTCAAAATAATTTTTCTTTTTAAATGATATTTGCAGTAAGTTTAACATTTTGTAATATGTACTGTGGTTATAATGTAATATGTATTGTGGTTATAATGTAATATATACTGTGGTTATGATGTAATATGAAATGTGGTTATGATATAATATGTACTTTGGTTATAATGTAATATGTACTGTGGTTATGATGTAATATGAAATGTGGTTATGATGTAATATGTACTGTGGTTATAATGTAATATGTACTGTGGTTATAATGTAATATGTACTGTGGTTGTAATGTATATATGTACTGTGGTTATAATGTATATATGTACTGTGGTTATAATCCTTTTTACTGAGTAGTTTGTAGTGAAAGAAATACTAAGGAACTAACATTGACTATTAGGGTTTCACATAAAGATACAGGAGAACTACACATTCATTATTAGGGCCACATATTAAGACCCAGGAGTACTATGAACTACACATTCATTATTAGGGCCACATATTAAGACCCAGGAGTACTATGGAACTACACATTCATTATTAGGGCCCCACAATAAAATACAGGGGTATTAGTATTATGACTAAATTGTCTTAAAATAAGTAATTGATAAGAGTGAGAAGCAACAAGCTATGTAAAATTCAACATATAATTTACTTCCCTATAAATACAAAGTGAAAATTTAAGAAAAGTACTTACAGTATTGTGAATTAAATCCCAAATCCTAGCATTACTAACATGAGTCCTAATAAATAAAGTTCTGATTAAAATTTATTAGAAATCCAACTTGAATCTGTTGCTGAAGGTGTTGATGTGTCTGTGTTGGCATGTATTATAGTGCTGTACCAATGGTCTTTTGTTGAATCACAGTAATATAATTGCAGATCCAAATTAATATAAATTCCAGTGAATGTCTCTATCTAAGAATATTTTTTTATGAGCCCTAAATATCTTTAGATAAAAGTCATGAATTAAATAATTTCAATAAAGTATATTCCAGCAAAAATGAATTGTTGGGCAAAGCAATGATACATATATGCTATGCGAGAAGAAATTTGTCGATAAGCAGTGTCTTCATAAAAGTTACATTCTCTTGCCCCAACATGTCTTTGCTAGATGTTAGATCATGAATGAATATTATTTTCAGTAACAAAATTGCATAGTACTCTGCTTGATCTTGGGTCACAAATAGCATCTTTTAATACAAACTATTACCTAATGGAAAATTTCAGTCTGGAAGGTTCTAAATGTTTACACAAAAAAATGTTGATTATAATTAGGTCTGCTACTAAAATTATAGAACCTGGAATATTAGAGGTAAACCAGGGGAATCTTAATAACCTAGACCCAGACCCAAATAAGCATGTTTACTTATATTACTATTTTTTAGTTATTAGTAGTTTACAGAATTAAAAATATCAAAAAAATCAATAATTCAGGTCAAGTAGAAAATAAACTTGATTTTGGACAAGGTTAAGTCCAAAATACAATGTTACATTACATTAACATGTAATGAAATATTTTATTGAAAACTAAACAAAGTAACAGACAGACAGTGCAAATTAAATGTACATAACAAAAGGAAACTAGCATTCATTTTTAGGGCCCCACATTAAGATACATCAATACTAGGGAACTAGAATTAATTATTGACTCCACAATAAGAAACAGAAGCTCTATAGTGATCATATGTCTGCAAAATCTTAGATCAGTACCATTCAGTAGAGGAATTTATACTTAAACTTCTGCCATTTAGGTCAAAATTCAAATATGTTAGTTTTCAAAAGGCCAACCATCCCAATGTTTCTTTGCCAATGCTAGGTTTTTTTTTTCTAACATGTTACCTTCAGCAGTTGTCTTTTAAAAAAATATAATTATATTGAAGTATTCGTTAAATTGCCACATATTTGCACAAACATGCTAAGCAAAAGCTAATTTTTAAAACATTGAAGCAAATACGTTATTATTAAATCTCACCACATTAGATATTCACCTAAAAATCTCCTGCAATGGAATTAGCAAAGTAGTACTTTTACACGCAAATTTTTGACATTTAAGTTTTTCAGGTAATGAAAATTTCATTTATTTATGTTAGCATCTGTATGTGTATTATGTATTGATGATGATTTTGGCCCTTGTATTCTTTTTACATGGCTGCCTTAAGCATATGTTTTTCATCTAACTCATGTTTGTTAAGTGGCTTGTTACCTGTTACTTTTTGCAATTTCTAAAGTTACCAAATAGATGGCATGCACTTTGGAGTCACAAAGCTCAAATGTTGTGGTCATTTACTGAATGAAAGAAAATGTTCTTCATGATAATTTGAGTTCTCCACCACCAAGTTACCAACCTTTATGGACTTTTTTCACTTGGGTTAAAAAAGGAGACAAAACAATCGAAGGCTTGAACGGTTAAAGTGAAAGATCAGTTAATGTAAGAAGAAAGTTTTTCTGCACACAATAACTTTAATTTTCCATCTTTGTGGATGACTTGTCACTGAGAGGAAAACTGATTTCTTCACAGTAAGTTATGTTCTATTTCACATGCCTAGATCATTCTTTGTGGATATCTTGCATATGGGTAAGAAAGAAGCTTATTGATTTTTAAATTATGAAATGTCAAGGTCATTGTGACTGAAAGAATAAAATTGGTTTCCACACAATAACATGTTCACCACAGAGCTGAATTAAACAGAGGATGACTTGTACTTCAGGTTAGGAAGAAATCTGTTGATTTTAGGGTGAAAAATTTAAAGGTCACTGTGACTGAAATAATAAAAATGGTTCCAGACATTATCTTTAGTTCTCCACCATCTACATTTACCCATTCTTTGTGGTTGTCTTGAACTTTGGGTAAGAAATAACCTTTTTGATTTTGGACCTGAAAGGCCAAAGGTCATGGTCACATTAACTGAAGTAATAAAAGAGTTAATGTGGCTCATTGGTAAAAGGACAAGGTTACTTAGACTGAAAGTATAAATGAATTTCTGCAAAAAAATTTTAGTTCACATTCCATACCTATACCAAAAGAATGTGGATGGCTGGCACATTTGATAAAGAAGCTCATAGATTTGGGGTTGAAATGTCAGAGGTAAAGTTGACTGAGAGAAAGACCCCAAAAAAGGTTTTAGCTGAAATGCATATCAATTGATACATACCTGGAAAGATTTGCTCTTGCAGCTAAGAAGAAGTATATAGATTTTGTGCTAAGCCAAGGTCACTGTTGTTGAAAGAGGAAAGATGGTTTTCTTAAAATATCAATTTTATGTAACAAACATGGACCAAACTTTTTAATGTCTTGCACTTCAGGTAAGGAAGAAGTTTATTTATTTTATGGTCAGCAATCTTATTCACTGAGATTGAAAGAAGAAATGGTTTTTGCAAAAGTATTTCAGTTATCTATATAGAGGAATATTTAACAAGGAGCATAATGTACATGAATTGTACTTTTGTTTCTGTGTGAAAACCTGTGGTCAAGAGATGGACAAATGCACAAAATGTGCTTACATTTTGCCCACATGGTACATGTGTCCTAGGATTATTGGAAATGTCTATCTGCACTAAATATGGAATATTCTGTTAAATTCATTTCAGGAGTCTGGTCTTTGAAAATCAGCTAGAAATGAGAACTTTTAAGTCTTTTGTTATTGCTTGGAGAGACAATTTGACTAGCTGAGTTTAACCTTGGTAAAGTTCCTTTCTCTGTGTCAGTTAGTGATAGTCTGCATATTTTTATACAGATTTTGGGACCTGGAGACACCATGCAAAGTGCACTTAAGGAGTAAAATGTTGATTAAAAATTGCATCAGGTCAGTAGTGGGACACATTCCTGAGATCTAGAAGTATTGGTCATCTGAATTAGCATAGTTATAATTTTACATACATGTACATGCCTGTCAAAGGTTTATCCCTTCAAGCCACAGGCAAACATCTGATATGCTCCTATTTCACCTTTTTTGGATGTGATAAGATTCATTTTTTCCAACAATTATGCATAAAAAAGTACATACTCAGTGACATAATTAAACAAGCTATTACAAATTGATTGATAAATGGCTGACTTTGGATGAGGACTATTGATTGATTCATTCTGTCATCATGAAAAATAATGTTTGGTGTACTTGGCAAGAAAATTTTACCCAGTTTGGTAATGATTAGTTAAGCAGATTTATGAATACTTATTAGAAACAAGAAATCTTTTCACATGAATCAATGGGTTAAAATGGAGATGTTTTGTCATGGGCTGGTGACAGTGTGGGAGGAGTATGGTTTGAAACACTGAATTAATTAAATGATATTTCATGGAAAAACCTCATAACACCATGAATCAGATAGTGTACATTATAAATTAGAGTAAAACATCTCAAACATTAATCACTGAAATACTTGACATGAAATGACTTAGATAACTCCCACAGCCCTGGCCTTTCTCTTGCCTGTAAAACTCAAGAACTTTAGACAGCTGAGAACTTGAGCAATAATTAGAGCCTGCAACAATTTGAGTTCTTGAAATGTTAAGCTTAAAGTACAGCAAATTAGTTAATGTTGTTTTATTACCATTGGATCTATTTTTTATCACTGTTTTGCCTAACTTGACATCCATCCCATTTCCTTGTTTAATTTGGCTTTTTCATTCTTTTCCCCTGCAAAAAAAGCCCCATGCATGCCTGTTAACAGTCAGCAGGAAGCTAGTCAAAAGACAATACAGTGAAACTTAGCTGGTCATTGTTTGCTCAAACATATCTATTTTCTGCTTTTTTCGAAGTTGTCTTTTGAAAATGGTTTTATTATATGAATGGTCAGTAGGTTGAGGAAGAGTTTGTTACAAAGGTGTTGGGTTAGAGAAACTAGATTGTATTTTCAAAATATTACACACTATTGAAATGGCAGTTGGCAAGTCTTCTTTTTACCCTTGAGTAATAATTTCTTGACATCATGCCCAAAAGACTACAAACTTTTTGAAAACAAAGAACACCAAAAGTGAATCTCTTAAGCTGAGTATTAACTCTCCAAAAATGTCTTCAGGGTCCAACAAATTTTAAAAATTTGATGGTAGACCAGTGGGCTGGCAGGAAAAGATCCAAGTAGGTCATTTTTAAATTAACTAACCCATGAAGAAAAGGCACTTTATGGTATAATGGTACCAATTGTACAACCCTAGGTGGGAGGAGCTTAAGGTGTAGGGAACATTGCATTCAGAAATAAATGACAAAACTAGCTGTGATTGGTGCATTATGTAAGAGTTGTACTTTCTGTTAGGCTTTAAAAAAAGTTGAGCCTCTTGGCAACATGTGAAATTATGTTCATTCATATCTAGATCACATTTTGTATTTTTTAAGATTTTTTAAAAATGTGGTACACATGACTGAAAATGTGTCTGGTGTAACTAGATAACTCTTACCTCTGTCTAGTTCCAGCAGAGTTATCTCTCTTAAACGCAATGGAGTACCTATTTTCGATGTTATCAAATTAACAATCTACCATTGTTCTCTGTGACAGTGTGTGACATGCATGCTGAGGTAGGATAGAAAGTATATTTATTTAGCAAAACATTAGCATTGCAGTCTATGGAAAAGCAATTGGTACTGTGATACCTAAAGGGAAAAACAGCCTCCCAGTGTATCCATAGAAACGCATACATGTTGACGGCATTTATGAACTGTACTAGTTTGTTGTAGGAAAACTAATGTATGCTGAACATTTCTGGTCAAATATTGGCAATCTTTTAAGAATAAAATGTATAAAATCTTAAGAAAATAGCACAAGTTGACTTAGGATTGGGGCTTTTGATGTGACAGACATAGATTTATATTGCCTGATGGTGATGGTTTCATTTTTGTGTTGTCAGCTCCAAGATTGGCAAAGATGTACCAAAGTAAGTTATGTAAACATATTATAGTAGATTTTGGCCAAATATTGACTATTTTACCTGTCAAATATTATAAATCATGCAAATTAAAACAACAGGCCCAACATTATTGAGTGGTAACCATATTAGTCACATATTGCCCATTCTTTCCATTCAAGTAATCAATGTTATTCAAACTTTGCATCCCGTCGCAAGAATCCAATTGGCATGGGATCATATCCAATGTTGGCATTGTAGACAACATGAAATCAAACAAGCCGCCTCACTTTTTAGAACAATATTACATCACTCTTGAAGACTCCATTACATACAGAAGCCTGAATATTAAGTTCCCATTTATCAATAGTGTATTTCTTGGGATAATTTAATTGCATTGTTAATACATGTGTTAATAATGCCATCTCTATTACATAGATAATATATTTGAGGAAATAAAATGACCACGTCTTATGTATATAAATCAGTTATCTCCCTTACACCAGACAGAACAATTCAAGAAATAAAACCTTTCATTTTCAGTGACTGGTTATAAAAATAAAGAGAAGATTTGTGAAATACTATATTAGCCCTCAGTCTTGATGAAAATATAAGTAGAAGCAATTTAATAATTTCTCACAGTAACTTTTACATGTTTAAAACCAGATAAGTGATGTTTTGTTTGGTTTAGGTATTTTTCTGCATAAGTTTAGCCAGTTTCTGTTAATTTCTTATATAAAGAAATGCAAATTATATGCATCTATATATTCTAAACTATATATTCTAAATTATTCGCTCTTATGCATTATATGGGAATGAACACCACTTCACTTGAAATTTCATTGCATGTGATAGATATTGTATCACATGTGCCTTCGGACTGTCCTTGGACCAATGGGGTACTGCCTCCATATATTTGTCCAAGGTAAGGTCATGAAACTTTTGCTTCTCATTTTCCTCATTGCTGCTTTTGTCTCCTTTAATTTCTTTATCATAAGTTACAGCTGTCTTTTAGATACACACTTTCCTCCTGTTTTAACTCCATTTGACTCACTTTACTTATTATCTTTGGCATTTTTCTATATTTTATTCCCCAAATTTCACCTCTAATGCAGCACAACCATTTCAAAGTTGTGAATATACTATATTTGGTGATAGATTGGCTTATTGCATTAATTTTATTCACTACACTAAGGAGGGAAGGTTTATATTTGTATTACCAAGAGGATGGGTAGGTTGACCTTTGTATGAGGACTGAAGGTTAGTGACCTCATGTATCTGCAGACAATGTAAAGTGTAGATTGCTTATACTTTATAATAAGATTGGTTCATATCCACCCGTCTCTGGTGTTAAGTTCTGCATCTACCAAACAAAGATAAAGTCCTTTAGTTTAGGTGAATTGTACTTAATGAAGTAGAAGAGGTATGTACTGTTCAGTACACTGACCTTTGACCTAATTATTACATACTATGATATGATGTGATTTATCCCCTATCACCCATCTGAAGTTCAGTAAGTGTTGATGTGAATAAAACACAACAAATAGTTAAAACAAATCATTTTATTCCAAAAATATGGTTTGTGAGTAAAGCACACATATGAAAACAGCAGCTGAAAAAGTTCAAAGACAATTACATACACATTAATATAAAACACAGCTAAGGTACCTCATAAAATTGTTTCTGACAAGCGAGACTAAGTACATTTGTCACTTGTACAGTCCCAAGCTATATCAAAGGTTATTGAAAAAATTAAGTTTGGCTATAGGTATAATGGTACCAATTGTACAACCCCATGTGGGAGGAGCTTAAGGTGTAGGGAACATTGCAGTCAGAAATAAATGACAAAACTAGCTGTGATTGGTGCATTATGTAAGAGTTGTACTTTCTGTTAGGCTTTAAAAAAAGTTGAGCCTCTTGGCAACATGTGAAATTATGTTCATTCATATCTAGATCACATTTTGTATTTTTTAAGATTTTTTAAAAATGTGGTACACATGACTGAAAATGTGTCTGGTGTAACTAGAAAACTCTTTTCCCTGTCTAGTTCCAACAGAGTTATTTCTCTTAAATGCAATGGAGTACCTATTTTCGATGTTATCAAATTAACAATCTACCATTGTTCTCTGTGACAGAGTGTGACATGCATGCTGAGGTAGGATAGAAAGTATATTTATTTCGCAAAACATTAGCATTGTGGTCTATGGAAAAGCAATTGGTACCGTGATACCTTATGTAATGTTAAGCCTTACAGGTTTTTCTCTTGTTTTGAATTATTAGCATTTATTCTTCCTTGTGATGTTTTATATATTTTAAAAATGATGCATCACAGGTTTTCAAATTAAATCATTAGATCACTGGGTTTTCTGAATTCAATCTATTGCAATCCAGTCACAGTACTCTGGTAGCTACTAGACTACATGCAGGCACAAAATGAACACAACTTTTACCTATCAGTCAAACTGGATCAGCATGTTATCTTAATTGATCCGCCTATCCCTTTATGTCTAATTTCTACTTGATTTGTTCCCAATAAATCTCTTGATATTTTTTTGTCTATTTCAGCACAATGTCTGATTTGTGTTTCACTATTTGGGATTCCTCTGAACTCATGCCTTAATGTGTCTTTCACCTTCAAGAGCACCAGATGAGTTAGATACAATTGAGGTATCTTTTGTACACATCATGTATGCTGCAGAATGCAATAAGACATCAATACTTGCTGCCGTGTTTGCCCTACATATGCATCTATCATTCATTCATTATATTGATCTGGTGTAGTGACCTGGTACTTCAAATTTTCACTTTTAAAATATAAATTGCCAAGTCCACCTTTAAAAATAAAAGTAAAGTGGTCACTTGCTAGGTATGATGTCCCTCACACAGCTGCCTCATAATACAGATACTGCCATTGTCTGAATTTTGTTCCTGATTGCTACATGAATTATTTCACTTAATATTAGTTCTAGGCAAATGAGAAATAATAAAAATGTAATTTCACACAAATGTTAATATGTTTGTGTGTTTATATACAGTATTATATGACAAATCCTTTTTAGAACCTAACAGTAAAATGTTTCTTTAATTATAATGGAAGTCACTTTTATGGCTCTATAAACACCAGTATAAAGAGGTGCACTGTATTGTTATTGCAAACATGTGTATGTTTTTGTGATGGATGAATTATTGCATTTATATCAAGCCTGCATTATTATGCATGTACATTACTAACCTGTTTCTCAGATCTGGATTTTATCCCAGATATTGTCTGTAATTTTTTCATACCTCAGAATTTTTGTTCAAAGGACAACATAACAATATCAAACTTATTTTGTCTGCTATAGCCATTTTTTAATTTGAAACTTTTTCTTCAAGAAAGGTGTATAAAATTTATAAAGTTCCAGATTATTCATATTTTGAACAATTTTTATACTGACACCCCAAGATATGACTAAAAGGTATAAGAAATTGCAAATACTGCAATAATATTGTAACTTGATGAAAAACATAAAATTGCCAGGTCACCTTGATCCATCATCACAAGCAATGGGGAAGAAAAGAGTCTAGCTGGCAGGAGGTGGTGGAGAAGTGTTATCCCCAACTCCTTATGGTATTTGGTTGTCATTATCTAGGAGATGATCAACCAGTCTTATTGCTAGGATCCAGTAAACAAAATAAACTATGAAGATGACAGATGGATTAACAGAACTGAGCAGAGATTTTGTATTAAGAACATGAGCCACTTTATGTAAAATATATCAGTTTAATCAGTGACATAAACAAAATTTAATTAAACAAGACATTTATTTGATTCACATTCTCTCAGAAATAGAGCTAGGAAATTATGTAGACTTAAGCAGATGTTCTATTACACTTATATAACAAATGTCTTCATATGACTGATTGAACTCTACTGCTGGCATGTCAGCATCACTGGTGCTTCCATTCTTTCTTAAATCACTGTTGGTGGTAGGTCTGTGTTTCTGTATTTATTTCCTTCTCTCTTCCTTTTTAGCCTCTTTGGGTCATCACCCTCTTGATGACTTACATATTCACACAATTTGTATCAGAAGTAATGCATGACATATGTTGGATACATGATACCTGTTACATTCAAAACACTAAATCCAAACTTATTCATATGATGAAATATGCTATGACATTCTTTAAATACATGAATCATATAATGTGCAGTTATTTCTGAACTCAAAGACAAAGTTATGATTTTAAAATGAAAGAATTTAACAAATAATTCCAAATTTACATCAATGAACACATTGTATATAATTGGGACAACACCTTTGTGCGTTCTCGAGTCCTCACTTGCTTATAATCATAAAATTCCTTCTGTCTCTTCTGGTTCTGGGTCTCCAAAATCTCCAGACCTCCTGTCCCATGGACAATTTATTTAATAAAAGAAATTACTTATTAATTTTCCTTGGAGTCCTTCAGACTGTTACCCTGTGGCAGAAAAACTAATATTGTGAAGGAGAATATTTTAAAATACTGAATTCCATCATGGACCCTTCCCCCTTGTTTATCATAGCCAGGAATGATTACCTCTGTAATCACCAAAAGCTTTTATCACTCCCATTGAAGTTAGAATAATCTTTTCTTGTCAACCATTATTAATAACTATTCTGGAAAATATTATTTTATGACACCTGTTCCAAACAGCCCACAACTTCCTAAAATTTTGTTTCAAACTGTTTGTCATTTACTCCTATTGAATTTGTGTTAACATTGCACTCTTTTCTGGCTCTAACTGGTAATGAGTGAGTTGTTTCAGTTTATATTCAAACTCATATTAAGTTCAAACAAAGCATTTGCATCTCTCTCAGTCAATAATTTATAGTAAGTCTAACCCACACGTCTTACTTGATGTCTGAATGTCGTGCTGACCATGACCTAATGTACAACAAATCTGTAAAACTTTTGCACCTTTACAGTAGCAGATTTTAGCCCATTACTTGTCATGATGACTTTGATCAAGCTTTATGTGTTCATGGATGTGTATATTTATTTTGATTTAATCATTTTGCTCTTAAAAGTTGTTAAAGTTTCTTATTATAGTATATGTAAAATGAAATACACATGTACTTAGAAATTATCTGCTTTTGATTACATTGTAAGTACCATATGTAAACAAAGATTTGCTCTAAATTGTCATAAGCAAATATTTGACTCACAAGACTTTCGGGGCTCCGAGTGGCCGAGTGGTCTAAAGCGCTGTCCTTTACGGATCACTGCCATCTCACCTCTGTCTGCATGGGTTTGAGTCTAGTATTCGGCTAATGTAGATATGTGAGAAAGCTTGCCAGTAGCTTCTCGTGGTTCTTTCCGGTGATTTCCCGGTTTCTTCCTCCACCATTAATACTGGCCACCATGAATAGCCTATCGTGTGCTGAAAAATGGCGTTAAGCCCAACAACAACAACAACAACAAGACTTTCATTTGAAGAAGAAAACTATTTGATCTGGAATGTGAATGAAAGCTCTTTTTCTAAATAAAAATTCCACCAGAGCTTTTTGATGACTGAGATGTAGATTTTCATTCACTGGGTAGTAATAATGATAGTGAGGCAATGAATACAGCATAAATGGTATTCTCTCAATCACATACTGCTATTTAACTCACTTTGTGTCCCATTATGCTTTTAATATTTATGTTAAATAAAATCCTCTTAGGCTCTTGTTTCTATTTTACCTCATGATCCTTTGGAGATTCTTTTTGTTTTTGCCTGAAATGCAGGCAGGAAATTTTGATTTTATCCAAACACTTGTTTTAGAGAGATTTTGATTTAACTGTCGTATAAAAGATGCCATTTTCAATTGGCTACTTCATGTGTGACTGTGCAGAAGGGTCAAAATTATCCTTCTTTTATTTTTTGCATATTGATCCCCCAGGTTTTGTCTCCTGGCCATTATTGTTCCTAATCTTAATCTTATTCTACACTTTGCAAAGATTCTTCAGTATGTGTGTAAATCAAACCAATCTAATTTAGATCTAATGCCAAAAAGTCTAAAATCCAATCACAAACTCATGTTCCATAACTGGTGATTTTGGACTTAAAATACTTGGTCTCCAATATTACCTTATTTCAGTAGTATTTTCATAGGAGGAGCAGCATAAAGTCTGAATTACTTGGTAATTTTGTAGAACTGCATGATGTACATTTTTTCCTTTTCTGTAATACCTCTGGTTTTGGTGTGTAGTAATTGATGTTGACATTACAAAGCTTGGAAGTCGGGTACAACCTCATGATAGCATGCATGGTTTCATAATGAGGTAATGTCTAAATATGCATTGCCAGTGATGGCTTTAACCATTTATTCTCAATATTTATAGATACTTTTTGAGAAATTCTGAGACCACACAAATTAGAGATTTTCAGGGAATAATAATAATAATAATGCTTTATTTATAGAGGGTGACTCATTAGTCAAGGACTATTCTTCCTTGAGGCCCTCTTAAGGAGAGTATAACAATGAACATTATATGAAGATAGCTATAATTACTGTTTAATATATTTAGTATTATAATACTAAATTATATTATCTATTTAAAAACATGTACATGTTCATGATATCTCTTAAATACTCTAATATTTTCAGCAAATTTTACATGTAGTTGAAGCTTGTTCCACAGAACTGTACCAGAGTATTGGAAGCTCTTTTTAAATTGCTCTGTTCTTGGTTTTGGTGCTAGGTTTCCATGTAATATTGATCTCAACTGGTATTGTGTTGAAAAATGCCTGAATAAGTCCAGAAAATAACTCTGATGCAGTTCCATGTAACATTTATATAAAAGAGCTGCCCTGTGAAAATCTATCCTTTCATATATTGTGAACCATTATAAGTTTTGTAAATGCTTTTGAGGAATGATCAATAGATGCATATAAAATTATGTGTGCTGCTTGTTTCTGAAGTTTGTAAATCCTATCAAGCTCAGATTTAGCACAGTTTCCCCATACATTTAAACAATAATCCATTGTTGGAAGAATATAATGCTTGTAGTATAGATTGCGCATTTCCATAAGTAAATATTTCTTGATTCTGCTGAGTAGGGCAATTTTGGATGACACTGTTTTACAAAGGTAATCGATATGGTCATTCCATAATAAATTATTATCTACTGACACACCATCAAGCTTTTCATATTGTACATTTTCTAACAGATGATTATTTATTGCAAGAGATAGTTCTGGGTACCATGACTTGTGTAGTTTTTGTGATGTCCCCAAAATCATACATTTTGTTTTACCTTCATTACTTACTATCCTATTTTGTTGTGCCCAGTTTTGGACTCTAATAAGACTTGAGTTTAAACTCATTTGGATAACTTCAGTATCAGAACTAGATGTATACAAGGTTGCATTGTTTGCAAACAAATCTGTATTTTTGGATTCATTATTTAATGGTAGATCATTGATATAGATAAGAAAGAGGAGAGGACCTAAAACAGAGCCTTGAGGGACCACTGAATGAATAGTGCTAATCTGAGAGCTAATATTGCCAATGCCTACTTGTTGAGACCTTTGGTTTAGATATGATCTAAACCAATTTTAAGGATTGTTGAACCTGTTATATTTCAATTTTTGCAGCAGTATGTAATGATCAAAAAGATCAAAGGCTTTCTTGAGGTCAAGGAAAACAATCCCAGTCATATGTCCATTATCCAAGTCCTTCAGCCAAAGATCAATTAATTTGGTAAGTTCTGTTTGGCACAAGAGTTACTTTCTAAATCCTGATTTAGCTTCATGAAATAAAGAGCATGTTTCAAAAATGTATAGACCTTAATGGCTACATGCTTTTCAAATAATTTTGACAATACAGGTAGAATTCATATTGGTCTGTAATTCCCTGGATCCTCCTTTTCTCCTTTCTTAAAGATAGGTGTAACCTTTGCACATTTAAGATTTGTTTTGAAAGTTACCACTCATTTTACTTAAGTTTATGATATGTGTTAATGACTTTGTTATTATTGGTGTAGCATTTTTAAGAATTCATGGTTCTATACCATCCAATCCAGAGGATTTATTCATATTCACTTTAGTCATCATATCAAAAAAATCACTTTCACTAACATTAGCTAGTGAAAAATAATTATCATCAGGAATTTTAGCTCTTATAAATGATACATGAGCATCAAGTTCAATTGGGATGTTAGTCTGGTTCTGAATATTGTTACTGGAGATGCTTATGAAAAAAATATTGAACATTTCCACAATATCTTTAGATGTTGCTATATCCTCATTTTGTTTAATATAGATGGAAAACAACTAATTTTGGGTTGATTCAGCATTATTAGATTCTTCCACAATGTCTTGGTACTCTTACTTTCTGCAATAGCCTGTTTATAGTTATTTTCTTTTGCATTATCTATCAGGCAATTAGTTTTATTCCTCCACTTTCTATAGCTTTTTATGTCTTTTTTCTTATGGAAATTATCTCTTAGATGCCTGAGTGTCATTGATCTGAGGGATAATCCACTTGGGTGTAATTTGCTGTTGAACCCTTTTTGTTTTAATTGGGGCATGCTTGTCAAAGGCTACATTTAACATCTGATACCATTTGTCTAACACATTGTTGACTTCAGCTATATTACAGACTAATTGGAAAGGTTTGCAGACTTAATCATAAATCATCAAACTGTTTAAAAACCCTGTATTGTATTTCAGTGACTGACCATTTTTATATGGTTTTGGAAAATGTCTAGTTATATAGACTGTGTAGTGGTCACTCAGTGCATATACTGGCACATTAATTTCACTTATATTATCAGGTTTATTAGTATAAACATGATCAATGATAGCAGCATATTATATGTTTATCTAGTTGGGGTGTTAATTAATTGAGAAATATTGTAAGTTTCAAAGTTACTTATCCATGTTAATGGTTGAGTTTTCATGATGTCTGTGTTAAAATTACCTAATATGATAGTTTCTAAATCTTCCTTTATTAGTTGTTTTTGAATTTGCACCTCAAATCTATTAATCCAATCAGCTGTGGAACTAGGTGGACTGTAAGCTGAACACAAGAATATTGGCTTTGATTGGGCAAGAGTTACTTCCATCCAGATACTCTCTACCCCAACAGTCTATAGATCAAAACAGTCAATCATCTCTAGATCAACATGTCTTTTATGACTAATGGAACAGTCTGAAGGACAATACTTGAGTACTTCAGTAAACCAGACCTGGAAACAGGTCTAGATGTGTGTTAAAATTATGAATTATTAATATAATTTCCTTTTTTTGTAACATTTCTAATGAAATCCATTTTGTTGGGTTCAAGTTAACTTTAATCAATAATGGATTATTAATATAATTTCCTTTTTTTTGTAACATTTCTAATGAAATCCATTTTGTTGGGTTCAAGTTAACTTTAATCAATAATGGTTTTCATATTCTTGTGATTTGCAATGACTAGGACACAACATATAAACAATTTACAACAATTTAGCATAAGTTATTTAGGTGGCAGTATATAGCAAAGCAAGTAATATTTTAATGAAATTATCAGATATTTTGGTGAAAATCACCATTTCCAAAACAGATCTAATGATGCCTGTCAATTTTACCATCCAGCACAAAGCCAAGACGATGATTTCAGTAAACATTTTCAGTTTTGGAATTGATGCTTTTTGTGTTATCCTAGCCAATGAAGTTTGGATGACATGCAGTATTTTGCCTTGTTTTTCATGTTTTCATTTGTTTGTTAGTTATTTTTTCAATATTTTGGACCAAGTTTCACTTACACTTGACAATGTATAAAATTGGCATGTTGATGCATGTCAGAAAAAGTAGTCTTATAAAAAAAGGGTCAGTGACCAAATTTTGATGTATGTTTAGTTTTCATTTGATCCATTTGTTCATTACATTTGCATTATCTTAGATTCAGTTTCTTCTAAGCTAATGAAATTTTGTATATGGATGCATCTCAGCTAAAGTAACTCAGTCATATCATAACAAGGTTAGTGTTTTGTGTTTTCAGTCATTCATTCATTTGCTGTGCCTTATTTTTCATGCTCGAGTTTTTTGTATATTTGCACCCTCAATATTTTATACCCCTTTTCACCGAAACTGATGACAATTTGTATGTGAATACATCTTAGCAGTGTAACTTAACCATTCCAAAACTATTTCACTGACATAAGTTTCATGCTTTAGCGACTTTTGTATTACCATATACAGCCTCGGTATTATTGGACCCTATTTCACCTACAGTCATCAAAATTGCTCTGTGGTATCATGTTAGGGAGAAAACTTTGCACTGCCAAAACATGTGACTGTGACCAAAATTGCATGCTTGAATGACTTATCATTGGCTTCCTAACTTCATGCTTGAATGACTTATCATTGACTCCTAACTTCATGCTTTAGTGACTTATCATTGATTTCCTAACATCATGCTTGAATGACTTATCATTGACTTCCTAACTTCATGCTTGAATGATTTATCATCCACTTCCTGACTTCAAGCTTGAATGACTTATCATTGGCTTCCTAACTTCATGTTTGAATGACTTATCATTGACTTCCTAACATCATGCTTGAATGACTTATGATTGACTTCCTAACTTCATGCTTGAATGATTTATCATCCACTTTCTGACTTCAAGCTTGAATGACTTATCATTGGCTTCCTAACTTCATGCTTGAATGACTTATCATTGACTTCCTAACTTCATGCTTGAATGGCTTATCATTGACTTCCTGACTTAAAGCTTGAATGACTTATCATTGACTTCCTAACTTCATGCTTGAATGACTTATCATTGACTTCCTTACTTCATGCCTATACTTGATTTGTGCATCATGTTGCTCATGATGTCACACTTGTTTTGAGATCATGATGTCTACAAGTGAATCAATACCTTTTGTTGGCAGCAAATCAGTAATTGAAATATTTGACGAATTAAAATTTAAATACATATTAAGATCCAAATGGTAGAAAATTGAATGTAAATGACCAGTTTACTAATGCCATTTTGGCCAAAAGTTTGTAGCTTTGGAGTGAGCATTAGCTGTTCAGGTTAGGACATCTGTTCACTTTTGTTGTTTTTTTTACCCTTTTATTAGCTAACAGAAATTTTTATGTTGGCAAAGGCAGTGCTAAAACTTGGTTACTATGACATGCACATATATCATATTAGATTTATCTATCTAATGGAAAGCTTTACAGAAATTGTCACTGAAATATTTTAATCCAAGGTGAAAACATCTTTGTTGTAAAATAACATGAAAAAATATTTCTTAAAATTCACTAATCCATAAATATGATAATTTTACAAAATGCTTGAAAGAAGAAAAATAATAAAAAATTATTAATCATGATTTATACATGTTTTATTGCAGCTAATATGATTGTAAAAGAAATTAAATGTATTACAGATGTGCATACTAGTAATACAAGGACATCATAAACAATTGATTTATATACTTTGTCCTGCTTATCACATTCAGATCTTGTGCTACATGGAATTTATTTCAGCTGCATGAACCATAAACATAGATCTAGAAAGAGACAAATTCTTACATGCATGGTAAACTTTTAGCTGAAAAAGTATTTTGAGTTTTGAAATATTTTTTAGCAATTAATAAATTAAGCAAATATAGTTTAATACCTTCTTGGGTAATTTAATAGTTTAATGCAATATTGTATGCATTACAATTTATATTACAGGCATGTACCATGGAGTGGTATCTCAGTCATACCAAAACTATGTCACTCTGGCTTAATTTTTATACTTGAATGACTTGGATATTTTTCTGCCATTTGTTCATTATGCTGTTAATATATTGGTCCAAATTCACCAACACAAAAAAAATCAAATTTACACATTTTGTAAATTTTCCATTCTTCATCCATAATTTATATAAGTAGATGCTGAGTCTAAAACAAGTCCTAAGCAATACCTTGGCATTGTCTTTATCACTTTGTTTCAGTTGTTTCAATCTCTAACTCAGATTTTCAGGTCGACATCATTAAATGTTCATTTCGCTTGAAGTATTAAAATAAATTATGTGTATTTTGCTACACGATGGAAGTGGATAAATAGCATCACTGATGCTAATATGCTTTTTCTAGTTTTGAAGAGAGAGAGAGAGAGAGAGAGAGAGAGAGAGAGAGAGAGAGAGAGACCGACCTACATGCTATTTTGCATCTTTGTGCCCATCATTAGTTGAAGTTTTCTCAAACAGAAAATACAGTAATAAATAGTAAATAGAAATGAAAAAGAACTGTGTGGGTTCGAGTCTAAGATTCAGTGAATGTGGATATGTCAGAAAGCTTGTCAATAGCTTCTCATGGGTCGGTGGTTCTTTTCACGTATTTTCTGGTTTCTTCCTCCATTATTAATACTGGCCACCATGTATAGCCTGTTATGTGCTGAAAAATGGCGTTAAGCCCCAAAACAACAACAACAACAACAACTGCCCCTCATTAGATGAAGTTTTGTCAAACAGAAAAGACAATAATAAATAGTAAATAGAAATGATTGTACTGATGCTTGAAAATGACAGGCTTTTAATAGAAATTATCACAATAATTATTTCAATAATGCTTCAGATGTTAAAATTTGGTTGTGATTATTTATAGCAGTATTTATTATATTGTCAGGGTTCCTATGGGTCCTTGAATCCTGGAAAAGTTTTGACATTTAAAATATAAATTTCAAGGGCCCAGAAAAGTTATGAAATTTTTCAAAACTATACAAAGTTTTGAAAATGTCATGGAATTTCTTACCATGAACTGGCATTAACTGTTCTTGAATGGTTCATGAACAAACTGGTTCATCATCATTCATCACAGTAAATGAACATATTCATAAACTCTGATGAATTCATCAATGTTCCTCATGGTTCATGACTTCATAAACAGTTCCTATTTTGATTATCTGACAAACTCTCAAATACCTATTTCATGCTGAATCAAAAAAATAACCTTAGATGTGAGTTGTTTTAAACAGTATAAAATGCAACATATTATTTTAAAAATAGTATTTAATTTCAGATTAATTTCAAATATGCAACAAAGAACATGTAAACTGACATTAAATGATATTCTTTGTTTTACTCTTAAGCAACACTTTTTGTATGTTTTGTATGTTTTCTTTGAAACATTTTTAAGAGATAATAGGACAGTTGTGTTCAATTAATTGCTGAAGCATATTTAACTTTCATTGTCATGAGGCTAATTCCACAGGGGTTTCTCTTGACTTGACCACCCCACCCCCAAGACTGACATGTCAAAAAACTTTTGTGAAGACAGTCAAAGCCTAATTTTAATTTAATCAAATTCCACCTATTGTCACTACTGAATGTCTCCATCTGCAACTTAAGCTGTTCCATCTGATTATTGTATCCATCTTTAACATTGATGCAGTACTCACTTTTTAATGTCACTTCCATCTTGGCTGTAAGATCCTCCAGTTATCAAATTTTCCTCTTTAACTTACAAACTTCATCCTCTAATAATATTACTTTTTTGCTGCCTGATTTGAAAGAAAGATAAAGTTAACTACATACAATATTTGATCAACAATGTCTTTAGCTTTTAGCACATTAATTTTGTACCCTACATTATTTACCTGCATAATTATGATCCAACTCAAAATTATTTAATTCCTTATACTTAATACACAACTTTCTGAGCATTTACATTATTGGAGAATTTTGTCACTAGTTGTATTTTAACTGAAGCTGACTAGCCATATGTATTATAAGTCACAGGAGTCAAATGTTTTAATTAAAATAATTGTCCACTCTGACAACGGATATTGCCTATAGCTGCTTCCAGTTTCATCATGTTTTTTCACCTGTAATGTGTACAATTTGACACATTAATTAGTTTGTTTTTGTTTTAATTTACCACATTACATCAGATCATAGAAAAAATGATGTCATGAAACAGAAAATGATACAGAACATATAAATTCCTATTGCAGATGCAGTACAGCGTCTGGTATTGAGATCAAGGGGGGTTGTTATGATAATGTTGAGTGTTGTTCACAGATTTGAAGTGTGAGTTTAAATTGGGTCTGACAAAAGTCAGGTATATTAGTTTGGTTAAAACTGATATGATCTAATATAAAAACCAATAAAATATCCATATAACTCACACTGAAATAATCATGAATGACCAAGAAAAAGATACCATAATTTTGATGTTCCAGACTACGCTTTTCTGCCTAATTTTGTTCTCACCAAGAGATTTCCTTCATATTTTTCATAATTGCTTCTCTGCACTATTACATAGTTAATAGAAATGATATTGAAAATATTCTCATCTGTCCATTCCATGGGAGTCCATGTTTTTTTTTGTTCAAGAACGTTTCTTGTTGCAAGACCCTTTGTGTTCTCTTTTGTTTGAGGGGGAAAAATGAGGCTCAGCTGCTGAAATTATGCATGTTTTTTAACCAAACATATCATGTCTTCTTTCACAGTCATCCAATCTGGATAATTGTTGTTCATGTAATTCAGTTTTTATGGCAACTTGGCAACCAGTTACAAAGTCAATAAAATATGCAGTTTATGACAGTTAAATGGACAAAAGCATTAGAACAAAGTCATCGAAAGCTTTTATAGCAAGTTCTTTTTCTTCATACTGGCCAAAAATATATTTTCCCCTATTGATCCAGAACTACTCATTTTAAATATACAAATATTGAATAAAAGAGCTCTGAACATTTATACAGTATCATATCATTTCGTTAAAAAATGTTCACCTTTTTTATATTTCACTAATATTGTTAGAAGTTTGTATGATGAATTTTCATAAACATTTTATGAATATGATGATACAGAAATTTCATATACATTTTTAAGAAATATCTTACTGGTTAATCAAAGTACTTGAATTGTTCATGAAGTAAATTCATTTCAGAAACTTAAAAGATATAATAATAATTCATAGAAGTTCATCATTGTATTCATGAACTCAAGTACATGATTACATGAATCATCAAATTTTTGAAGTGTTCATGAACTTAGCTGATGAACATTCATGAACATTTCAAGAACATTCATAAACATTCATGAACAGTTCATGATTGTTCATGAAGTGTTGAATTTGTTTTCGTAGGGGGGTGAATTGCAGTTAAAGTATTAATAACAATAATGAGGACTTTGTATAGTGCCTAATCTTTAGAAGCTCTAAGTACTTTATAACATTAGACAACACCTAAAACACTAAAAAACATATAATAATATGAATACAAAAAACAAACACCATGAAATTAAAAAACATAAAACATGCTGAAAATATTTAAGGAAAGAAACATTATTAGGTCTTTAAGTTTGATTTTGCAGTTGAAATAGGTGAGTTTTAAGAGATCACTGTGTCTTTGGTCTAAATTCAGTAGGCAATTTGTTCCATATGCTGGGCCTTGGTATGCAAAAGACTGCTGTCCATATGCTGTCCATAGGATTTCGTTTTGGTAGTGAGAATAATGAGTATGTGATTGTCAGAAGCATCTTGCAGGTGTGTACAGGTGGGTGAGGTCAGATAGGTATGTTGGACTGAAGTATGTTGGTATAATGCAGCACAGAGAAAATGTTTGTGTTTTTGGATCAAATGGATTGCCAGTGTTTGGTACAGAGCAGGGGGAGGTGTGCTCTGATTGTGGTATTTTAAGGATGATTCAAGCAGATGTGTTTTGAACTTTTTAAAGTTTCAGGAGTATATATTAAGATGAACCAGACAGAATTGTGTTAACAATAGTCCAGTCTTGAAAGTACTAAGGAACACACAAGTGTTTTAGTTGCATCAACTGAAAGGTATTTGCAAATGGAGCTGATGCATCTCAGCTCAAGATATGCAGCCTGCATATATGTTCATGACATGGTGCAGTGAGAATACTGTCAAGAGTAACACCTAGATTTTGTACTGACTGTGAATTTAATGTTGGTGTTGCTATTATTGTTTGAAGTAAAGGTGTCCTGTTTACCAAGTAGATAACTTGTTCCAAACTCTGCACAGTTGTGATTGATAAGTGGAATATTGTGGTTCTTGAGTTTCATGAAATGGTCCTGGAAAAGTTTTGGAAAAGTCATGGAATTTGTTAAGTTTCTCAACTTTGCAATAGGCAAAAGAACCATTGTAATGGGGTGGTGTGGTGTTATGCCAGCTGTTAATTGATATGGTGATAATTATGTAGGGAATGACCTCCCTTGATGTTATTGCCCAATGCCAGTAGATAAATAGAATATTGAGAGAAAACTACATGAGGTTATTGAGAAGAAAAAAAAACAGATATGAGCCCCCTTTAACAATAAAACTGAATAATTTCTAATTAATTCATACAAAAACTAAAAATTGCAATTTCAATCCAACAGATTTACATTCATGGAGTTTAATAGGATTATTCAATTTACAGATTTGTTCATCATAGTAACAACTTGTGAAAAGAGTACATTATCCACACCTGTCTTGCATCACCTAAGATCTTTCTTCTATATGATTTCTGCATTCCACATCTAGCATGTATGCTTGGTTCTTCCACTGACCCTTTATATTTTGAACTCTCTATTGTGGACTTCACCCTTGGACAATCATTTGGGTTCTCAGGGATGAATATAGAAAGCTGTTCCCTTAAATTCTAAGATTATGGCTAAAGCTAAATATGTTTAACAACCTATCCATTTATATAAAATCTCACTTTCATTATTCAGAAATGTAATAATTATTAACACTGCATAAAGTCTGATATAATTTGACCTTAATTAATGGTTCTACAAATTTACTGTATTTGAGGTAAGGTACAATCATTATCTAAGGTAAGAAATGACCAATGCAGTAAACCAGGTCTGACCTAATTAAACAATTTATTGTCCCTGTTCCAGGCAGCAATAGATTGACACTTGACACCTGTTCTGTATACAGACAATACTGCCATATATATATCATTATACATTACTATAGGTCTCCTTACAGCTGGCTAGCCAATTCCACTCAGTAAGGTAAATGCTTGATTCCTTTTATATAAGATTCACTACATTCTAGCTTACAGTAACCAGTAACCTGCAAGATCATTTTGGCATATGCAAAATCATATATAAATATGCAATTATCATTAACTCAAGGTAAAAAGTATCATTCTACAGACAAAGAAAATTAATTCATATTGCAATAAAAATTTCTTCATAGTTAGATTAGTTCATAAATCCTTAGGAAATATCTGAAAATTAGGATTAATTTATATAACCCTATAAAATAAGACACATCTGGATATTAGGATTACATGCAGTCTGACAATTCTATCAATGAACTAATAACTATGAAATTAAAAAACTAAATTGCATAACACTAACATATCAACAGAGTCCTATCAAACTGAATACAGATATAGGCATTGATCATAAGCATATCAAACAAATTTACATAAAATCAAACAAACAAAAGAGAATATTATAGAGAAATTAAAACTGTGTACCTTTATTTTCCACACAATTGTGCATCCTAGCAATATAAGCCTATCTTTTCATTTCAAGACAGCTATCAGGCCTCTCTACTTTGTTAAGGAGGGAACACTCTAATGACAGGTTTCCCACTGAGCCTCAAATTCAACTTCTCATAAGCAAAGTTGGACTAAAGAATTCTTAGCCAAGTTGCTACCTTAAATTCTCTATTATTTCTAAAGTGTATGCTTTAATTTTAACAGACTAATTAAAAGCAATTGATCCTAAATTTTCCCCAAAATAATCAGTTTTGATAGACAATTAGCTTTACATTGCAGATCATTTATTTGATATAAGGTCCCCTCCAACTGACATATTCAGTAATTCTAATGTACTCTCTGCCACTATACCATTATGATGACTATGTCAATTCTACTGAAGCTTAACTGTATATCCTTTTATGTTTTAGAAATGAAATAAGGAAAATATTAGAGTGAACTTTCTCAAGACCTTTCTGGCTTGACTATGATAGACTTTAATGTGCCATTTATTCAAGTTTAGGATTCACTACTTATTCAAAAAATATGAAACATTACAACCGTTAATAGCAACATCTCTGATTGTGTTCTTCCAACACTACAAGTCATGAGTATTGCCAGTTCTTTGATTGCAGACTGTTTCAAGGATGCCTTTATTTGATGCAGGAATAACTACCCCCCACACACACATACACACACACACAATTTGAGAAATTTATTAAGCTGGTCATCTTTTGTTATCATAAGAGAAATGTAGTTAGAACAATTAATAATAAGCAGAATGCAACATTTTCATCAGAACATTTTTTTTACAATTGAAGAAATTCGTTGCACTGACATTTGAAAAGTAATCATTGTAATAATACCAGATTAATTTTCCTAATTTAGTTTATAAATGATTATGTGTTTTAAATGAACAAAAATTTATTCTTATGAAGATGATGCTGAATCATCATCATCAATCCCATGACCCCAGAGGTTGTTGGGGCACCACAGTTGACTTTGCAACCAGTTCTCTCCATCTTTCCCACAGTTCACTTCTGCCCTTTGAGAATCTCTAAATCGCATGCCTGTCCACACCTTAAATGTTGTCTTCCTCTTTTTTTGTTTGCCTCTTCTGCACCCTTATACAGTGCTTTGCAAGATTGATTATGCCAGTCTGGATGTTCTTGGGACATGACCATACTACTTCAATTTGCACTTTTTTTAAGGTCTTCATAGAATCCGATGGCTCATTAGATCATGTTACATGTTCAATGTATGAGATGTCCAAGATCTTTCGAAGGTTTTAATCCTTCTTTGTAGATATGATATGAGCATCTTTTCTTTTACAAGCATACAGAAAGATAGATATTAATGCATAGACATGGCTAAATGTGCAGTATTCATTTGTTTTGCAGTTGTTACAGTTTGACAAAGTTATGAACATTAAAATAGATACAAATTTTGGAACACATGATAATTTAATCTACCAGAAATGACATTTATTGAATTAGAATTTCGTAAGATCTCCTGCTGTATCTGAGTTGGTTATGATGCTCAAATGAACTTGCAATGTCTCCTTGAAGTTCATAGAATTCTCATCTCTCTGTCTCTGTCTCTCTCTCTCTCTCTCTCTCTCTCTCTCTCTCTCTCTCTCTCTCTCTCTCTCAGATATCTAAGTACATACATATATAAACACTGTAAGCATCAATTGACAGCTTGTCATGCATGAACAATATTTTTAGCACTAGTTGAAATATCTTACCTCAGACCCACTTCAAAATAAGTATGTATCATCTGTATGACTGGAACATTGTAGAATATGTTTTCAGATGACTTTGACTGGATTGATTTGATAGAAATATTAAAACCATAAAAATTCAGAATAGGGATGGTTCTTATCATTAAGACATACATCCCTCATGCACATATTGCTTTACCTTCACTGTACCATATACCATATACCTATCTACATGTTTGTTACCTACCAGCTAAGAAACCTTATGTACCTGAATCCACATGTACCTACCTATTTGCCAGCATGCATATTAGATATTTAAACACATACAACTTGTGTATTGCTATGTAAAGGATATTTATATATTTGTTACCTTCTAGGGCAAGCATAAAGTGCTCTTATTATAAAATTTTCTCATGCAGTATATCAAAATTATAGTAATTTCAATTAGATTAAAAATATATTTATTGCTGTTGATGAAAACAGCAATCAGAAATTGAGAGCAGTGAGTCATAATTTTGCTAATATTGAAAACATAACTAAACTTGATGAATTTTGTGTTTGCTGTAACCACAAGTTTAAAGACCCTCGTAAGCAATGATATTTATCTGGAAACATTAATAGGACTTTCTCACAAATCCAGGAATTTGAACACTGACAAAAGAGTAAATTTTTTTTTCAACCATGAAAATTTATACCAACAAGAATACATGAATTGACTGTTTCTTCAGGTTCAAAGTGTGTTTGTATCATGGTTTGTCTCAGGTTTCTGTGTATATGTATATTTTATGATGGCAGAACAGGGTTTATTTTTTTGTTTGCAGTTGGACTGTGCTTGTATGTGAGTACAGTAGTCCCCCTCTTGAACGGCCCTCCTCACCAGCGGCCACCCACTCCTTATGGCCATAATCTGAAGGCACCGACAAATTTGTGTTCAAAACTATCCCTCACGAAAGGCCACCCGGCTAACGCTACCAGCGGCCAGCATATTTTTGCAAAAACAAAATTTACCCCTCACCAGCGGCCGCATTTTTTTGGTAAAATGTATCTAGGACAATGTTTTTTCTAATTGTGTTAAGTAATCTGATTTCTGTGTCCAGTTTTTGTTCTTCAAAAAAGGGTTCTACTGTACCACTAAGGTTAATATTATATCCTTTACACCTCACGAGAAGCCAAAAGACTCCAATTTTAATCCCTACCTAAAGGTAATCTGTATATCCTTCCTGTGAGTTATCATAAGATGTCTGGTTTATTCACTGATAATTGTTAAGATTACACTTATTAATAGTAGTAACATCTGAGAAGTGGCAATTTTAATGTACAATACCAAAGTCAGCACCGAAAATGGTTTGATAGCCTTTATGGCTTCCCTTTGCAAGAGGTTGAGCTTGTAAACTTACATAATTAGTGGCTATTACCCAACAATTGTAAAGTTTATAAATCCTAAAGGCCATGATGTGCTATTGTTCAGATCAAATCTTTGTACCTATCCGGGCCATTTTTTGAACTTAGAGCAAGAAAAAAAAATATAAAAACAATAGGGTACCAGACTGCCACTAATGAATCATGTGACAATCACTGCCTTTAAAAATATACATCTTGTTTAAATGCAGAAAAAAATTGTTTTATCAGTCTTGTAGTTTGCAACGTTGCTGATTACAACTGGAGGTAATGTCAAGATCACACGGTCAGCATTGGCTAAAAATAGAAATAGGGTACTAGACAAAGACTGAAAAATCACGTGACAACACAACTTGTCGCTTTTTTTTTTTTTACGAAGAAAGCATTTCGTCCGCTCAACAAATGTGTCATCTGCATAATTAAATCGCATACAGTTAGAAACATCGGAATAACTCATTACCAAACATTAACATGTCATCACGTAAGCTAAGATGATTATTTCAGAAAACATTGGTTATTATAGTCTACGATATCGGGTGAGGTGGGGAGGGGACTGGTCAAACAAATTTAGGTAGAAAAGACTCGAATAAAACAATTTTATGTTGAAAAGACTCAAATAAATAACATCATAACTGATAAGTTATTTAGCAGCAGTGTGAAAAATGGAGCAAATGGAAAGAGAATTGTGTATGTACCAAGATTCAAATGACGTTTTTGAATGATTCTGCAATGTGCATGACAACACCCGCTTGCATATCATGCTTACGCCAAGAATAAGAACTATTAATGCATATTCAGTTGAAATAAGTCAACTATTATAGCACAAGAACCGTTCACTATTTAACGTTGCTTTTAAACGAAGATATTGAATGCTTGGAAAAATGAAGCTTTCTTACTACGTACATATACTTCTCACAAAAAATTTAGTCCCCCTCTGGAAAGGCCACCCGCTTTATAAGGCCACTTTCCCAGTACAGAAGGGGTGGCCGTATAAGAGGGGAACTACTGTATATACAGTAGTGATGTGTCAAGGGCAGTCTTTATCCACTGAATATACCATTGCCTTGAAGAATCAGTTCTTTGGCTTCAGTAGATAGTCTCTTAGACAGATTCTTCTTTTGCAAAGTAAATTTGTTTTTTTTTCTTTTCAGAACTTGGTATTCTTCTAAATGATTTTGATCTTATGTATTGGCATAAAAGATTTGATATGACATGTATTTGCATATACATTCCTCAGCGTAAGTTCTTACTACTGGCCCAAGATGCTCAATTAAAATTTAAGAAGGTTACCAAGATCTTACTATGCTGTGTGTATGTTGTTACATATCGGCTCATTCAAAGTAACATAAAAGAAAGAGTGAAGATAACAAGCTTTGTAAATTTTAACAAAAATAATTTATTTTCCTAGAAAACATGAAATAGTGTAAATACATTAAACAAGATTTATGGTTTACAAAAACGATCCAAATTGTTTGTTCAAAATAGAAACATAAGTCTTGTAAAAAGTTCTAAACACAGTCTGAAGTTCAATTTTGGTCCAAAATGACAGATCATCACATCAGACAAAGACTAACAGAAAATTCCAGAATTTACACAATAAAGCACAGTTTGTATTTTTCTGTTCCAATTTAGAATATTTTCGGGAAAATGTCTTTGTCCAAGTTAGTAATGTTGTTCTCCAGGAAAACAATTATTCCGAAAAATGAAGTAAAATTAGCTCTTCTAAAAAGACATGTTTTATGAACAGACAACTTCTTCTAGCACAAAAAAATACCTTTATTTAAGGTAATAGAAGTTGTGTAACTCTAAACATAAACTCCATCTGACTTTTCAACTCTACAACTGTGTATGACTCTTGACTACGACTGTCTTACAAAAAGACTCAGCATATAAATGAAGCTAATATATTGTATGAAATACATGTGCATGAGGACGAATGCAATTTCGTAATACTTCTCAACATTAGGAAAGCCTGACCAAGTATCAGCCAATCGTTTTCATAGCTATTCCTGAATGTTTACTTGTAATGAATTTGTTGTCATACACAGCACGTGCTCACATGAGTTACATTTATGACTCAAACACGATGTTTTTCAACAATATATTAGACTGATATTAATATGATCATATTAATAGTTACATTTAATGAAATAAAATGAAATAAAAAGAATTATACAAAATTCATTCTAATAACATACACATACTTTAACTACAGGGTTGTAACAATTAATATAAAATCAGTAAGATGTGTGGCTGTTCTGTTGCACATATTCAAGATGGTGATCTTCCTGTAAGGTGCATCCCACTTTAGTGTTCCTTTATTCATGCCAAGGTAGCATGGCCATCAGGTTAAGGGGGCCCCAAGTGGCCAAGTGGTCTGATATGTTGTCCATTATGGATCACGGTTTGAGTCTAGGATTTGGTGAATGTGGATATGTGAGAAAGCTTGAAAGTAACTTCTTGTGGGTCGGTGGTTATTTCCGGTGATTTCCCTGTTTCTTCCTCCACAATTAATACTGGCCGCCATGTATAGCCTATTGTGTGCTGAAAAATGGCATTAAGAACAACAACAACAGCAACAACAACATCAAGTCAAGTGAGCTTATGGTGTGGCCTAGTATCAGTTGTGCAGAATGTGTTGCTCTTTGTGGATCACATGTCCATCAGCTTTTACTGGTATCTTAAATTTCATAAAAGAGCACAACCAATTTAAAACAAACTTTGCAAAGGCATCCTGTTACAATTTCAACCAAACTTGGCAAAGACCATCCTGGTTCAAGTTGTACAAATGAGCCATGTGCAATTATGGCAGCTGTTATTAAAAGTAGAAAAAAAATCAGAGGACTTCTGATGAAAAAGGCTTTCCAGAATTCAACCAAATCAATAGCAAGGAGATTTTTTTCTGCTATTGTGGGCTTGATGCCATTTTTCAACACATGAGAGGCTATACATGGCAGCAAGTATATCTAGTGGAGAAAAAACACAGGAAAATCCTGGGAAAAATTACTGACACACATGAATCTTTTTTGCATACCTATGTTGGTCTAATCTTGAAACAATGCAGACAGAAGTGATGTTATCACTGATCTATACAGGTGAGTGCTTTAGATCACATGGCCACTTGGGGCCCTTTGACAGAAAGCATCATTTTGAAGTTTTTAGATTTTTAAAAATAATGCTGATCATAAAATTTAGTCTCTTTTACTAAAAATAGACAAACAGTTAATAGTTTCTTCTAAAATAATCTAAGTCTCAAGTATTTAACTAAATTTAAAAGAAAGCATCTTGGCATAAAAGACATTCATTTGTTTACAAATTATGTCATTTGTCAAACATATTGTTCATTGCTAAAATTAGAAAATCTTTGAAATTTCGTCACAAAATCTGACCAAAATTGACAGAAGGTATCCTGGCATGAAGGGCTTTCATATAATGCCATTTCACCATAAAAAGTACCACTCCTTACAAACTTCGAAATGACTTCTTTAAAAAATATTCATAGAATTTGACCAAATATGACAGACAGAAAGTGTCATAGCTTGACAACCTTTCAGATCACCACTGTTACTCAAAATATAAAAACATAATTAACTTAATATTAAAAAAACACTGCTAGACACGGACAGAAAGGATCATGACAAAAAAGCCTCTTAAATTCAGTACTGGAGAATTTATGCTGATGAACTATGAGACATGGATTAACATTCAAGAACTAGAGAAACCTTTAAATATTTATTTTTATCATGTGTGCAGTGAACAGCAATGGAATAATTTTCTAAAGAAGGCATCCTATTGACTCATATCTTCGTCATTTGTTTAGCTGTTAGGCAGATGTCAGAGAGGTGAGTGCTATCAGGCCAGTTTGGGCATCTTCTTACAATTTGTATTCTAGCTATATCCTTGTTTCAGCCTCATCAAACAAAGACTGTATGATATAATGTGATTACATTGTTTGCTTTGGGAAACAGTTATAAGAATGGTACACTAAAGTTTCAATCAGGAGAAGTCTTGACTTGATATTATGTCTTCAATCATTCTCTTCTGATATGTAGGATAAATGAACTTGTTAGTACAAATCAAAACAATCTATTATAAAACCAAGACCTGCATGTTGAAACCTATTGTAAGAAGACTAGAGCCTGCATGTTGAAATCTATTATAAAAAGACCAAGACCAGCATGTTGAAACCTGTTATAAGAAACGAGGCCTGAATATTGAAACTACGATCAAAGTTTTGCTAAAAACTGGAACCAAAATATTAACTAACTGACAACAACTCTTGTTGTGCTGGCAAAGCGACTTCTATGATTTGCGTCACTTTAATATTATCTTGACAATGAATCAGAATTCCCAGTGACACAGGATAATACCAAGTTGAAATTTTCCATTCTACAGAGACAGTATGACAATATCATATTCTACCATTGAAATTGATCACTGATTGCATTTAATTAATACAATATGCTTTTGCCTCTTTCAGTCTTAAGCACGTCTTTACAGATGAAAATAACCTTTTTGCTGACTTCACATAGCTAACCCAGGCATACTTCATTGGAGTGATTCTCGACCAGGATGCAAGCATTAAAAGTGTTTATTGGCAGTGGTGTGTACTCTATGGAGTATATTGACTCTCATATTGTAATGTAGAAGATTTTTGATGTCAGCTCAATTAAGTAGCTTTTTAATGATGTTCCAATTACAAAAATCATGAATTTTCCGAAGTAGGGACATTTGATATGATTCAACTGTTTTCCAATTTTCTGGTCTTGTACAATAGCCATATTAGATAGAATCCACATTTCAAAAAAATGTTCTGCTTCTGCAGTCAAAACTAAATACAGAATCTTTACAGCAAGCTCACCCCATGGCCTTAAGGGCATTAATCATTTGGTGGTTTAGCTCCATGCTATATCTAGTGAGAACATACATTTGTGTTATGCAAATTAATTAAATGATTATTTACAAGACTTGTTAGTTTAAGATTTTGAAACTGTTGATGATATTAGAGGCAAGATAGTAAATTAAGTTTCTCTAACTAGCAAGAGCGATTTGTATATTACTTTTAAAAGAAATGGATATTTTTTACTTGAATTCTGATAATCTTTGCCAACCTTACCTATTAACTTCATTTATTTAAGATTTAAATTTTGAGGGAGGTTGAAAGTGAATGTAAGTCTGATCAGGTATATAGGTTTTCATATCAACTTATGGACAACTCATTAGTGAGATATCAGATATTTCCCCCCTAAGCTAAGTGCACCAGATGACTGATAATCATAACAACAACAACAACAAAATGATCATTATTATCAAAATACACAATTTCCATTTATAATACCTAGCATATATAATCCAGGAATTATAGGAACACTACCAGATATGTTAATTGGAACTGAAAACATTAAACAACCTTTTATATAATCTTATCTTGCCATTATCACCCAATATAATCTTCCCATTTGACATGTTGGGTGCAATGTGGGAAGGTGTTACAAAACTAGAACCCTTATATTAAATAGGCAGGCATTGTAAGAACTCAGCTGGTTGGTTGGAATCTAGGCTCACTTCTAATGTAAATAAACACAAAAAGCAGGAGGAAGAAAGGATTGTAAAGTAAACAAACTGCCACCAATCAAAACACACCAATATTACTAGATAATCAGTCTACACTTTATCTACTCATGAACTCAATCATATGTAAATAAACCAGATAATAGACAGGAAACATTAAAATAACTTGTATGAATAACTATATAATATTAAATGCAGATAAAATAATAAATATTTAACTCATCCATCCTACAAATCAGTAGTAATAATAATAAATAATATGAATAATAGCAACACTTATCATAGTAAACATGATAATAACAATAATAATAATAGTACTAATAATAAGGACATACTAAAATAATAGTCATAACAATAATGTTAATAATAATAATAATAATAATAATAATAATAATAATAATAATAATAATAATAATAATAATAATAATGATAATATGACAAACGACCAAACAATGGGAGCCCCAATACAGGCAATATTGGTGATGAAGAACAACACTGAAAAATATCAACGAAACACTGAACAGAAGATTTAATGAAAAACAGCTATATCAATTTAACAGAAGAAGCTTTAACGGAAACAGGTACACAGAATAACATTTAGTGGAAAACAGATGCAATAAAATAACAGAAGATCTATATAAAAAAAAACTGATACAAGAACAACAAATGAAGATTTAAAGAAAATACAGATACTAGATAGAAACAGAATTTTTATTGAGAAACAACTACAAGCCTACAACAGAAGATTTCATGAAAAACAGATTTCACAGAAAAGATGTAAAGAAATAACTTAAAAATATTGCCATCAAAGCAAGGGTCAGTCCAGGTTACTCTGCCTGCAACCCCACAAACCCCACCCTGCACATACCATAACAGACAAGAATTACATTGCCCATGCCTGCCATTTTGAAAAGATGCAATATGACTTCAGAACAATCAATATGAAAACATCTAATCAAGGGGCAGCAAAGGCAGCACTACCTGTAACTGCCCCACAAACAAACCCCCACCCCACCGGACAAGCTAAGGGACATAATAGGCAGCCCGGTTTATTTTTACCCAACTAATATCCCATAACAAAATATGGGGCAACTCAGGCAGCCTGGCCTGCTGCTCCACAACACTGCCCCAGAAGGGCTTTCCCACACCGGACAAATGCATAGCACCCTCTTTGGAACAGAGGGCGAACACTTACATGCTACAACTATAGGTCATTTGCAATATTTTATTATATCACTACCTCACTTTTATGTGGATATGGCATATTACATGTATGTCACTCCAACACTTTTTGAATATAGTATGTTGTATCACTACCAAATTTTTCATGTGGATATCTTATATTGCTACCCCACATAAATGCAGATGAGGTATATTATATCACTACCCCCACTGCTACATGGAAATGGCTTGTTGCATCACTAAACCATTTTTATGTGGATATGACACATTGTATCACTTCCCTGTTTTTATGTGGATATGGTATACAGTATTATATTGCTCTCACATTTTTATTTGATGATGGCATGTTGCATCACTACCCCAGTTTTACATGGATATGACATGTTGTATCACTATCTTTTTTTTAAGTGCATGTGGCATATTATGTTACTACCACAATTTTAGTTGTATATGGTATATTATATTGCTCTCACATTTGTATGTGGATACAATATATTATGTTGCTACCTCACTTTTATGCGAATATTTTTATGTTACTGCTTTTGTATGGGAAAATATGAACAAGTTTTTCAGATGGATATACTGCACAACCTTGGGAGTGCAATATATCCATCCATTAATGAGTATTTCCCATACAAATACAGTAACCGTTTTATTATATGCTCATTTCTTATTCTTCCCAAGGCTTAAATATATAAACAGAAATGCACTACAAGAAATGTATGCCACATTCCAAACTAAATACATAAGCGTTGATGGATCATTACACAACATTATTAATGAGCGCATAACTCCTACCAGATAAATTTGAAATTGGTCGTGCTCTAGACATAAATTTCAAAAGAAAATGGCTTTTGGTCTACTTAAAATTGAAATTTGGAGTAATATTGTTAATGAATACCCATTGCAACAACTTTTCCGTTTGATGTGGAATGGAAATGGTTTTTTTTTTTTTTTTTGTCAATTCAATGCATTCTTTTGATTCTGGTCTGGATTTATCTACCTGAAGTGACTTGCATCGGATTCCATCAGTGTCTGCCAATTTAATCGTTTTGAAGTGTGTTGACATAAGCATGTGTGTTTCTTTTCTGTCATTGAATGATTCAGATCAAAACATGGGAAAATTATAAAGCCTTTCCATTTCAATTATCGAAAGGATGCTGTGTAATTTAATGTTTATTTCATTTTGAGTGCAGTAAGGAGGATGTAACTGCACTTGGAATATACTCGAAAGTACAGTACAATTTTAAAATGTGTGATCAACCTTGAGAACCTATGACATGGCTCGTGTAATTCAGATTTACAGACCTACAAAAGTATATTCAGGAAATTCTGGATGTAAAATTGTAAGTATATTTTTGGCCATTTTTATTACCAGCTAAAGAAGAGTTATTGTGAGGACCCTGTATAGTATCTATATCTAGCTAAGTCTGAAACATTGTATCAAAAAAGTGAATGTGGAACGTGCCAAAGCAGCTTGTATATGTCAGTCTATGAAAGATTTGCTGGTATGTGGCAGTCCATTAAATATCTGCTTTGGTTCATTCATAAAAAAATTGTTTATTTATGAAAATAGTTTCTTTGAAACGAGCACATGGGGTGAAGCATGAAGGTATGCAATATCGGTAAATACTAAATGATTCTGACAATGTAAAATTAACGGAGAAAAAAATGAGTATATAATAAGTTATATGTTACTACCCTATTTTTTATATACACTGCTGAACATCAGAACTAAATGAAACCACACTAGCGGTCTAAGTTGTTAGGATGTCCACCTCACAAAAGCAGAAGTCGTGGGTTTTTGAACACTGGACAAGTCAAACCATGACTTATAAAAATGGTACTAATAGCTGCCTTGCATGTTGCTCAACATTAGGAGGTTAGTGTTAGGATCGGTCAGGCTGGTGTCATAACAATTTGATTTAGTGGGACACAGTGCCAAATATCTATGGCATGATGTTTCAGTGCTAAACATCACTTGAAACTGCCTTGTGCAGACATTTCTTAAAGCTACATTAAAAAGCAAAATCACGCACACAGAAAACTAAAATCAAATAATGAAAAATTATTGCTACCTAGATATATATGTATGCTTAAGATTTTCAGACCTATGTAATATTTTTGAAATATTTTCTTTTAAAAAAAGTTTTAATTAAAAGTAAATAATAAACCAGGTTTTGGCCATATAGTTTACTACATTTATTCAAATAGTTAAGATGCCCTATATGACCAAGTGGTCTAAGGTATTTATAAGTTACTGCATTTGTATGGGAAAATATAAACAAGTTTTTCGGATGGATATACTGCACGACCTTGGGAGTGCAGTATATCCTTCCGACAAAACGAGTTCATATTTTCCCATACAAATACAGTAACCTTTTTATTATATGCTAATTTCTTATTCTTCCCAAGGTTTAAATATATAAAAAAAATACACTGAAAGAAACAAAGTAACTAAATGTATGCTGTATTCCAAACTAAATACATAAGCGTTGATCAATCATTAAACAACATTATTAATGAACACATAACCCCGCCCAGATAAATATGAAGTTGGTTGCGCGCTAGACGTATCGAAAGAAAATGGCACTTGCTATACATAAAATTGAAATTTGAAGTAATATTATTAATGAATACGCATTGCAAACAACTTTTCCATTTGATGTGGAATGAATACCTTTTGGTATTTTTGTCAATTCAACGCAATCTTTTGATTATGGTCTGGATTTATCTACATGAAGTGTCTTGCATCAATTTCCAGCAGCGTCTGCCAATTTAATGTTTGGAATTGTGTTGACATCGGCATGCGTGTTTCTTTTCTGTCATTGAATGATTATGAAGCCTTTCCATTGCAATTATCGAAAACACGCTGTGGAATTTAATATTTATTTCATTTTGAGTGCAGTAAAAAGGATGTAACTACACTTGGAATATACTCGAAATTACAGTACAATTTCAAAATGTGTAATCAATCTTGAGAACCCATACCCATGACATGACTCATCTAATTCAGATTTACAGACCTACGAAAATATATTTTTTGAGGAAATTCAGGATGTAAAATTTTAAGTATATTTTTGGCCATTTTTATTAATAGCTAAAGAAGACAGTTTATGTGTATAACTTACATTTTATTGTGAGGAACCTGTATAGCATCAATATATAGTTAAATTTGAAACATTGTATCAAAAAAGTAAACGTGGAATGTGCCAAAGCAGTTTGTATGTATCAATCTATGAAACATTTGCTGGTATGTGGCCATCTATGAAATATATGCTTTAGTTCATTCATGAAAAAAATTGTTTTTGTTAGAAAATAGTTCCTTTGCACGTGAGATACAGTATGAAGGTGTTCAATATCGGTGAATATTGCATGATTCTGACAATGTAAAGTTAACGGAGAAAAAAAGATGAGCATGTAATAATTACCATTACAGATGTTTGGAGCTTTTGATCTTAATATAATTAACACAAATAGAGTGAAAAGCAACAAGCTTTGTAAAATTCAAAAAATAATTTATTACCCCTGGATACAAAGTGAAAATGAAAAGCAGAAAGAACTTTTGAGTATTGCAATTTAAAAATCCCCAATAATTCATGCATTACAGACACAGTTCATAATAAATAAAGTTCTGAATAACTGTTAGTGTAAATAATTTTTCCAGTAACAAGATTATATAGTCTTCCACCTGACCTAAGGTCACAAGTAACATTTTCTAAAACAACATTACCTAATTGAAACTAACCTTCTAGAAAGTTCATAATCTTTACAAAATCAAATCTTGGATATTATAAAATTAGATGTCTGTTACTAATATTATAATATAAAATGTGTAGTAAACAACAGGTAGACAATAAGGAATTTCCAAAATCAATAATTCAGGCTAGGTACAAAATGAACTTAATTTAGGACAATGTTAAGTTCACCAAACAATATCACACCATAATGAAATTTTAAAAAGAAATAAAAAGAAACAATTAACAAACAATGCAGATCAAATATACATAACACAGATCACTCACATCTTACCTCTGTGCATGCAAATGTTGAGTCTTGGTTTAGCCAATATGTGCATGTCAATAACTTACTTGCCAGTAACTTCCTGTGGGTTGGTGTTTTTTTCAGGTGTATTCCTGAGTTCTTCCTTCGCAAAATATACTGGCTGCCATGTACAGCCAGCCCACAAGAAAAAATTAAATTAGATGGAGAATGAGTGTTCCTAGAAAGTCAAGGTCATCATAATTTCTTTCAGTAGAAATTAATGCATGTTTTTTGTGTAACATGCATATTGTAATGAACATCATTTAAGAGATCTGTATTATTATATCATGGCATCAGTCACTGTAACTGTGATATATAATAGCAAGCAAGGTGGGTGAGGGACAGCATACCAATATACTCTATTATAACAAGGTAATTTTCCAACTTAAAGCTTCAAAGTATACAGATTAAAAACATTATCTTCCTCAATCTGAACTCAAGCATTCCATTAATCCATTGAAGATAAAAGTCAAAAGGAACTTGACAGTTACAGCCATTTAGGGAAAATAGGGTCTTCACTGAGTAAAGATTTGTGATATCCCGATAATTTACAGTCTATTTTATCTGGGTAGACATTTAAATGGTTGATAATGATTTAATACAGTAATAAATACTGTTGCTAAAAATATTTGACAATGTCCACTGAAGCATGTCTTAAAGTGGAATGTATAACATTTTAAAGTAAGTTATGCTTCAGTTGTTTTGATCCTAAAACTTGGAGTATGGTAATGAGATTATGAACTAGTGAAGTTATGTTTCACAAATTAAAGTGTAGTTAGAAAACTCTTTCAAAATGCATTTTATGCACAAGCTTTTGGGCAGCAATGTTTCAAAATGTAACCTGATAGAAAGTACCAGAGACAAATTTTCTTCAACACAATTACTGCTAATGTCTCCAAATGGTTTCATATTAATAGAATGTAAACGCATGTCACTGATCACATAACAGTGTTGCACATTGATATTTTCACATAAAAACTAAATATATAACCATGCTTAATGGCCCTTTAATTTTCAGAAAGTTAGTACAAATTATCCATCATTTATCTTTACACCTGTTAAAATAGCTGTATATTTGTTCATGAAGTCAATTTTTATTGTGCCATGACCATAATGATATGGGCTCATCAGGAGCCTCAGTGGTTGGTGTGCCTTGACCATAATGATATGGGCTGATCAGGAACCTCAGTGGTTGGTGTGCCTTGACCATAATGATATGGGCTCATCAGGAACCTCAGTAGTTGGTGTGCCTTGACCATAATGATATGGGCTGATCAGGAACCTCAGTGGTTGGTGTGTCTTGACCATAATGATATGGGCTGATCAGGAACCTCAGTGGTTGGTGTGCCTTGACCATAATGATATGGGCTCATCAGGAACCTCAGTGGTTGGTGTGCCTTGACCATAATGATATGGGCTCATCAGGAACCTCAGTGGTTGGTGTGCCTTGACCATAATGATATGGGCTCATCAGGAACCTCAGTGGTTGGTGTGCCTTGACCATAATGATATGGGCTCATCAGGAACCTCAGTGGTTGGTGTGCCATGACCATAATGATATGGGCTCATCAGGAACCTCAGTGGTTGGTGTGCCTTGACCATAATGATATGGGCTCATCAGGAACCTCAGTGGTTAGTGTGCCTTGACCATAATGATATGGGCTCATCAGGAACCTTAGTGGTTGGTGTGCCTTGACCATAATGATATGGGCTGATCAGGAACCTCAGTGGTTGGTGTGCCTTGACCATAATGATATGGGCTCATCAGGAGCCTCATTGGTTAGTGTGCTGTGACCATAATTATATAGGCTCATGAGCCTAAGTGGTTAGTGTGCTGTGATCATAATGATATGGACTCATCATAATGATATGGGTTCACCAGGAGCCTCAAAGTTTAGTGTATCATGACCATAATGATATGGGTTCTGATCTTACCATTGGATTAGTCCAGGCTGATTACTATGTGGCATTATTGGGCATGGTATTTGGCTATAATTTCCTTAGCACTAAAAAAACATATGCATTTATGTGCCATACAAACACCAAACCAAATGAAACCATCAAGGTTATCCAGGATAGTGGGTAATCAGACATTTTAAACTGACTTGTTTTGGTCTGTGACAGATAACTAAATTCTTTGTCATACTAGTAGTTAAACATAGTGATGAAAAGAAAAGTTCTTTTTTATAATCTTTCTCAAATATGAATTCCTATATGGACAGAATTTAATAGAAATTGTCAATAAACACAACAACCCACAAGATATTCTAATGAATAAAATTATACTATGTATGATGAGTAATGTAAAATAATAAAATTGAAAGGACATGCTGTAAATTTAATGCACATAATATAGGTGTTCAGCATGCTTATTGACTTAGTTTTTTGTGAAAATGTTAATGTTTGCAAAATTGTTTGTCTGATATGCAATATGTTTACATTTTAATAAGATAGGACATTTTTTTTGAGAGATTTAATGAGAGAACAAACTTTCAGTGGGAATTTTCTGTCAGATTGCAAATAAAACAGTTACTGCCAAACAATGACAAAACTCTTTCAGGACAATGAAGATGAAGGATGGATGAATTTCTCCACAAAGAACAGATGAAATGGATATCTCATATGATGTACCCATTAAGTCTTGATAGATGAATCAATTTCTCCACAAAGATCATAGATGAAATGAATATCTCAAATGATGCAGCCATTAAGTTTTGATTTTTGAGTATTTTCTACATATTATGTTAGTATCAGACCTTTAACATGTGTACACACTTATAACTTGAGTTCAGCTGGATACAACATAAACCTTGATCTGCCATTACATTATGCCAGATCGGAGGAGTTGTTTGTTACAGTTTTCTCCAAACTGCATAGAGCCAGATATACCATCAAATTATTCAATGACAGATATGGGTCTATACAGTTTGTATGGTAACCATGAAGTATAGTCAGTGTCATTTGCCTTTTCATAAAAGCTGGAGAAATTTTTATTTGCTTATGTGTCCATCTGTTGATCAATCTGTTCATTTGTCTTTCCATCCATTGTTGTCCACTGGTAGTGTAACTTTAATGAATTTCAGATGAATGAATGAAATGTGGTGCACTTGCATACCTTAACTAAATGGTGTTTACTATATTAGATTTATAGTTACAATTTCAAGGTCAATGTCAAAGGCCATCATGTTCATTTTTATTCTTTCAACCCACTAACCTCTTAGCTGTTATACTCAGAGGATAAAACTGAATACAATTATGTATTTTGACTAGAATGTATATTGTGTAACACATTCAAGGTTGTATCATAAAGGTCATAGATCAAAGTACTTGTCTTCAGCATTTATACTTAAGAAGCCCTTTTACAGTCATGAAATTGTGTACTTTTTTGTGTCACTTCCAGAAAATAAGTTGATACCATATTGAGAAGTATATTTTCAAGTTAGAGGAGGTCAGAGGGCTTTAACAGGAGATTGGGAGCATAAATTAATGGAATTTGCTTACACCATGTACATTATACCTTGTAATGGACAGTCTCTGAGTCTGCAAGTCAGGCAGAGAATTTTGTTTTATGACAGAGTACATTTTTATTCTGTTATAACCATTCTGTTTACTGATAGATATATTCATTAGGTTATTTATAGCTAAGAGTCTCAGAGTATCAGATATAAAATATGAATATAAAGAGATTGATAGTGATGTGTGTGTGTGTCTGTGTATATATATATATATATATATATATATGTGTGTGTGTGTGTGTGTGTGTGTGTGTCAATAAAGATTAAAGATATGTTTCATATATTTAAAAATCATGCAATTTTACTATTTTTTTTTTTTCAAGATGGCCTTCCATTTGAGAAGTTCAAAGTTTCGGCATGTATATGGAAAACCTTTTCGGAGAGAACAGTGTTATGAAAACGTTCGGCTGACAAGAAATGCTCATGATAGCAACTTCTGTGATGTGAACCCATTCTTTATTGCTATAGTAACAGAGTCAGCAGGTGGTGGATCATTCATTGTGCTGCCATTAGAGAAGGTAAAGATAACATAGAAATCTTCTACAGTGATAATTGGCAGCACACCAATAGAAAAGGTGTAGATAACATAGAAATCATGTAGTAATCATTGGCAGTATTCCAATAGACTAGGTATAGATAATAGAAATCATTTGCACCCATATGAAATTATTAGGCAGATTCTGCCTGGATTTTAGGTGGATTCAGGGTGTATTCCACCTTAGAAACCCACATTTCAGATATACTTTCTGCAAACTGGAAATATGGCATAGGTGACAGACTGAATCTGTATAATAGCTTAGTATACTGTGTCTTCCTTAAAAATAACTGTTAGATGGAAAATTTCTGATTGTCCAGTTTATTTTCCTACTTTAGAATGGATTTTGAACTTTGATATTTAGCAGAAATATTAGGCATCATTTTTATCTTTATCAAAAGAACTAAAAGCATAGATGAATCTTTGAACTTAAAAATTTTGGTGCAAGGTGGATTTTGGACTTGATCTGATGTTTACTCAGAAAAATATCTTTTTTTGCTTCCTTTTAAAATATGCCTTGCAAAAATCATACCCTAGTGAAAATGTGACTGAAATTTAAGTGAAATGGCAGTGAAAATTTGTTGACATTCACTCATGTCTTTTTTCACTAAAATTAAGGTATTTTAGGTGATTTTACCAAACTTTCAAAAAATGTGAAATTTTGTGATTGAAATTTCACTGATTCTGTCATCATTTCTGAAAATATCAGTGAGAATTTGTGATATGAAATTTCACTGAAAGTTTGCCAAAAATCCTGAAAATATAATGAAATTTTTGTAATTGAAATATCACTGACACTTCAGTAAAAATATCTATAAGATATAATAAAATTTAGTTTTTTGTTTCTTGTACAATTTGAAAGATTTTCAGCAACATTTATATTTCCTTTTCTGATACATGTTATTTTAGTGTTCATTTTGAGAACAATGACTTCTTTACGCATCTTTCCTTGTTATATTTCTTTTTCAAATTTTTGTTGTATTTTTCTTTAACTTCAGTTGGATTTAACTGCTGTCAACCAAGATTGCTCTCTTGTTTTCTGTTTTAAGCAGAATTTAACTTTTCTCCTGACCTGAATCTGATTTTGCTTAATATGGACCCATTTATTAATATTGTCTCAGAAACTTTTTTATATTTTTTTGTTACATATAATGCTTTATATGGTCCCATTCCACAATGAGCTCTGTAATAAATGCTTGTTCCTTATATTATTTAACAGATGATCACTGTAAAGAACTTTCTGATTGACCAAAATTTTGTACTTGCTGAATGAATCATCGCGTAACAGAAACTGATGGGAATGGGCATGTTTGTTAAACATGGCAGTTTGAATTTTCGAGCAGGATACAAGTTTGAATGACCATTTGAAAAATGTGCAGCAATGAGAATAGCTTGAATACAAAGTCAATGGGAACCTAATTTATGAATCTATGAAAATTGAATGTCAGGACTAGAGTTTGTTTTTTGTGCCAAATAGAGCTTAACAGTAGTGGCTAATGTTCTAAATTTGACAAGGAATTGAACCAGGATATTTTGAAGTTATATAACTCCAAACTGATTGACTTCCAGAATTTAAGGAGGGACAAGGTATAGATCATTGGCAGGAATTGTTGCCATATTATCTATCAGTGATAGTCCTATCTTTATGGAGTTTTCCTGCTCCACGGGTAGAATCATCCTTCAATATTGTGAGTCATATTATTGTTTGTATTATCAATTTGTGTTAGAATTTTGTGTGAAATAAGAGTAATTGTATCATGATAAATGTTTGTCATGGCTGCTTATGGAACAAGGACTAATTCAAGAGACCACAGCAGTATCATAGTTTGTATATTAATCAAAAATCAAATCTGCAGCACAACAGTGTCATAAGTCAGGCTCCTAGCATTTATTCTTTTCATAATCAGTGTCCCACATGAATGCTTTTCTGTCATTTTGCATCATTTTCATGGAATTTTAGATGCAGGATATGTTATATATGTTTATGTGTTCACAGATGCCTATGCATATGCTTCAGGCTTGATGAAACTTTAGTTTTTAAAATCACTTAATTATTTAGTGTCAAGCCAGATTCTTCACATCATGTTTAATATACTGTATATATTGTTCATAATAGATTGATGCCCTCAAAGTAGATTAGTTCTGTAATTGATAGAGTTACCTTATCTAAATAAAGTCTTTGTTATTATTCTTGTTGTTGTTGTTGTTGTTATTATTATTATTATTATTATTATTATTATTATTATTATTATTATTATTATTATTATTATTATTAATAACTCCCATATCTTACCTTGGATGTCATATAATTACAACATCTGTATAATTTTGTTTCATGTACGCTGAAATAGCTTTTTGGTTAATAAAGTCCTTTTTAATTCATATCCATTATTTATATGAAATGTTTTGAAATTTCTGAAAATTTACTGAAACTTCAGTAAAATACTATTTTATAATGGTCAAAATTTTAGTGAAATATGACCAGAGTTTTAGAAAACTCTCATAAAACTTTTAATGAAATTAAATTTATGATCCATTTTAATAATTGTTGTGAATATTGATCGTTAATTCCCAACAGTGTCTGAGAATCATTAGGTAGCAGATTTTTTTATTGGATGATAATTTGTGTACATATTTTAGGCAGCCTTTTTTATACAGAAACCTTAGGCAGATTTTTATTTCAGGTGGGTATTTTTAAGGTAGAATTTTTTTTTAGGCTTAAATCTTATCTGAATTTTTTGTTTAAGCAGAATCTTAGGACAGTTAATCTGCATATTTGCCTAAAATTCTGCCAGAAATCCACTTAAAGTCTTCTTGAAATTCGCCTGAGTTTCTTTAAGTTTATCGTTAGGCAGAAAATACTTTAGAAACCTGTCTAAAATCTGCCTAAAGGCTGCCTAGAAAATTTTGTACAGGATTTCAGGCGGATTTTTATTCAGGCAGCAATCTTAGACAGATTCTTTTTTATTCAGGTGGAATATTAGAACAACTAATTTGCATATTTCACCAAAAATTCTGCCCTGAATCTGCCTGAATTCCAATTTAAATTGGCCTAAATATGAGCATTTATGGTTTAGGCAGAAAGCGCTAAAAAATTCCATAAGAAATCGACTTAAGTCCACCTAGAAAATTTTGTATGGGAGTGATCATGGGCAGCACGCCAACAGAAAAGGTGTAGATCAACATAGAAATCATGTACAGTGATCATTGGTAGCATGCCAATAAAGAAGGCATAGATAACAGAAATCCTGTTTTGTGAACCAAGTACACAATTTAAAACATACAAGGAATTCTTTACAGGTGATCTACATATGTAAACTTAACAAAAATGGTTTACATTGTTGTATTATATTTGAGCAGTTTCCCTGTATTTTGAAGTCAAAGCTACATTAAAATCTAAATCACACACACACACACACACACACACACACACACACACACACACACACACACACACACACACACACACACACACACACACACACACACACACACACACACTATATTTGGGTTTTCTTTATTTGTCATTGATACAGATGTTTCTTGTATCATCTTGTACAACTTGTATGGAAATACCCAGTATGAACAAGTGTCTTTTATATAGACTGCTGTCTGAAAATGTGTCATCACTTATGAAGGTGCATTGCATGGACGAGATTTATATGTGTCATGTGTGAACATTTGTCTTTGATATGGAGGTGTCATGGTTGTATGTGTTGATGCAATCAATTGATTAAGTGTATTTCTTGGGAGAAAGTGTGACTCACTAATTTATCATGTACAAATGGACACAAAATGACAGAAATGATTATACAATAACAAGGGCTCCCCTTTAGGAAGGGATAAGATCTTCATAGTGTCCTAGATCATGTGAAGGGTGGATCACGAAAAACCCAAGAGGTTTAACTGTCATTCTAACATTCTTAGTTGTGAGGAAAATTCTTTTAAATCTAGATCAAAATTTGGCTATAAGTGACAGGTCATTGACCAGCCACTTATCATCAGATACAGTTAGACCAGATGTTGGGTATAGGTCTGCAAGACATGCCAAATCTAGGTCTAGTGCTGTGGATAGGATTGAATATCCCTCTTTTGCTACATTACTAAGTTGTCACACTTCAGGAACACAGCATGCATTCAGACATGCTTCTTTGCTAGGAAATTGGACCAATGTCCCTTCCTTTCGCATGTTCCCTTTGAATCCTTTTGGTATACAGAACTTCTCTCCTTAAGGGAGAGAACTACCTCTACCATGGATGTAATTTTTGTGGCTGACTGAGGTGATAAGGTCCAATAACTATCACAAGTTCAGCAGAGAAGGTCATCAAGGAAAGTGATGGTTAACATCCCTCCTGCTAAGAGACTAAAGAGAGATATGAATTCTTACTCTCTTGTCATGACACACATTGAGGACAATTCTGTTGCTCCATGTGCTGAGATGCATATTAGATACATCCCTACTTCCTGGCCTTCCTTGCAGAGAGATCATTTGGAATACATTTCTCCTGCGTCCCATTACCTTTGGGACAGGAAGAATTAGCTTTGGCAATTCTAGTAGATTCTCAAAAATTTAATGAAATTTCCCAACCTTTCAGAGTTCTCGTAATGACTTTCCCACCATTGTCTCGCATTATTGAGGAGGAGACTTGATTATTCATCATAGCTGTTAATGAAGTCTAAATCCTTCTTATCCCTGACACCCAGGTTCTCTTTTGTTTAGAGAAACTGATGGGAGCAATGTCTAGACCAGACATACTGCTTCTTCCTCACTCTTTGATGGTTAGTGAAGTTGTGAAATAGCTGAACAAAGGTCAAGAATCAGTGGTCTGTCACTTTGCTACAGTGAGACCCTTAATATCAGCCAATAAGGTCTATTCACCTGCCTGGCCATTGAAACCTCCTCACCTAGATAGTAAAGCTTCACAAGTAGGCATTTCAGTGGGTTGTTTTGCTTGCTCTTCTGCTGAATGCTTGAAGGCATTAGATCAAAGGCAATGTTATTAGTGACTATAGTATAGCTTCACATGATGACCTGTTTTAGCAACTTTCGTCAGTTTACTGAAGGAAGAATTGTTATGGCATATTGACTTGCAACGGCTGTTAGAAGCTGTGGTGAAAACTTCAAAACACTCATATTATCTATGTTAATGACATCAGGAGAGTTCATTCACCAATATTGAGATGTAGCATTATACTTTTCAAAGCTTTTGCTTGAACATAGAAAAATCTTAACAGGGCTGCACCTTTGGATTTGGAGACCTTATTCAGTGGTCACATTTCCTCTATTGCCTCACAACTTAGATTCCTTGTATAGTTGCTGGCCCACCCACCAAATGCGACAAAATAAGTTGGAAAGGCAAGGGCAGGGAAAAGGCATCAACCTTTCCTCCCCCTTTCCTAAAGAGGCAAAAAGGGGAAAGAGAGGTAACTAAGGACACATCACCTCTCTTGCAGTGCATATCTCTTCCTTTTATTCAGGTAGGTGATCAATTGGCCCTCATGTTGGAGGCCTGTTCTAACATCAACAAAAATCAGTGGGTCCTTTCTGTTGTGGAGGAGTGTTTAATGTTTGTGCTTTATAGAACTCCCTCCTCTCTCAAGGACACACATCTTGCTCTATCGGTAAAATATTTTTCATTTATAGGAAGAAGTTTACACCTTCTTCAGAAGGGCACAGTGGAGAGGTTTAAAAACATCCAGTCACTAGCTTCCTGCTGCTGGATATTTCTAGTCCTCCAAAAGGGCAGAAAACTGAGGCTTATTATTGACCTTTTACTTTTAAAAAGTTCTGCAAGTGGAAGCTTTCATGATGAAATTTGCATCTTAAGTTCGGAATGCTCTCAGACTAAATGACTGGGCAGTTTCCATTGATCTTCAAATTTTAAATAACACCCAAGAAAGTTGGTAATAAGAAATCAATCATTATGACTGTAAATATGTGAAATATTGTGGCAGAGATGAAGGAAAAAGGAAGATGCAGATAAACCATGAGGAAAACTAAATTTAATATAGTACATGTATATATTTACCTGTCTTTTTGTTGCTGTTGTTGTTGTAGGGTTTTAACACCATTTTTCAGCACAAGATAGGCTATCCATGGTAGCCAGTATAAATGGTGGAGGAAGAACATGGAAAAGCCCGGAGAGAACCACCAACTGGCAACCTATCATTTTGTGAAGTTTAACCATCATGCAATGGAAAAATCCTTGTCCATGCCAGATGTACCATCCTTCTGTGATAGAAACTTCTTAGAACAGATATATCAACCCAGTCTGACTCCATGTCATAGGCCAATCCAAAGCAGCAGCTCTTTTCCATGCAACATTTTGTCAACATTGAGAAACTGTCATGCGAGAAAAGATAACAAAAATGGCTTTAGCAGTGATTTATTCCTATTCAGACCTTATATTCAGATTCACATAATGAGCAAACAGCATCACTCAGTCCATTGCTGATAAAATGTTTTTTTATGATAGCCTAGAGTGATAATTTTTAGTGTATTTGGTCATGATGAGCTCTCTACTGTGCCTACCCATTGTGGATTTGGGAATTACCATGTATATAGCATGTCAGCATTATTCACTGGAATATTATCCACACATAGAGGATCTCAAATGGGTAACGATTTAATATTAAATTTATGAAACAATTTGAATAATGTCCAGCTTTTGAGAACCTTGCCAAGCAAAAGCTAAACATCATTTAATGAGTTTTATAAATTTAATATTGAATCATTACCCATTTAGATTCTTTTTATCAGTTTTATTTCAGTAGAAATTATTTTGATGGAAAGAAGAACAAATAATTTTGTTCATTCTGACAGATGCTATTCCTTTCATTTGTTTTGTGTAAAACAAAATGGTTCCAAAGTTGAAATAGTTAAAGTATATTAGACATTTTTGATAACTATAAATCAAAGAATAAGTACTGAATAAATAAACAGAACATTTTACAAAAGACAAAACATTTGTCAACAAAAAATGTCCAATGTGTGTGATGTCACATTGTTTGATACAGTGCACAGTACTGGTTTGAGTTGGCCAACACAACAGTGACAGTGTTTGCATTGAAATTCCACAACAAAGCATTACATTGTTACCATATTTTTTTTAAAAAGAAGATTACTTAAGGCAGAAATATACCTATTTATTATAATGTATTTGTAACCATATTTGCTGTATTTAATTAGGAACTTTATTAGATTGTAAAGAAGATGTAAACAAATATCTGTTTAAGTCTGACTTTCATCACATATTTACCATGTAAATATGCTGTGGAGGATAAAGTTCTGTCAGTTAGGGAGACTGATTTATGTCTAAAGTCTTCTGTGAACAAAAGTGAATTTATTTACTACAGTACTTTCACATTTAAACCAAGCTTGTGTATAGGGTGGATTCCATGCTACAGATATACCGCCCATTGTCCCTACCTGCACCAACTTTACCATCTAAGCAATACTGGTAGTTTTACCTGTTGCTGTTGTTCTTTTCTTGGAGGTTTTGCCATTTTTCTTGTTATATGTTATACATAACATAACAGATCCATGTAGGGTAAATTGGCAATATTGAAACAGATGAGACATTTTTTCCCAATTCTCCTTGCAAGTTGAATAAAAACGATTGGTGGCCAAAAATGTTCACTGAAAAAATTCCAAAAGGTGGGGTTCAAAAAGTTTTTCCATGATCAAAGCCAGTAAGTAAAGAGAAATAATGACTCTGACAAGTATTTTTAAGACACCAGGGGTGAGCCCTGCAAGTTTTGGAGCAAGTTATTTTTGAAAATAAAACCTTCATACAAAAACAAAACTACAAGGTCACCAAGGCCATTGAAAACCTCATGCTCCTTTTCTCAGTATGAATGTTTGAACCTTTAACACTGAGAAAAATAAGAAGGAATTACACTTGAAATTTGTTACATTGTGAGAAAGAAAAAAATCTTTGTCTCAGTTTGCTAGGACAAGCAAGGTAATTCTCACAGAATGGTCTCTGCATCCAGGAAATGGCAAAATCCTATAGTGCACTTATTATCAATGAAGCTAAACAATAAGCTCCCATTTTTCTAACAACCCAGTCTCAGACTCAAGTGCCTGGCAGTGGAGATCAACTATTTGGTTACACATTCCCACCCGTCAGTTTAATTCCACAGGTATAGCTGGTCCACAGTGAGGTACAGAAGGTCAGGGCATCCATAGCTGGGATGAACCTGATAGCTTCTCTTTGGACTGCTTTGGTGGTCTAATGGCTTGAGTGTCTGCATCAGCTGCAGGAGGTCATGGGTTCTATCCAGGCTGAGACATACCAAAGACTTACAAAAATGGTACTTACAGCTGCCTTGCTTGGCACTCAGCATTAAGAGGTTAGTGTTAGGACTGGTCGGCCTAGTGTCTGGATAATATGACTGGGAGGAACATCATGCTACATGTCTACATCACTATAAACTGCCACACTACAGACATCATAGCGATATTACTGAAAAATTGTTAAAGCAAATTGTTAAAGCTGTGTTAAAAATCCAAATCACACACACACACACACAGACACACACACACACACACACACACACACACACACACACACAGAGTTCCTCTGTGGCCTTATAGGTCTTGATCCAGCAACCTCCTCGACCTGTTGAAGACCTATCCAGGATGTTACATCAATGAAGGAATTTACTGTCACAGCACAGTGGGACTTTTCTTCACAGCAGCATAACATTTTCTTTCACTCCTCACAATTGATCTATCTTCTAAGCATAGTTTTTTAGGAAGATTACTGACTGCATTGTTCAGGCCCATAAGATAATCAGTCTTTAAGGTCAATGTTGCAACATGGAAAGTCTTCTGTGATTGGTATACAAGGAAAGGAGTTAATTCTAGATGCTTCTTTCTTTCTGCATTTTTAACTCTTCCTCGTTGGGAAGAGATTGTGTTCATCATCCACTGTCAAAGGTTATAGGACAGCCCTTTCAACTTAACTTTAGCCATTTAGCTCAGAATCCCACTTAAGAGATCTTATTAAGTTCCTCAGACTGCTTGATGCCATCAGTCATGTATTTTATTAATATTGACAAAACATCTTTCTGAACCTCTGAGAGAAGCTTTGTTTGAAAATCATGTGCTTAAAATTCCTCTATCTGTCATTTCAGTAGAGAATAAGCAAAATATATGCCAGTCTATAGAGGGAGATGTTTCCTTTTATGTCAGCCAGGTTTTTTTTTGCCCCCCCCCCTCCAAACTTCCTTCATGACTTACATCTCAAATAGAGATCCACAGTTTTTATTGCAACTGTGCTAGGGTTGTTCAAGATAGACCTTTTTTTGCAAATTGGAGGCATCAAGTTCTATTTGGTATCTATAGAAGGGACAAGGAAGTATAGGAAATGGCTTTTTTTTCCCTTGAAGGTTTCAGCAGATATATCAGCATGCACTGACACTTAATGGATTTCTTTTGCTATGAAGAGAGCTTATCATTCTGTCATTGAAAGGTACATGAGAATAAAAACCCATGAAGAAAGGGCTATTGCTGCTTATTTGGAGGACATTAAGATGGCCGTATTTGATGATTGTATGTGACCTACTCTTTTTATCTTTTGATCCTTTATCAAACCAGTCAGGGTATTTCTTATCTGAGTCCAATAGTTGTGTCACAAACAGTGACCCTCACTGTTTTTATTTGACAGCATTGGGCACTTCTCCTTAAGTTGATTAATTTTATTTCATTTGAATTTGTTAACCTTCCTTTTAACTTATAAATTTAGGTATACAAAAGTGACATGTGAACCTATTACTGTTAAAAAAAATGATGTTGTGGGTGGGTGTCAAACTAATTTTTAATTACTTATCTGTCACTTTTACTTGATACCTACTTTTCATCCCATTTTGATGACCTTCATTAGTCAAGAGTCGTAGAAAGGAACAATGAGATGCTGGTGTATATGAATCTATGACATTGAGGCAATCTGGGTCAATATACAAGTTCCAAGAACGTAACAGAACAGGAGAATATAACATCTGCCATGGAAAAGGTTTTTTCTGTTGCAGATATTGTAAGCTGCACAGTAGTGATAAGTTCATGTTACATAATAAAATAAGCCCCTCCCCTAGTCCAGCAATTAAAAAACACAAGTTTACAGTTATTGTTTTTGCAAATATAATTTGATGGAATTCAGGGTTCTGGAAATGGAGGAATCATAAACTGACTATTCTTACTTGATTTTAATTGTTGCTGTGCTTGTGTATTTATAGGCTCATAGGAATGTAGTATGATTATACAATAGTTTACAGGGGCCCCGAGTGGCCAAGTGGTCTAAAGCACTATCTGTTACGGATCACTGCCATCTCACCTCTGTCTTCGTGGGTTCCAGTCTAGGATTCAGTGAATGTGGATATGTGAGAAACCTTGCCAGTAGATTCTCGTGGGTCGGTGGTTCTTTCCAGTGATTTCCCGGTTTCTTCCTCCACCATTAATACCATTATTAGTGCTGAAAAATGGTGTTAAGCCCAACAACAACAATAGTTTACATTTAATGAATTTGATATGTGGGAGGGTTGCTTAAATTTCATACTATTAATTTAAGGATTTCTGATAAGTATCTCTGTAATCTGTCAAATTCCTTTGGCTACATATTAACCAGATTTTATATTATACTACCTTTTTTCAGACTGGGAGAATAGATATCAATGTTCCCCGTGTGTGTGGTCATGCAGGAGCTGTCATGGACATCAAATGGAACCCTTTCAATGATCATATCATTGCCTCAGGATCTGATGATAACACGGTAATATTTGGCATTAGATGATTGTATTTTGTGTGTGTGTCTGTGGTTGGAAGTGTTTGCTTCAGTTTGAGCATGTACTTTGTAAGGAGAGATTACTAATTAGCTATTTTCTTGTAAATTCAGAATCAAGCTGTTTGTTAGGAATCAACCCGAATTCATCTTTCTCACAGTCAGGCACATATACCATTAGTCTAAAAGTTTTAAAATGACTGGGCAAATTAGGATAATTTTATATGCCTAGATTGCTAACCCCCCTAAAGTCCACATTTGTCCCAGGTTCAACTTTCAGATTTGTATGATCCTGATCTCAGCAAGGTGACCAGTTACTGAGAATCAGACAAATTCAAATTAACTGGATATAATTCATGTCTCACAGTTAGGTTAATATACCAATAGACTAAAAGATCTGGACATGCTTGGCTGATTAGGAAGTGATTTTATTTGCCCAGACAACTTCACTGGACATTATTATGGCAGATATCTTGGATATCAATTACAGGTTCATGGACATTACATCTTAAATTGTAATGAACTGTTCTACTTTATTATAAATACATTAATTAAGGAAACGTGATGTCTTCACTAGCCTAATTAAAGTTTGTACCCTTCTGAGCATTTTGGCAGATCAGATGTTTTCTTCTGGTCCTTTCACCATTGAATTTCATGGGATCCAGATACAATCAACTGCCCTGTGTGGCTGAAATGAACTAGACATTCCAATGAGGATGTTACTTTTGTTTTCAGATTTTCGTCTATGGTGTATGACAGCATTTTGTAAAAGAAACCAGTGAGGCAAAATGCGAAGGATCTAAAAACATGGTCATTGCTATTCATTGCCATTAGGTATTCTTAAAACAATGATATAATATGGAAAGTTAATGAAGAAAATTATATGTTTAGATATCATATCCAAATGAAGAAAGACTTTGCTCACAAGTCAAGTAGAGCTTAGAAAAATGTGTGAACTCTTGTTGGACATTTGCACTGTCAGTAGCAGTTGTTGTTAATCCCATATACAGTGTGACCCCGCTATAACGTGATCCATTATAATGCAAATTCGGATATAACGCGGTCATGGCATGGCTCCCAAAATTCATTCACCTTGTTACCAATATTTTTCTCGTAAACAAAATTTGTTTTAAGTACATAAAGAAAATTGCGTAAAGTTTTGTTATCATGTTAGAAAAGAGATTGCTTATAAATTTGAATATAAGACGTTCATAGCATGGCTCCCGAAATATCATATACATATGCATGTATTATTCTCTTACACAAAAAACATATTTTCTTAAAAGTGCAAAAAATAATGTGTAGAAAGTTTATTATGATTTTGGGGAGGAAATCACGTATGTATTCTAATATAAAATGATTGTGGTGTGTCTCCTGAAATTTCATTTACTTTATTACCGGTATTTTTCTTGTAAAAGAATTAAGTACGAAAAGAAAATTACTTAATGTTTTGTTATCATTTTGGAAAAGATATTGCTTATAAATTTGAATATAAGATGTTTGTGGCATGGCTCCCGAAATATCATATACATGTACATGTATTATTCTCGTACACTGAAAACGTTTTTTTCTTAAAGGTGCAAAAATTAACGTGTAGAAAGTTTATTATCATTTTGGGAAGGAAATCACTTAAGGATTCTAATATGAAACAAATGATTGTAGCATGGCTCCCGAAATTTAATTTACCTTATTACCAATATTTTTGACATAAACAAAATAAAAATTTAGTATAAAAAGTAAATTAAGTAATGTTTTGTTATCATTTTGGAAAAAATATTGCTTTCAAATTTGAATACAAGATGTTTGTTGCATTGCTCCTGCAATGTCACATGTATTATTCTCGTACACAGAAAATATTTCTTCTTAAAAGTGCAAAAAGTAACATGTTGAAAGTTTATTATCGTTATGGGGAGGAAATCGCATACAGATTCTAATAAATTGTGGCATAGCTCCTAAAATTTTTATATTTAACAAATCATTTACAGTTTTGTGCCAAAATGTCTGAAATATGCGTATCTGAACCCATGTCTGGGCCCATTGAGAACTTTGCACTTTGTTTATTGTTGAAAGATGACAGCTCATAAGTGTTAATGTTATTATTACTGGTTCATGAGCAATGAAGCCATCAAATCTACTTTGTATTTATCTACAATGCATTCCCTATACGATCATTTCTCAGACAATATTTGACATGTGTTCTATAAGCTGCATTCACTACTAAGCAATAAGCAATACATCAGTTGATAAGATTCTCACCTGAATTTATAAATCAATTAATTTACGTACATTGCACATCATCAAAGTCAATTGCCAGGCTAAACTTGTTCAAATTATGGGTCAATGATTTATAAAACACCAAACAAATGCAAGCCACCAACATGTGCATGTGGCTTGGCATCGGTGTTTTATGCAATCAGTTGACCAGTGAATGATGTCACCATTCCCTACAAATATCACCCTCTACTAAATATTTTAAATATGTGTGCAGATTATTTTCAATGGAAATATTTGTATTGTGGATTCAATTTATATGATGAGTGTTGATACTCTATTCAATCTATAGATTAGACATGTATGCATAAACTATACATGTTCATGCATCAATGTATGGTTCTCTGAATAAAGTAATATATATGCAGTATGTTATCACAGGAGGTGTTTTTTCTCATTTAATATACATTGATTTAAAATGGTAACTGTGCCAATGAAGCACACATTTTTGAAACCGATTTTATTACCCACACCCACCCCAAAAACCCTGCAAAATTTGTTGGTGACTTACATGGTTGCTTATAACACAGTTCAGTTCATAAAGCAGTCAGGTTCTGTGGTTCCCAACTACCACGTTATAGTTGGGTCACACTACCAATTATCACCCCCACCCCCCAACATTTTACCTTGAAAAGTTAACTCCTGATCCATTAAATTTCACATCTGATTTTTTATTTAATTTATTTAGTTTTTGAAGTCATTATGCAATTATATAAATAATGCCATGTTTAAAATCTACCACTATTCTTTTTCTTCAGTTTCTTAAGAGTCAAAAATGAAGATCACAAATGGGCCACTTGATATGACTTTGGAACAGAACCATTTAAGTTTTATAGTTTCACCTCAGAACCATTTAAGTTTTATAGTTTCACCTCTGTTTGTGTTCTAGTCTCGAGTTTGGCCAATGTGGGTATATGAGAAAGCTTGCCAGTAGCTTCACAAGGGGTCAGTGATTCTTCTATCTTGTGCTGAAAAATGGTGCTAAACACTACAACAACAACAACAACAAAAACAACAACAACAACATTTTATAGGTTGAGAAATTGCTGTTACATTAAAGGTTGCTACTCAGGTTTTGCTGTGCATAAGTGCAAAGCCATTGTTATCAGTATATATTTTAGTTTGCACTGAGATTATTTTCAGTGTCTTATTCCACAAATATATGTATATGAAAAGTTGGTATTTCTTTCAGTTTTGTAACTGCAATCAAATCACTGCAGCAGTGTATCTGTTCTAAGCCAGCATGTCAGACTGAAATATTTTCCATGAAGCATATAGAAATTCTATTCAGTTTGGTAAGTTCGTCCTTTAAGTGGAGATATCACATTGAATGCTGTAGCTGTCATACCATGAAGCCCAGAAATAGCTTATTGATCTGTCAAAGTGTAGAATACAGTTTGACACCATTGCTGGAATGGATGTAATTTTATATAGGATTTCTTGTATTAATCTTTTTTTACCTCTCACAGTAGCCTTTGTGTATGCTCTCACTTGAAATACAGCAGCAGTAATTGGTTTTTGATTTTAGTTACATCCTGAAATAATTGTTTGCTTCTATTCCCACATCTTTTCATGGATTAGATTGTAACATAGAAAAAATTATTTATATGATCTGAACATGTGCATTGCTTGTTGCATTCAAATGAGTTTTAATGGATTTATTCCCTATTGGTGTAAAATGTATCCTTGTTTACACAACTAGTCCTAGAGATTTTGATGAATTGCTTTGAAATTTGGCAGATATTAATATGGGGTCAGCATCTGCATATTCTTCTGACACACTGCATGGATCTTTTATAGTTATGTCCCTTTCATTTTGATCCCCATTAATATCCTTTTCCTCTATTCTGCAGATGTTACAGTAGTACATTCATTATGTTTGTTTGTAACCATTGATTTGATCTGATGCATGCAAAAATATTTTCATCTGAAATGTAATGGGAACTGCTTTGCACCAGAGAGCATCTGAGTAACTTTGGCCAATGTTAAATTACATTGAAAGGAAATATATTAAGTCAGTAAGGTCATATATGAGAAAAAGAATTTCAAGGCATTAAAATAACACTTGTCATCAGTATATTTTTTAGTAAGAAAGATATTTGTCTTCTATAAGTAAAGTACACATGAGAGGCAAATCTTAATAGAATCAATTTAATAGGAATTCCTGGTAAACACCATTATGATAGATTATAGTCTCATTCAGTCTCTGAGGTCAAAATAAGTATTCAAAGGTACAAGTTTCATTGGCATCTGTGGTCCATGTACACATTCTAGTTTTGTTAGCCTACCTGGCTTTGGAGCTGAATAATTCCTCTAAAGAATTCAACCAGATTATCCTCACATGGAGATAAATTTGCAAATACTTCTCCATCAAATATAGCCACTACAGACAAAAACTGCAAAAAATATAAATACTTGAAATTATTTCATATTAAACACCAGTTAACATAATTTGACCTGAAGCATCTGACATGTAGAATTTTTCAGATTTATATTAATTATGTCTGTATGTCATCAGATATGGTTACCACTGCTAAGGCTACAATATTTAGCAAAATTTCTAAATGTTTTCTTAACTGAAAGATTTAAACTAAATTTATTAGAAATGCAACCTTTCAGTATTTTTACCTGTTGCTTTTACTGTACTACTGACAGATATGTGTGCTGTACTTATTTCAGGTTACAACTCTTTCATTTCATATATGCCTTTTACCTCATATTATTAGAAGATTCACTTTGTATTACAAGATTTTTTGGGATATATATGAGAAGTTAATTTGGTATCCCTTGGATCATCATTTTATCGTTTCCTACTGTTTCATATATATACATGATGGAAACCTTGATAATACAAACAGATACACTGCCATGATGTGCAGGGGATACTTTTTAAAGAACTAGAATTACTAAAAAACTAGGTAGCACTTGCAAACTCAAAACAGTGGTTCATTAAATGTTATTAATCAATGGTTCTGTTAAGAAGTAAGTTATGTAGTTGTGTCACTAAGAGCATATTCACTTACACATTTACCAATTATATAAACCCAGGTCAATATGATCATCCATTCAGGGTGACTAGTGACAGCACTATATTTAAGACAGTTGTCTTAGCAGCCATATTGGATTTTCAGTTGTCACAGTTTTCATTTAGGACCAACGAGTATCATAAGAAGTCTTTTGGAGAATGCTCATGTTGATATTCTCATCCATTTGTGAAAAACAGATAATGCTTTGAAGACGGCCACCATGCTTGTACCATTTATATTTAAAACCAACTAAACATAAGGTGTTCTGATGAAAACACATGTTAGACTTAAACCAACTATACATTATAATGTCTTCTGATGAAAACCCATGTGAGACTGAAACCAACTAAACATTATGTCTTCTGATGAAAACCCATGTGAGACTTAAACCAACTATACATTATAATGTCTTCTGATAAAAACCCATGAGAGACTTAAAGCAACTAAACATTATGTCTTCTGATGAAAACCCCATGTCAGAATGATTTCACATTTCAGAGGGGTAGAGTTAACAAGATTTTTAAGATGGCAACTGTGGTGGCCATATTGAATATCAAGTGAACACCATTTTAATTTAGGTCCAACAAGACATAAATTGTTTCCTGGTCAAATTTCAATGTTAATTTAATGTTTTGTTTTAGAGTGCAACATTAATATTTTTAGATGGCAGCCAAGTGGCTACATTTGATATCAAATTCACAATATTCCATTTAGGATCAGCTAGTGAAGTCTTTGGCTAAATGCACAAAGTGTATAGGACTCACCTTCTAAGAGATGGCTTCTGTGGTTTACTTGTTGAAGTCTGATTACCGGTGGCACCATCATTAATTCAGACCAACTAGACATTGTAAAAAATTTCTGGTGAAAACTCCATCTTACTATGACTTTCAATTCAGAAGTAGCAATGTGATCACGAAGATTGGTTTGTTTTGATTTTGTTGAGTTTTAAAGTCTTTCTTTAGTACATGATAGTATGGTGACAGGATTATTTGGTGAAGCAGGATCCACCATGGGAAAATACTGGTAAGCTTTGTCATACCCACATTGGTCAAACTGAGACTCAAACTCAACAGATCAGATGTGTAATATGTTTGTAAAGGCGAGTATTTTAAACCTCTTGGCAACTTGTGGCCCACTTTTATTTACAACCAGCTAGATATAATAAGAAGCCTTTTAGTGAAACTCCATGTGGACATAACCAGTCATTCAGGTGAAGTCATAAGATTTTCAAGATGACTACTGATCTTGCTATAAATAGACATCAGGTCAGTACTATTTTCATTTACAACCAACCAGACATCAATGAAATCTTCTGATAAAAATCTCATGTGAAAATGACTTTCTCTTTAGGAGAAAAATGATAACAATGTTCACTATGGCAGACACAGTGGCAATATTGGACCCCAGATTGTACCATTTTCTTTTAGGACCAACTTGTCATATGAAGAAGACTTTTAGTGAAAACTCCATGTGTATATCCATTTAAGATAAGTAGCTAGAACAAATGCTATTTTTGGACTATTTGACCTGTGACGTTTATGCATATTGGTCATGAGATTTGGTTGGTCCTGTGACTAGCAATGCAAATAGGGCAAACGAGGTCAAATTTCATCACATCTGACAACGGATTAAAGACAAAATTGGTGTTATGCTTATAATGTCTGAGAATATAAATGATTTTTCTATCGATTTAATGTAAGTATGGGTCAATGTAAGGTCATTCAAGTTTGCTAGGCCTGATAGTTGGTGAGTACCCTATGCTGACACCAAATGGTGTCGGCAAATTCCAACTTTTTGATAGAGAATGGACTCTGACCCTACACCCCAAGATAAAAAACAGATATTAAAAATAGGATGTCAAGGGTCAGAGGAAACTTGGACTAGTGTCAGCCAGTTGAGTAACCTCAGGATACAAAAGATGTTGATCCACCATCTGATACTCCTACTAACCATAGAAAAATATTTTATTCTGTTTGCATTATCTCTTCCAATTATGTCATACTGAATAAAATATGGTTGTATACCCACTTAATGTTTCATCCAACTGGAAACTTCATATTAAGATCTTCCTTTACATAATAGACCACCAGATCTGTTGAAGATACAAAATAGGCAGTCTATTGGAATGATAAGTAGCACCAACAAAATAGACCCTGATTTGCCATGCATTTACATGTTGGCTACACATGGATTCAGCATAAAGGAAAGTATATACAGTATGCATATATTATACTTTGATCAATGAACTTTAGTTGAGAGAAGTGTTGGTGGGATATTTAGTTAAAATGTTGATGTTTTAGATGGGTTTTGGTGAGTGCTTTCCTTCCAGTGAAATGTTCTGAAATTGAACTATGCCCTTGGCAGTGGATATGTTTATGTTGTTTTTTTATACTAAATAGATTAATGTGTGTTTAATAAGGAATTTGTAGGATACTGAAAATGCTCAGACACAACAGCATTTTTTAATGGACTGAGGTTTCTTGATAATGCATCAAATGTCAGGACTTCAAAATCAAAACTGTGTAGTGCTGCAGATTGATGTAGTAACTGGTGTGTGATGTGTTCAGGCAACCTTAAGTAGCTATGTACCTACCTGAGAATTACTGTGGCCATTTCAGATTTCAGGTTACCAGATGATAATATTTTGGTTGTTGTAGACAATGATAATAGGAATCAGTTGAGAAGAAAAAATAATTAGTGGTAGGAGACAGAAGTGTAGGTTGTACTAAAGGTAAATTACAGAGTAATTATAAAAGAGCATAAGGTAATTTTAATAGTATATCAGCCATTGTAATTTCCTGTGATATTCTCTATTTAAATATTGCTTGTCCTTTAATTTACTGATTCCTTTGCCTTCATTTTCATTTGATGATAGTTTATGTAACTAAAGTGTTAACCCTGTCTGCATTGATGGTTGTTCAGTTAACATGTTTTTGGTGACTTAAGTTTTCCATATTTTTTCCATGCCCATGTTTTTTTTCTTCTGTTTATAACATTAAATGACATTTATTGCTCAAGTTATCTATTAGTCTTATCACTTTAGGCTAGTGATTCCCAGCCCCCAGATTGCAACATAAATCAAGATCACAAAGATGTTCTGGAGGGTTGCCAGAATTCTGTTTGAGGTGGGCAATACTTACAAAATTGTGGATACAGTGTTTGAAGATCCGAAAAATATTTTTAGGTTCATGACCAGAAAAGGTTTGGAACAACTGCATGCCAGACTAGTCACATATAAACATGGCAACCCACTATATTAACTGGCAATTTCACAATTTAAAAGGGATTATGCTGTGAGTTAAAAATTGCATCTTATGACAGGTTATAACATACAATATTGAATATACTTTTAATTAATGTTGATGTCATTTGCTAAAGTGCATGTCAGTGTGGTCATATAGGCACATTTACTCATCTTTAGTTAATTGTTCATTATTTTTTTAAATTCTAAAACTAATATAGTCTAACCAAAGACAATTCCAACCTGATTGTTGAATGCACTACACCTTATTGAATGCACTATACCTTAAATGTAATCTAAACACTTCCAGATAAAAATTACAGATCAGTTTGGACTTTTTACATCACAGTGCAGAATCACATCAATAGGTAGATTTTTTCCAAAAAAGTCGACAACTTTAACTTTAATTTTTTTAATATATTTGATGTTTATAATGATCTTTCAAAGAATCTGAGTGTATGAGGGTCAAAATAAAAGTGAGTAATCACCAGTTAAAGGTATCTGTAATCAGATTTAAAAAAGTACACCTTTTTCTAAAATGGTCTCTACTGAATGCCTACATGACTTGTATGACTTGTACTTTAGTTGTTGCATTTTATTTCATAAAGTTACCCAAAGGTGACCACCTGATAATTATGACTGTTCTGACCATTTAACTCACAACTTGGTGAAGGTGGACATGATTGCCAATTGTTTTCTTGTTGATAGGTAAAATTATGGCAGATTCCAGAGAAGGGTCTGAAAGTCAGTCTATCTGAATGGCAGGTTGATCTGCATGGACATCAGAGGCGGGTCACATATATTGATTGGCATCCTACTGCTGCCAGCATTATTCTGAGTGCAAGCATAGATCTTAAGGTACTTAAATCATGTGCCATTTTGTCTGCTTTGTCACACTAATGTGAAATGATTTATTTTGGTAATTTTATCACACATGGTCATTGAGCTTTGTCTCACTAATGTAAAGTGTTTTATTTTGGTAATGTTATCATACATGGTCATTGAGCTTTATCACACTAATGTAAAGTGTTTTATTTTGGCAATGTTATCACACATGGTCATTGAGCTTTATCACACTAATGTAAAGTGTTTTATTTTGGTAATGTTATCATACATGGTCATTGAGCTTTATCACACTAATGTAAAGTGTTTTATTTTGGCAATGTTATCACACATGGTCATTGAGCTTTATCACACTAATGTAAAGTGTTTTATTTTGGCAATGTTATCACACATGGTCATTGAGCTTTATCACACTATTTTAAAGTGTTTTATTTTGGCAATGTTATCATACATGGTCATTGAGCTTTGTCACACTAATGTAAAGTGTTTTATTTTGGCAATGTTATCACACATGGTCATTGATCTTTATCACACTAATGTAAAGTGTTTTATTTTGGTAATGTTATCACACATGGTCATTGAACTTTGTGTACAGATACATTTTGATGAAATTTAGAAACAAAAGCAAGTGAGATTTATAATTCAGTCTTTGATAACTTTAAATTTTTTGTTTAAGACAGTTTCTATTTACGTTTGGCTACTTGATTATTCTTCATTACAGTGATCAGTGTGATCTGTCTTTCATTTTTCATTTTTCTCTTCCTATAATTTTGCCAAAGAAAGAATGGTTAATTTTGTATGTTCATTCAATACATTTTTTCTTCCAAAATATTGATCAAATTGCATTAGGAGGACATCCACTGCCATGCAAATCCAGCCATACTAAGTGAGAAAAGCAACAAAATATAATCATGTTTCTAGGCATGTTTTAGTAAAAAAAAGTGCTAAAATATCACTTACCAAGGTGGTCAAATGAGAGTGGTATCCACCTTGGATAGAGTGATTGGTACACAATCTGATGATTGTCAAATACTATTTCCACTCATGCTTAGTAAGCTGAATTGCACTATCTCATTTTTTGTGTTTTATTTTAAATTTTGAGTAAGTCTTATTTTTTCAACAAGGAAGTAAAGCTTATTTAATAAAGCTTATTTAATTTAATAATGAATTTTACTCTGCATGTGCTTTGAATCTTGGTTGCCTATTTTATCATATGATAAGCTAACCTGCATCATCTTCATTGTATGCATCTCAGTACATTAATGTATTTCATTCTAAGTGGTCATTTATTCTCAGTAATGACATCATATTTATGATTGTCTCTGCCATTGTTCCATTTCACTGTAAACCTAGCACAATGTAGATTGAATTTACCTGTAAATGCCATTCTTTGGTTTTCTTCTATTACAGTGAACAATAGGCAGGATTAAACAAGAAGGAATGAGAAAGGTTTAAGTAGGTTGAGGAAATTACCCCACCTACATGACCAGTGTGGGGTTCAGTTTATGTACAACATCTGTCTCATGACAGTGATACAGCCAGAAAAAAATGGTGTTTAGAGGCTCTGTTATGTCATTAGCATTTTTTCCAAGGTAGCCTCAGTTGCAAACTTCTTAGTGTAGTAGCAACATCATTTGCCAGATTGCTGCAACTCTTTTCTAGTCATGTTAGCACTGAAGTAAATACCATGCCAGTACTGACACAGGATGGTCATTAATGTGAACCAGTACCAAACATCCCAGTATTGCACATGTACCATAGAACATAGTATGGTCATTAGCCCCTCAGTAGTCTGGACTGTACAATGATATTAGATGTCAGACAGCATTGTACTATGTACTGTCCTGGTCTGATCACCATCTTGATATATATCTAGTGTCACCATTTCTGGATACAGTGATCTGTTTTTCTGGCATAGCCAGTCCTGGACACAGATTTGGTAATCAAGTCTCCAGTGATATCCAGAACCAAAGCTACATTATTGTATGAAGGCAATGCAGACTGTCACCCGACAGTTGAATCATCTTTCCAGGCTCCATTTCTACCCAGTAGAAGTTAAGGTGAATTTTCTTTAATAAATATTTGTTACCCATCTAGCCTGCTAAGTTTGTGGTGATGTTTCTTTAATAAATATCCAATACTCATCTAATCTGCTTTGGTTACTACTTGAAACAAAGACTTAGCATCAAAGTATTAATAGGCTTTTCTTCTCCTCATGGCAACTCTCATCAAACTTAAGTCTGGCTTTTTACAAGACACTGATCTTCTACATTTATATCTCAGTCATTAACAGAGATATTGTAGACTTAAGAATATCACAACTATCCTCTGTATACATGCATTGGGAATCGACTTTCCTTTCCATGATTCAGCCTTCTAAGCATAGCCTTGATCTCACTGTCAAGACCCCCATTGACAATCATGTCTGGGAATCAGTCTTGAGCATGGCTCATGTACTCAACAGGACAGATCAATGTTTTCTCTCTCTAATTTCTATTGCCTCAGGCTGATGAGAGAGATGTGTTCTTTTTCTCAACTATCCTGCTCAGAGAACATGACAAAGTAATCCTCAGATCTCAATCATTGACTTCCAGCCACCAGTTCAGTGACCAAATGGAAGAGGCCTGGAAACAGCCTGCCAAAGAGGCAACCATTGAAAAGTGCCAACAACTTGGAGCCTCTTCTCCATTTCACAAGAGAGACCAAACAAATGTACTTCAGATGAGAAAACTTAGAACTTTCTTTTGCATGGATACACTTTCCCAAAGAAAGAACATCACAAAGAAAGGAACCATTTTATGGCCAGTTCTTCTCCCTGCCACCCCTATTCCAGCAGAAAATTATGATATACTTATTCCACCTTTTCTAAAATCCAATTTTTGAGGAAGATTTCAGCAACTCACCATAGACACTCAACTAAAAAGGGCAGTAAACACTCTGGGATTCTAATCATAACATAAATAAGCACCCAAACTAAGGATAGAGGTTCTAAGTTTGAATCTCAGTACCCTATGTAAGGGATTCTCTATGGTTAGCTTTGATTCCAGAGATACCATTTCCAAGACAACATCTGCATTCTTGACTTGGAACCAGCTGAACAATGTTCTCCAAAAGATGAGCAACTTTTTGTATAAGGCTTGTTGTTTGTCATTTCTCACCTGGTTTTTGATTCTGACTCCATTTCAATATGGATCATTTTATCATGTCCCGTCCCAGCTTTTACTGTTTCGGAAATGAGGTTTCTTGAATCAGTTTCACCTCCCTCAGATCTGTGCTTTGATGATTGCATGCATGGTATCTTCAGTCATCTTGGAGAGTCTGATATCAGCCATGAAATTGTCAGCGATGCACTGGATATTCCTGCCTTTAGCTACTCGCGTATGAGACCATGGACCATGGTTGACAATTCTTCATAGTGGTGACTAAAGCTTTGTCATCTAGACCAAACCAATCACAGGTTCAGTCTGCATGAGGTTGTTGGTGAATGGGAGGACCTCTGATAACTTGCACTTCATCACTAACAACTGGAAATATGATTCATACAGAGTCAAGACTTATTGTCTAAGGTGTTCATCTGACCCCTTTTGAGTGAACAGGATTGTTCCCTGTAGGAATGGTTAATGTACACAAGCCTCCTGAAGATTAAAAATACTGAATACCATTTGATCATGACTGATGATGTGATCTGAAAAGTGCATTTTAATTATTTTAATATATTTACTGTCAACAGTTATGTCCAAAGGCAAGGGGTTAACCAAGTCTCTGATCAGTTACCTACTGAACCCAGTATGGATATTCCCAGGAAAGACCTAACTTCTTTGTCTGCTGACACAACTGCATATACAGTTTCTAACTACTTTGCATCTGTTGGCACAACTACATATGCAGTTTTCGATCCTATCCTAAGTGGTGAATAAAATTGCTTGAGTAAAAGTGCCTACCACTTTAAAATTGTATGAATGGAGATGAAGAGTCCTGTCCAAGTGTTGCAGTTGGAGAAATATCTTTACCTCAAAAGCCTTGGTTCAAAATATTGCTAGTGTACTATTGTGTCTTTTCTAGGAAAAGCTAGCCTTAATTGCAACCAATAGTTGCATTCCATGATATCTAACAATCTTTGCCATCATGTAAGAGAGGACATAAAGCAGAGCAAGGATTTTTCCAACCTAATAGCAAGAATCAATTTGTTTCAATTGAAAGCCTTAGCACATCACTCAATAGAATCCTACTTGAACAAGGCTCTTAGAAACCATGCTAATGCCTCAATGACTCTTTCATATAAGACCTGCTTTCTAGTTCTACATTTGCAGCCAGAATTAGAGAACTTACATTCAACTCACTTCTGCCTTTGCAATCAAAATTAGAGAAATCTGTGCCTTATCACTCAACCCTAACTTATCCTTTTGATAAACCACAATGGTTTGGTTTCTTTCATGATTTCCCCTTGTTTCATTGCTAAGAATAGAAACTTAGTCTTTTGAGTTGAAGCTGGTGACTTCTTTATACCCTTCTTCCCAAGGGCATCTTCAGGACCCAGTTTAGTGGATTAAATGTCTTGAGGGCATTAACATGTGTTGAGGCATTAAAGTATTGGGGCTTCAAAGTAGTACATGAATAGGACTGAGTCAATCAGAATAGGGAAAGCTCAGTTTTTCTCAATTCTTCAAGATGGAAGGATTGTATTTCCAAATAGGTTTTTCATTCAAGATCCATTAGGTTATCAACTTGGCATACACAAAATTCATCCAAGACCACATGAATTAATTGCACTGATCAGCTTGTGAGATTAGGGCAGTTGCACCAGGTTAGCATTCAGGTCAAAATATTAATAGACAAAATTGAGGGTGGGCCATTCTGTCCTCAACTTTGAGACACTTGGTCTCTTCTGCCAGCTATCAGGTACCTACCTTCCTTAAATTGCCCACAAAACATCCCCAACTTGATGTCTGTGCAGCCAAGGTTGATGTTTCAAGTGGATCTTGGGAATGCCTTTCTGTAAAAGACATTGAAACTATGGAACAGAAAATCCTACTCCTTGTCACCATAGCTTCACATTTTGACCTTATCTTGCTGCTTCTTTTAGTGTGCTGAGAGAAGCATCATTGACCCAACCACCCTTCATTGCATGTTCCAAGCTGTGGCTAAGACATATCTGCATACAGTTTCTATTTCTGTGGCATTGTTGGTGAAATGCCTTCCCATCTACTGTTGCTTTGGACTCCTCAAAGGTACTCCTTTATCACAGTAAAGACATCCTTAGGGCCTTCCTGTCCCATCACAGTTGGCCAGGAAGCATGTCCATATGATTAAGCCTCAAAGGCTTTGTGCCAAGTACTTCAAGAAGTTATACAGCCCCATTCCAGCATGCAATTTATAAATGGACCTCCTGTTTGTACATGTGGCTCCCAGAAACCAAAAAAACAGATGTGCATGATGAACCTGGAAAGGTGACAGTTTTCACAGTGCCCATCTTTTTTCAAAGAAGGGGTGGTGGACAGCCTTAGGGACTTGATCCCTTCCCTGCCAAACATCCTTTTCACAGGCATTCACTTTGGGGCTTGCCTACATCTCATTTCTGAGGCCCTGTCAAGTATTATGGCCAATGGTTGGGTCCTTTCAATAGTGAATGAGGGGTGCTAACTCCAGTTTTGGGAACTACCTCCTGTATCCAGGACCCAGATCTTCTCCAATCCAATCTGAAACTGAGGGAGAAAGTGTACATCCTTTTACAGAAAGTGGCAAGCAAGAGAGTCCTGAATGATCAGATGCCATCCTCCCATTTTCATGTCTTCCTGATCACCAAGAAAAGTGGAAAGTTTTGCATTATAATTAACTTCTCTCCTTTAAACTGGTTTCTTCTGGAAGAATCTTTCAACATGGAGACAAGCTCCTCAATCTGGAATGCACTTCAATTGTCCAATTGAGCAGTTTCTATCAATTTTCAGGATGCCTATCTACACATCTTCATGTTTCCTTCTCAATGTAAATATCTCTGGTTTTGCTTAGACCAGAAATATTTTCATATTCCTGGTCCTTCTGTTCAGAACTTTTTTGCTCCCAGTTTTCAAGCAAGTTATGGGAATTGTGGTAGAATACATCTGGTTTCTGTCGTAGCTTGTCTCCAACATCAAAGAAGTACACATGCCCCTTCTCTTTGTGTTTAAGACTAGAGCCTCTTGTACTGGGTCACCTTAGAGAACAAAACAGTCAATTTGGCATATTCTGGGCAAGAAGAATGTAATGATGGACAGTTTCTCCACAACTGGCAGAGCCATTCTCACAGAATGTACTCATCACTACTCTGTTACAGAGTCCTTTTCTTGCTGTGGGGAAGGCCCCTAATGAATTTTTTTGCAACCAGGCTGAACAACAACCTTCTATTGTACATTTCTCTGTCGCAACACTGTGGACTCCTCATCCACAAAAGCCCCAAAATTATCCACCTTCACGCTTAGCTCATCTCAAGTGATCTCTCCACCAGAACAATTTTTGGGCTAAGTTTCCAGTCACATTAATTAGGCAGGAGAGATTCTACATCCAAAGTCTATGATGCCAGTTGGAGAATCTTCTTTGATTCTTGCAGTAGAAAACATGTTGATCCTAGATGCCCCCCCCCCTCCAACTGCTGTTGCTGATTTACTTTTGTTTCACTTTGGGGATAAAAAATGCGTTTACAGGCTATAAAGCTGCTGTATTAAACACATGTCAGTTCTCTCAAGACTTGGTAATTAGTTTCGATTCATTCATCACCATTTTTATTAAGCATTTTGAGATGCAGAGACTTGTCATGCCTAGATGGAATCTTTCTTGTGTTTTATGGTCATTAACCAAATTTCTTTATGAACCATTGACTGAGACTTCTTTTCAAAACCTCACTCTTAAGACTGTTTTTACTTGCCTCAATAGTCCTAATATATCTGTAGAATATTTTCTATTTCTAATATAGATGACTGCAAGTGAATGTAATATTATTTGCTTGCTAATTTGCATCATCAGCTTCTAATTATATATCAGCTATAATGTATTTGTCAATTGTTTATTATTCGAAATGTAGATTACATTGAATTATATAAATATATTTTAAAATTCTTAGCCAGCACTACTTGTTGGTTACTTAATGATTAAAAGTATTTGTTCCAGAATGAAAAAAAGAATTTGACTGGTCACAACCAGATAAAAAGTAGGATCATAAAAGAAAGAGATCACAAATATTCTGACCTGTTTATTGTTTGTTAAAATAATTAAAATCACATGCAATTGCACAATGGATTTATTAATTTCAGCAATAAATATTTTTCCAGCATTATATGCCTTTTACCACTATTCATGCCATTTCTTTTTTTATAGTGCATACTATGGAATGTGGAACAGGCAGAACCAGTCAACGTGATAAACTGCCATTGTGACACAATACATTCCATATCTTGGAGCAGGGATGGTGGTCTGTTCTCTACCACATCAAAAGACAGGAAATTAAGGATTATAGACCCCAGATCTGGAGAATGTGCAATGGTTAGATTTTCAGATTTTTAAAAAGTTTCATTTATTTGGTTTTTTTTTAGAATGATTATGAAACAAAATATAAAAATTTATGACATACTCTGTATGACAATGATGTTAGTATGAGCCACTTTAAGATTTGGAGGAAAATATTGAGAGTTCCACATAACTATGATGGATAACTGCATATTCTTTTGCATGCTTGAAATAGGGCTTGAATCAGGGACAGAAGAGTTAAGAAACTCATTCTTTACCAGAAAGCATTACTTTTGACCATAAACTTGTTTTCATTCCTCAAATTAGATGCATAAGAATTAAATGTAAAAAAAATAATCCCTGGATTTAATATGAGTCCTGGCAACCAAATATTGGAGAGCAAATAGGAAGGTTTTGCTCTGGCTATACAGGTCATAAGTAGGATCTAAGCTTGACAAGGGCTCAGTTGTGAATATAGATCAGCCTTTAAAGTTTACCTATGATGCACAGTTATGGACAACATGTAACAACAGTAGGCTTAAATCCAGATATATGTTGTTGTTTTGGGGCTTAACACCATTTTTCAGCACATGATAGGCTATACATGACAATAGTATTAATGGTGGAGGAAGAAACCAGAAAATCCACGGAAAGAACCACCAACCCACGAAAAGCTACTGGCAAGCTTTCTCACACATCCACATTCACTGAATCTTAGACTTGAACCCACGCAGACATAGGTGAGATGGCAGTGATCAGTGATGGAGAGCACTTTAGACCACTCAGCCACTCAGGGCCCCAAATCCAGATATAACCTTGTATACTCAGAAACTTCACATCATTCCACAGTTTAATACAACATTCATCCCAACTTAGAAACAGCAAAGTTCATTGTTGGAAATAGTGCAAAAATTCTTTGTTCCAAAATCACCACCATCATTAACACTCCAGCATTACCTGGTTATGATAACATTATTAAATTATTCCTTGCAACTTCAAAATCCAACCCTCCTTGAAAGATGAAAAGAAACCTCCATCCTCCCCCTCTTGTTTCTCTGAGTGTGGGTAATAAAGTTCTTAAAACTTTTTCCAAAAAAAGTTGTTTCATGGTTGAAAAAATTGGAGTGAGAGAAGGTGGAAAAATCTGTCCTAGACAGGCAGTTAACTGCTGCATACCCATCAAAATTTCCCTACTTGACCATCCCTGTGAGGAATCTAATGCATTTTATAAATCAGCATCAACCAACAAACATTTATTTGAATATGTTAACCAATCATAATATCTTAGGAGAGCTTAAGTGACTTCACAGTCAGTTTCTTCTATACTTATATGTGCAAGACTTGAGAGCAAGCATAACTCCTATATATTTGTAATTCATTTGCAAACAGCCATATATTGAAGTGTTCCTCTCCAAGGGGTTTGAAGCATCCAGGCACCAACTTTATTGTACAGGCAGTCTTTAGAACTGTTTTGTTACAAGTATTGCCTCACAATGGATTTTGTCACACCTACTGTGTGTGTCTTTATAATGGTGCCTCAGTTCCCTTTCACATTAAGTTCTTTTTTGTGTGTAATGTAGACACTGGTACATTTCTGCATTTCTTTCGTTCTGGTTAAACAAGTACATGTGCTTTATATATGGTTTATTCGGTCACCTCCTTTGTATGTATGTTTCTATAAACGAACCTTGAGTCATGTTTTTATGCATAAACTTTAAATAATATTTTTCGAGCACTTAGTCCCTCACATCTGACTTCACAAGTTGGGCTTGGGCTATATTATTTACATGTGTGCATATCTTTATGCTCTGAAGAAGTCCTTATGTATACATATATATATATATATATATATATATATATATATATATATATATATATATATATATATATATATATATATAATATATATATTTCCTTCCTTTCTTACATATCAAGGTGAGTCCTTTTACCACAGTATTTTTGGCCTTGGAACACCATGTTTCAATGATTCTACCTGTGCAGGTTGTCATTGACCTTATCTGCAGATTAGGATTGTAATTGAAATCGTCTGCTATCACTTTTTCCAGATAACCATCATTTTGGTATAGCTATGCACCCACATGGTATACAAACATCACATGTGCTTGCATGCAGGTTTATAAACAGGTGGTACCTGCATGCTTCCATGCTTTATTAGACTCATCTACTTCTGGGTCACCGTTTTAATGATTTAGCTCTGCACAGATATTGCATTTTGAACATGTGCAGGGCTACAGCTTTATCCAGTTTTGCTCCATTTTGACTTACAGCTTAGAACTGTGGGTTAACAACATACAACTCAGATGTCACCAGTCTGCAGGCTGATTTTGTCCTCAGCATAAATCTTTATGGGAATAAGGGGATAATTCAACTTGCATTTAACCATGAAGCACCAGACATTGACATGTTTAGAAACAGCTCCAGCATACAAGTCACCACCACATGATTCTTAATTTTTTGAACTCCCACACTTTTCCTCCTTGTGGTCGAATTTGATTCCTGTTACATGGATCAAATATACCATAACCCATCCAACTGATGATCCTAATGATATCCTCCTCACACCAGGGATCATGATGGGCCTAACATCAATATTATGGGTTTAATCAGTGACACATCCAGGGATCAGTTGAACTCCTACCACCTCATGATACTCATACAGCATGATATGAGTAGATCCTCATGCTTCAACAGATATTGCTTTACAATTTCTCTAAATTCTGCCCTGGGAAGAACCTAGTTTAGTGAGTGACAGGCCTTATTCCTTATCACCAGTTAAGTCTCATGTATTACAGGGGACCGTAGTCTCTCTCCACACAACCAAAATGGTGTTGCTTGTTCTACCAGTACCGTCAACTATTCTGTCATACATGAGGGCATGGGAAGATTTTGCCTTCCAAATCTCCAAATGAGGATGTTTTTCGGCTTCAGAGCTTTTTTGCTCCTCCTGAGTCCATCAACATGTACTATCACTTCAGCATCAGTTGATCTTACAATGAATGGAAGGTTCTGACTTTAATTATGTTGGAATTTTCACAATACATACTCTATCAGCAGACCTGTTTTGTATGCAAATTCTGACAAGACGTGTCAATCTTATTCATGATAGCAACCTCTTTCATCACCCAGAACTATCTCTTTTCCACAGATAGCTAAACTTTTAGTGTAAACCCCCTATTTCATCTGGACACATCAGCTAAAGGCCACCTACAAGACCCATCCAGGTTTTCAGGTGATTTGTTAATATGAATAGAGTTGTTGCATCCAGGGAGATTACGCCTCTTTCTAATCGTCATAAATGAGCAGGAGTATCGATACAAACAGAATATCACTTCCTGGATTAAAGGGGTTTTTCACTCAGCATTTAGGGAAATAACCTCAGCTCAATGAAATTTTATGCACTTTGGTCACCAGCCTAGCATCAGACCAGAACTGTTTGCTATCTGACATCAGTCATACTGTGGGATGTCCACATTCTCTAGCTTTTATCTCCAAAATCCGTCAACCCAGAGAGGCCAATTGATCTGGTAGGACCTATATCCACAGATAGATTGACAGATTACTAAGATGTGGCTTCATGATTTCCACTGTATTTGCAGGGGTGGATGTGTTTCCCTTTTGAAGCCATGCCCCAACAGATGGAGTTTCCTGCAGGCAGGTTACGTAGAAGCTGTCTCAGTACTTTAGGGGACTGGAGATGGTAAGTGATGTACCTCTCTCCACCTCTTACCGATTCTCCTAGGGTATGAAATTACCATTATACTTGGTAATGGATGCACTTTTACAGCAAGAGATCAAGCCACTTACTGTGAAGTGGGCAGTGGAGATAGTTCAAAATCCACAAACTCCCAGTTTTACTTAAAGCATTTTCTGGTCAGGAAGACCAGTAGCAGCACAGACCAATCATTGATCTCATTCATTTAAATCAATTAATTCTTCCTCCCAAATTTAAAATGGAAATGGCCAGATCAGTCTGTCCGTATGAATCTGCAATCATCTGACACACAGATTCCCTCTCCTTAATTCCCATGGAAATGTCTAAAGTTTGTTTACTGAGGAGTTTGTTATCAGTTTTATTTACTTCCTTGATCAAGTCATTGGTCCTTTATGAAACTACTCAACTCTGATGTCTCCCAGTTGTTCCATTCAACACCATCAATTTCCATGATGGCATATTTGGATGACATTCCCCAAAACATATGGTAATTTCTGTTCAAGTAACAGAAAAGAACTGTTTTATTTCCCTATGATATAATCTAGGTTTTCTGATCAAATGTTTGCACTATACTAATGTTAGGTAAATTCTTTCAGTAGAACAATCATTACACATATAGAGGTTAGATGTTCAGTCATTACTTCCTCCTCTTACCTATTCTGCTAATGGTCAGTGTAATTGGGTCATGTACTTGACAGAGAAAGTATTTTTTTGTTATAAATTGCATTTCTCTGATAATACACACATGACCACATTACTAAATTTACATCCTATCCTTCCCTGCTGTGTGTGCATCCTGTTTTAAAGATTTCACTCAAGCTTAAACTGGATATGTCAGGGATACTGTTTGCCACTTAGCATGTATAGATGGAAAGTAATCCTAATGTTAATGTGATCAGCTAAGTATCAAGTGTATAGAACGAACCTGCTTCTGGATCTCAACTTTGTGTTCATCGCAGGCAGCAGGCCTGTCATGTCATCATGATTTGATTGGAATTATTTTTCTTTCCTGTGAAGAACAATAGATGTTTACTTCTGGTAGTGATGGATATGACAAAGTTTTTAATCAATGTTTTTAAAAATTTTGTTTTTTCTAAATGGCTTCTGTATTCAGGTAAAAGTTTTCATATAATTTAATTTACAAATACCTTAAATTTGTGCCTTGATATGCAAGGATATGCAATTAACTGACCTGTATAAGCATAAAACTCTTAGCAAAACACCATTCATTTACATTGGAGATAACACACACTGCAGTATCCTTGCTTTTTAATAAATGTGATTCCTTCTGTCACTTTTAGGAAACAGAATGCCACTTGGGAACCAAAGGTGCCAAGTCTGTCTTTCTAGGGGACACACATCGAGTAATGACATCAGGATTTTCTCGTCTTGGTGAGAGGCAGCTGGCTATTTGGGATATTGTAAGTGTAGTCTAATTTTAATGTTAATTATTTGTATGTTTTGCATCATATAGATTGTTTTTGCTGTTCCCAAATTATCCACACAATCAAGTTAATGAGACTAAATTTGATTCTCCCCTGCCCAATGAAGTTGGCAGACAATATTGAAAATGGGTTCTGTTCATCAGTCCATCCATCACACTTTCACTTCTCCTGAGCATAACTTCAAAACCATTTGAGATGTCAATTTGATACATGGTACAAAATCTTAGAGTAGGTCACAATGTGTTCCTTTTGCTATTTATAATTTTATATATTCAACATTTTTACATTTCCACCCAGCTGTCCATCCATTCATCCATCCATCCATGGTCCACACTTATAAACTTGTGCACATATTAGATTAGTAACCCAGATAGGATGTGGAGGCATCCATTAAAAAAAGAATGAATGTAACACTTTTCAAGGTACCTGTTCCACTGAAAGCTCAATGAGTCTCTGTAGATGTGCTTCTATCCAGCTCATCCACAAACACAGTGATTAGAAGAGATGCTAATATATACAGAAAAGGAAAATTGGAGGACCCTTTTTCAGAATGCCAATAAATCAAATATCTGCTAATACCAAACCACTTTAATTGCAAGTGAGAATAAAAGATCACTGCTGGCATATCCATAATATAAAGGATACCCAGTGTCTAAAAACTGTAACCATTTTAACCACATCATAAATTGTGTTCAGTATCAGATAATTGAAATAATCCAATCTCATCCAGGGCTTTTTAATAGCAGTATTAAATTGGAAAGACAGAAAACTTTATGGAATACACCAATTACAATTACAGCTGGTAGAGATCAGCATTTCTTTTCAAATGCAGGGCTAGGCATTACAAACATAGGATTGCAGTGAATCTTTACACTCATATTCCTATCTTGGTTTTAGTTGATTGTAAATGAAAATGGACTTCCATCATGACCATCACAGTTACCATCTTGAAAACCTTGTTATTGCTGCTACTTCTGTATTGGATGGTCATACCAACATGAGGTGCTTATCTGACAACCAAAATGGCCACCATGGCAGCCATCTTGAAAATCTTGTTATTGCCATTCTGCTGTAATGGAAAGCGATATTGACATTAGGTTTTCACCAAATGACTTATGATGTCTGGTTGGTCTTAATGAAATTGATGCCACTTGCAAAGTTATACCCATGTTGGGAAACCAACACAACATTACCTGCCATGCCCTGGATTAGAACCCTCAATGCAATTGCAGAAGAGGACAAACAGTGATAACTTGACAGATAATTGTGAACATTACTGGACAGAGAGAGGCAAATTAGATAGTGAAGATAATACCTAATGATGAGATGCATTAAAGACCCAATGTTCCGTGGGAAATAAAGAGGAATGATGATGATGATATCTGCATAGATGGTCATATCTACATGTTTTTCTTGCTCAAAGACTCTTATGATGTTCTAGTTCATCTTAATGAGAATGGTACTATTGTAGCTGCACATCAAAATTATTCACTTCAGCAAGTAATATAAAAGTTTTCCCATCACTGCAGAAAAAAATGAGGTGGTTCCTACATTCAGGATGAAATGGTCTTATATTGAATTCCAGGAAACATTTTGGCAAGCAGAGCTCAAGTCCCTTTGAGGGACTCTTGTTAGGAGTATTGTTTATAATTTCATCCATCTATCCATCCATCCACACTTTTGTTGCTGGAGCAGGTCATAATACATATCACTTAAATGAGTAATTTGTAAATATGAGGTTACTGTACATGAAATATTTGATAAACCATTCTGCTTATTAAGAGTCTTGTTTTTATTTACTTGTAAAACCAAAAGCCCTGTCAACTTGTATGAATTACTTTGTAGACATATGTAAGTTACAGTGATAAAATCAATTACTCATGCAGAAAAATGATGAGGTACAGTGATAAAATAGAATATCAGTATATAGAAAATACACAGAGAGCAGTACTGTTCAATGTAGAATGGCTGTATCATTGCATTGTTATTTTGTGAAAGTTTTTTTGAAAATTATAATGACTAAAAACTTGCAAGATACATTGATAATGTCCTTACCTTAAGAATGACCCTTAAGCTAACTGAATATGCTGAAGATTTCATCCTAAGGCTGCATTCTGTTGCAAGGAAGCAATCATTTTTCACATAGGCAACAAGTTAGAAAAAAATGATGTGTTCACTACCAATATTTGGTTGCTGTTTGTGGTTTCACATTAACAAAATGCTATTGATTGAACTTTTTTGTATTCTTAGCTTTCACATCATTTAATGTTTTTTATGTTCTCATTTTTTACAATGTGTTTTTCTTTTAAAAATATTTGAAACATGTACCATACTAGCTGTGAACATCAAAAAGTCTCTTGATATATCTGGAAAAAGAGAAATATTTCAAGTCCCAGATTAGTGAATTCATTTTTGTTAAATATTCATAGATGACAGCCATTTTGTATAAGTAAGTGGCCATGGGTACAAACTATTGATCCATTAGGTGTTTTCCTCACATGAATGAGCTGTTTAAACATTCATCTAATTCATCACTACTAGCTATAGTTTTCGTTTGCAAAGATATTTTGGATTTAAAAAACAACAGGAAAGAAACCACATGATGTTTTAGTTGTTTACTAGCATATATGAATGTTCTAAGCATATATATTCCTTTGTAAGACTGCAAACCATTCTATGCTTTTAGGATTGCACTTGTTTGCATTTGCATTATGTACTAAGATCAAAACCATCATCTGTGTTAGAGGGAGATAAAAACAAGAACAGATTAATTTGTTTATATAGGTTTTTAGTTCTATCTGGAGAAAAAAAAGAAGTTAAATAGATTTTTTTCAGGTGAATGAGTATTCTTCTTGAAAAAAAACTGTTATGGCCACTGTGTTTGTCCCACCATTTATAAAACATAATTTTTTTATCATATAGTTTGAGAAATATGATTTTTGGTGTTATTATTATGCCCTTAATGACATTTTTCAGTATATAATAGGATATATATGGTGGCTAGAATAACAAGTGGAAGAAGACCTCTGGAAAACCCAGATAAGAACCGATGGAAAGCTTTCTCACATTGGCTGAACCTGAGACCTTAACTCATGTGGATAGATATGAGGTTGCAATGAACACCTTGAACCACTCAGCTACCTGTGGCCGCATTGTAACAGTGTTCTGTTCTTAAATACATTCTATCTACTAGTATTTATCCAGTTTTTATGTACTTCATGCTTGCTATAAGTAATGAACTGTTACAGTAATCCTTCTGATTAAATAATTGGACATCTTTTAACAGTCCTTTAATTATTACAATAATCCTATGATGAAATAATTGGATTTCCTTTGTCAATCCACTAATTATAACAGTATACTCTTTAGTGAAATAATTAGACTTCTTTTGGCAGTCCATGAATCCTTCTGATAAAATAATTACACTTCACCAGTCCATAAGTCCATGAAATTAAATATTGATGAAAATAGTGTTTGCAAAAGTGTGAAAATATACATCCACAAAAATTTTATACTAAAAAAATTCATGTTTACTGTATCAGAATTCATGTGTCAACAAAACAAAAGATTTTTTTTTACACAGCACATTTCAGACTTTTTACATTCATTTCATTCATACAGAAAGCTCATTTTAATGTTACATTGAAACTATATTTATCTTTTCATTTAATACATGATATTATTGATGAATCAAGCTTAAAGTGATAATTGACTCATATGTATGTTAGAAACATGCCTCTTTGCTGAAAAAGTATCAAGAATATTGTAACAAGTTTTAATTTCTTCTAAATCTATATCACAATCAAAACAAGCTTTCTGAGATATGCCTACCCTTATGTTGCAGCCAGTTTTATCCTCAAATTTACTAAACAAATTTGATTCTGAGTAATTTTAATAGACAAATTATAACTCCCTCCATTTACACTTCTTCCTTTAGAAATAAAATTCTGCTGACCATATTTTTAAAACTGATTTTAGCCAAGTTTTGGTATTTGAGATGATTTATACTGTGGAATATCTCTTGTGAATTAATGAAACACTGGGTAAAGTTTTCTCACAGAGTCTTCCTTTGTCTAGATATTTTTAAATTTCATTTCAAGATTTGAATGGCAAAGTATTTGCTCTCTTTCTGTCTCTGTCTCTCTCATGTTTGATGTCACTTTGTGCACCAGCTTCATATGAGAACTTACTGTAAAACATTTTTGCCAAAATATTTTTGTCTTCCTCAACTAACTCTTGTTTTATCTGCATAGATACCACAAATTGCACTTAAACTGACTGTTACTATTTCCTTTACTCTCCATGATCCCCAACAGCAGAAAAACGGCCATCTTCACCCAGTATGGCTGATTTCCTTAATTACTTGTGTGACATTTTTGAATAATATTAAATGTTTCAATTAATCATTCCTGCCATTTTATAAGTGGATTATTATTGAATATTTCAAGTTTTAAAAGTTGTTCCAGGCTTGGTGTGCAGTACAGAATTTTTAGGTGTGTGATAAGGAACATGTAATACGGATTCACATATTGAACATCAAATGCCAGATCAACCATGTTAAATTAAATGTGTGTAATAAAGCATCATTTCTTTCTAGATAACCTTTTTTCTATTGCAGAAAAACATATCACAGCCACTAACCAGAATTGTAGTAGATAATTCTAATGGAGTTCTGATACCATTTTATGATCATGATACCAAAGTAGTTTTCACAGCAGGAAAGGTAAGACATTATAGCATTGGATTGAATTTTTATTTTACTACACCACACCACAAAACTAATTTGGGCATATAATGTTGTTACATTTGTTTATGGTATCCATCTGTCTCTCACATGTTGGTGTTTTGATTTCATGTCATTTCAGGCACTGTAATGAGACCATTACTCCATGAAAATATATATATATTTTTTTAAAGATTCTGCATCCTGATATCAGCTCTAACTATACAATCAGAAGCAATATCCCAACCATAGTAAGCCAGGAAGATGGCTTATGTAGTGTATGTTGTAAAGACTCAAGGTCTTAAAATATGTAACTGAAGGATGTGAAACCAAGAATTTAAGTTAAATCAACAAGTTATTTACAGTAAACAGTGAAATTTCAAGACACACATGGTTTTAATTTAATCCCAAATAATCCTAAATGTCCTATCACAAGTCCAAGTATATAGAATGTTCCAAATGAATTTGGGTAGTTTTGAACTGCATTATATAATGTAAATATGCTATCTGAATGTCTTCGAATGAGTACACAAAGTTCAAAGAAATGTATTAATTGAAATGTCAATATGCACTTTATTAATTCCAGTGAATATTTTTAATAAATAATTCTCTCAAATTATATATCTTTATCTAAAACAAGAATCATATCTCAATTTATTTACAATTTCACTTGACCAACATTATAATAGAGTGTGAAAATTTCCAACGGATAAACCTAGCCCAACTAAATAAAACTGACCTTGAACTGCTTCATATACATTCTGTTTACAACTCAAAATGATGGACTAAAGTTAGCTATGCAAAGATTCTGTTTACAACTTACAATCATGGGTAGAAGTTAAGCACTCAATATCAATTAAATATAACAACTACCCACTTAAAGAAAAAGAAAGATTTATGCAATAAAGCTTTCCTTAACATATTTGTCAAATATGCATATGATACTATGATAATTAAAATTACAGATGATGTGTGAATGACAGCTTAATTACACAAAATATACACAAAATAAAGTAATATCTACTGTACACATGAGAGTACATCTGCAATCACATTATCTTTTCCCCAGATGTTTCTAATGTCATTGCTGTATCCTTACGGCATTCAACTCTACCTCAGCAATATATGATTTGTATTTTTCACTGAATATGACAACTAGAGAAAGTACTAAACTAATACACACTTCAAAAGGCTGCAAAGCCAAACATTCATTTGAATTGTGGAATAATATTTCTAGTGCTTGTTTAACTTTTGTGAAAAAAACACTGGATGATGAATGTTATTTTTGTCTTCTTGAATCAATGCTGCACCAACCCCTCCATCACTTGCATCAACAGACATTTTAAACAAGTGGCTGAAATTTGGAACTGATAGTAATCGTGTACTTTGCATTATGGCCTTTAATTTGTCAAATGATTCCTGACATTTGTAAGACCAATTAAACTTGGATTTTTTACTCATTAAATTTTTTAGAGGTTCAACTTGGAATCTTCATTTGAAAGATTTTATTTTATAACTTAAATGGTCCATGAACATTATATCCAAAAACAAGTTCAAAAGGACTAAAACCCAATGAGTCTTGAACTGGTTCCCTAAGAAGTATGACTAGATTATTTATTTAAAAGTTTTCATGAAATATTTCCAAAGCCCTGGGGTGATAGACAAAATGTTAAAAATATTGAATACCTAAATATATTGAATGCCTAATTTATGTATAACTTGATTTAAAATTCCAGACTTAAAATTTGACCCTTGATCAAGCTGGACAGATTCGGAAAGACCAAAATGTGTAAAAACAAAACTTTACTAGAGCTTTTACAGTGGTTCTTGTTTTGATGTATCTAAAAGCAATTTTATCATGAAATCTTGTTGATGTATATATTATGGTCAACAAGTATTGGTTGTCTGACATGGTCTTCAGTAAGAGACTGAACCAGTATACCATTATTATACTAAATGGTTTGTCAGATGCAGGAATAGATTTTATATCTTTTGTTACCCAGATTCAAATAGAGAGAATGTGTAGTAAAAAGAGAATCACTGTGATGAATACCTCTTGATTGATCAGTACCAAAACAAAGGTAACATCATCAAAAGACTGACCACTAAATGACAGCAAAAAGAATAATCTCCTGATCAACTTCATTCTCATGTTTTTGTTTTTTTTGCCATAGCACAAGCAGGAGACAAATCTGTGATTTCACACTCAATAAGACAGATTTCTAATCGAAACAAGGTGAATAAGAACATTTTCAATAAAATAAGACTTCTTAAAGGCAAATTACATGATAATAACAGATTCTGAGAAGCTTCTGTGTTTCTTAATATTTTGAGAGATAAGCTTAGCATAATCACCAAAGAGTGATATAGAACCTTCTGACATGAATGTTTCATAAGTCTCCAAAATTGCATCAGACTGGAGCTTGTTCAACCCAGCAAATGTATTGCTTTAAATATAAGACCTTGACCTACTTGAAATAAGAGCATTTGGAATAGCTCTGTTTTATTCTGTTGCTTATTTTTCAATCTGTAGCAATTAGAAATGGCTTGTCCTTTCATTTTGTAAAAAGGTGCATATAAAATAAGATAATGATTTATAATCATTAGGAGATGTTTGTTTACAAAAAGTTTTACCAGGTTGAGATTTGGAAATACTTATATGATACAGAGATAATATTTTACATATAAATTGCTATGAGGCAGTCTTGTGGGTCAAGGAATACTCATATGCTGTGCTTGCAGAATTTTCCAAAGTTTCCACTCTTGGGGTGTTGACATCAATATGGATGCAACTATAGAACTCTTCAATTAATATGAGCTGTCAGAGGTTATTTTAATTCTTATCGACCTCCTTGGCCAAGCACTGCCTATCAAATAGTTGTTCTTTTTCCTTTGCAGATATGTCATGGGTTTGACTTGTTTCTTTTCTACAATTCCTAAACGTTTGTTGTAATACCCCAGGTACTCGTAACCATTCAAGATTATTTCTTAAGCACATCATAATCAGTATTCAGTTGTATTGAGAGTGAAGTGTAGACTTAACACTCTTTGCCAATAAGTACACTTTATATTAACACAGTCCATGCTGTCAGGGCCATTTCATGTTTTCAGCAATTTTCTCAAAGTGAAAGTATTTTTTCACTCTTTCTTGAAGAGGGGTACAAACCTAATAATTCTGGTAACATCAAAACCTGAACATATGTGTAAAAGTTGTGGGGGACAAGTGAACCACTTATCGATTCTAATTATTTTAATTTATTTTGCATTTCCCTTTATTTCCTCTGCATCTGCATTTGTACTTACCTCTCTTCCTTTTCTGTCTCTGTCTCTCAATTTCCTCTTTCAGAATTTGCAATTATTTCTCTTTCTCTTTCTCTCTGCAGGTTGTATTTCTCTCATATATGTCTAAATTGTGTCTAAATTTGCATTTCTGTCTCTGCATTTGTGTTGCCCTCACTCTTTTTCTCTCTGAATTTGCATTTCCATCATTTTCTTCTGAATCTTAAGCTTTCTCAATTCCAATTCCATTTGAGTTTTTAACTTATTCCTTTAGTTTTCTGTCAAAACTAGATACAACCTTACCAATCAAATCCAGAGCACTATTATCCAACTTTCCTTTTCCAACAAATACTGAATCAAAATATTCTTTATTTCTTGCTTTGTTAAAAATTCTTTTTACTTCCAAAATATTGTAATATATGGCAAGCTCAGGCAACTCATTCACTTTTGTAGACTCTGATCTTACCTGGGTAGGATTCGAAACAAAGCTCTTGGCTTTAGATGATATTGTGAATACAAGTTGGTTTGACTACAGTTTTCTCAAATGTGAAATTAAAATCTTTACCAGGTATAGTGAAAATTCCAAAACAAAGTCCATTTAAATTTGAAGGCAGTTTTCTTATATCACTGACAAGTTTTAAAGAAATATCGATGAAAATGACTATTTAATTAAACTCATTTTCAAATTCATACAAAAATTACATTTTGAATGTAGGAGGATTTAACGGCATATATAAATTTTTGTTTCTTCTTTTCAGCAACTATGTTTTGAAATTACTTTCAGCAACAACTACATGTATACATAGGAGATATTGATCTCTTAAGCTTAGATATACCATTTTGCAGAATGTAACATGCAGTAAAATTTACATAAAGATAATAACTTTTTTCATAAAACAACATCAGATGTAAAAGTAGAGAGACATTCATACACTGAATTTATATATATATATATATATATATATATAGACACACACACACACACAAGACATTTTAGCTACTTTTTTAAATATGCTAACATAAAAGATGCACAACAAGCAAGTGATAAATTTGAAGAGTAACACAGTTATAAATCCAGAACTCAAACTTTAATATTTTCTAGTTTGTTATTACATAGGTTTGCAATACTGCATTTTTGTACATTTTTATAGAGGAATTAACTGAATCAGCAGATAGAAAATGAGTAGGAAATGATTTCTTTATTTTTCCCAGTATACTGCACACTTAAGTTGAACTGTTTAATGCAAAGGTTTTGGTAATTCTAAATTATTGTTAGAATTTAATTTTTGATTATAGGGAGAAGACCTTTTGTAGAATATTACTTAGTCGTCTACTCTGCAACATCTCCTTTGATACATTTAAAAACCAGAACTACTTTTAGAAATTTATTCTCTCCACTGTTTATAACCTTTTTAATTCTGTGAAGATGTCTGATGATGTTTCAATGGGGACTTCTAGAATCAGCTGAGCTGCTTAGTTTTGAAGCTTTTCAATTCAGTCTTATTGGGAACTTGTACAATTTGCCTATTTTAATGAACAGTAGTCAATCACTGGAAGCATATAAGCAGTATAGTAGAGAATTTGAATTTGAGAGTCTTTGGTCGGTTACTTTTTGTTCTTCCCAAGCAATAGAATTTTAAATCTGAGTGACCTACACATATTGTCTACTGTTTTTCCCACTTAAGACTTCTGTTAAAAATCACTGCTAACAGTGTCTCATAGTTTACATTTTCAACTGCCTGATCTTTTATGTTCAGTGATTGTCTTTCTTCTTCAACTTCGCAAGTTTATTAGATGTTCATATAAACATGTATTTTGTCTTTGATTCACTTATTACCATATTAAACAAAAGAAAAAGGAGACCCAGTACAGAGCTTTGTGGAAAACCTTGCCTTATATAACAGGTGGTAGAGTTGATATTTCTCATAGAGACTTATTGATTTCTATCACATAAATGAAAATTAAATCAGTTTGTTATGGTAATGAAACTTAAATAGTGTAGTTTACTGAGGAGAATGTCATGTGAAACTAGAGATGAAATGCTTTTAAAATCTAGAAATATTATGCCAGTTAGGTTACCATTATTCATTGCTTCCAGCTATTGATTAGTTAATTTTGTAAGAGCTGTTTGCAGAAGGCTGTCTTCTACTTATGGAAAAGAAAAAAAATGTATTAAAGTAATTACAAACCTGTTTTGGTACATACTTTTAAAAAATATTTGATAACGCTACTAATGTAAGGAAGGCTTTATAATTTCCTGAATCACTTCTGCATCCTTGTTTAAAAATAGGAGTAATTTTAGCACACTTAGTTTATTTAGGTAGACACCTGAATTAATACTTAGGTTAAACAAGTAGTAAACTGGAGCTGATAACTTTAATACTTTAGGTCCCACCTCATCTGTTTAACACAACATTTTTTGTGTTGATTTTGCTAAGAGTGTAGAAAACATAACTTTTACTAACAATATCTTTGGCAAATTGTAGACCATCAGGAACTTTAGCTTTCAAACATTGTATGATGGGATTTAAGTCAGGGTTACAACCATTTTGTTTCCTTTAGTAAAGAACTGGTTAAAATTGTCCGCTATATCCTTCACCGAACAAGTAATGCTGTCTTTATAACTCAACAGAGTGGGAAAGGAGTGTTTTTTTTTATGGATTGGTCTCATGCAGATACCATTCTAGCTTTGTTGTCTTTAAAACATGTTCTTTGATTCATTTATTACAAGAGTACTTTATTTCACATTGATTCCTTTATCTCAGAAATTATCCATTCAAGTTATTATTGGTGTTCAGTATGTTTTTTTCTTTTTTAGTTGGTACTTTTTTTTGTTTAGAACATTACTAAAAGTCCATAGCACATGTCAAGAACAGTGTCAATGTCAAAAATACTTTTAGTCTCATTGAAAGGCGTTTCAGCCAGGTCACAAGGGATTCCATTTTGTCAAAATGCTTCATGCCACTATTTGTATGTGATGTCCAATAGAGAGACATGTAGAGTGTCTGCTTATACACACTTGATAGTGGTTACTTATGGGTTAATGGGCACTTTCATTTCACTAACATTTTGTGGTCATTAAATGTAGCACTGTTGTTGCTTATTCTTGTTGGTTTATAAATAGTTTGGTATAAACTATTGCCTGGAAGAAATGTAGCCATTTTGGAGGAGATCAATATTAAAGTTACCTAGACTGAGTGTCTCATTCTTCATTTAGAAAGACCTTTTCAGCTTTAGGTTTTAGTTAATCATCTCTTGGGGATCTATTTGCAGATTTCAATACAAATTGTTTCTATATTGCCTATTTCTAACTCTTTCTGTTGTCTATTGCCTAATGAATATGCACTGTCCTTCCTTTCCAGTGCAAAATTATCAATACTGAATAATTATGTTATTAGGAATTGTAGAATCTAAAAAGTTCTCTCATAATCCCAAAATAATGACATCCTTTTTCATGTAACATTAACTTGAGTTCATCTAGGTTAGGCATAATAAGGTGCATATTTAAATCAGCTTGTATTTAATCAACCTGTTTTATGATTGATAGAAGTTGTTTTAATTACATCAATTAATAAGATATTGTCTGTTAAGAAATTGACTTTATTACTGGAAGAAAATGTACAAGTAGTCCCAATAATGTAGTTAAGCGTCAACTCTAACACGACAAGAGTTACATAATCTGTTACATATTTGAGAACCTTTAAGTGAAGGTAAAGTTTTAAGCAAAGAATTGCAACATCTGTATTCATTATATACTCCAGGCACATAGAATTATATAACCTTACACAAGTTGGTATGTGTTCCCTCTGAAAGAAGACACTAGAGACTCTAAAATCAAGCATTTCAGTCTTTATTTTTCCTTACAGTTGCATTGTCTGTATAGCTCAGTGAATAGAACCTGTGTTCATTCTTTGCAACATTTTTTGCCCAAACTGCTAATTTGATGGATTTGTGTGACATTTCTTCCCACTTTAGAACAACAAATGGATCCTGTTTGGTATCACTGGACTAGTTTGCACAAACCATAATAATCAATTTTTAAAAATCTGTCCTCATTGATGAGAATTCACCTTAACATTGAATAACCTGAATATCTTTCAGTTTGTTTTCTTTCATAGAGAGTTCCTTATTAACTTGAGAGCTTAAATGATCATGGATGTCTACATTCATAGTGAATTTCATCCACAATAAATTTTTAAAATTCCCATTCATACTTTCCTCTCATCCACATATCGTCATCATCATCATCTTCACCATCATCAACCCTCAACCTAAGAGATGGTTGGGGTGCCACAGTTGACTTTACAACCAGTTGTATCCATCTTTCCTGTTGTTTACTGCCCTTTTGGAATCTCCAAATCCCATGCCTGTCCACTTCTTAATTTTGTCTTCCCACCTCTTTTTCTGTCTGCCTTTTCTTCTGCATCTCACACTACTATGAAAGATTGTTTTTGCGTCTAGATGATCTTGAGACATGACGGTACCAGTACCACTTCAGTTTGTACTTTTTTACAGTGGTTAAAAGGTCTTCATAGTATCTGATGGGTCATTGGATCCTGTTGTGGACTTCATTATTGGTTACATGGTCAATGTATGAGATGCCCAAGATCTTGTGGTAGCATCTCATTTCGAAAGTTTGAATCCTTCTTTGTAAATCTGATGTAAGTGTCCACATTTCACAAGCATACAGAAAGATGGATATGATATCGAGCTCATCAGCCTTTTTTGGAACCAAAAGCAATGTTGGTATCTTTCAATATTAGTCTCAGTCTTGTTATTGCCGCTGTTGTATGGGCAATCCTGCAAAGTAGTTCTGGTTTGGAGCCCCCAGCTGTGATAATTGATCTCAAGTACTTGAAGCTTAATTGATCCCAAGTACTTGAAGCTTATGACTCTTTCCAGCTTCTGTCCACAGACCTTGATTTCTGCACTGATGGCATTAGTGTTGTTCGTCATATGTTGTGGAGGTAATGTGTCAAGGTGCTCAACCATGTCAGCCAGTTCCTTTTCATCTCCTGCTGAACCATCAATATCATCTCTGAAGTGAAGGTTGGTGATTGTTCTTCCTCCGATGCTGACACTGCCCCTGTGTTCATGCAAGGCATCCTCCATGATCCTTTCCAGGAAAATGTTAAAGAGTGTAGGTGATGGTATATATCTCTGTTAACTCCAACTGTTGTTCAAAACCAATCTCCACTGTTGCCACTAATGAATACAGCACTGGTGGATTTGTCATAGAGGTGCTCAACAACCTGTACTAGGTTTGAACTGATGTTGTACTTCCTCATATTTGCCCATATGACCTTTTTGAAATCTATAAAGACATTGTATAGATTCTGTTGATGCTGCAGGTATTTCTTGAGAAGGAGTTTGAGTTTGAAGATTTGTTCTGTAGTGTTCCTTCCTGCTCAGAAAGCCTACCTGCTCTTCAGCAATGATTTTCTCTGCTTGAGGCTTTAGTCTGGTGAGAATTATTGTCAGCATGACTTTGCTTGGGTGACTGATTAAACTGATGGTTCTGTAGTTTTGGCATAGCTGTAGGTTTCCTTTCTTGGGGAGCATGATGACCAAGGATCGAGTCCATGAGGTGGGCCATTCTTCTGTCTGCCATTTCTTGTTGCAGATTGTTCTTAGGACTATGCCTATCTCTTCTCTTTTTGCTTGAATGAGCTCTGCTAGTATGTTGTCAATGCCATGTGACTTTTCTTTCGTTAGTGACATAACTACAATTTCTACTTCTTCATGAAGAATTGGGTTATCTTCAATTTCTTCTACCTGAGATAATTTAGTGTTGCTGGATCTCCTTGGGTCTTATGATTGTACAATTCTCAGCAATGTTCTCCAGACTAGATGACCACAGCCAAAATCCTATGGTATAATGTGGCATGCCTTTGCCCTGTGCACATGGTCTTTGAGCTCATCTTGGAGCCTAAGATAAGATCAACAATGGGGTTATCAATTACACATGCCATTTCTTTGCCTTTGAAATACATACAGTACCAGAGAATGTGACACAGAAGGATGTAACTCCATTATATTCATTATTATGCATTAATACCCACTGTGGGTACAGCCAGTGTTGTAAAGTACTGATGATTTGGGTCATTACTTTGCCCTTGGTAATTAGGAATGATCTTAAGCCATCATGTTTCTTAGCTACAATCATGGGTAGATAATAGCTACAATCAAATGATGCTTTCTTTTCCATTTTAATTGCACACCAAGGCATCCAACACAGGAACCTGTCCTAATTCAAGAATTAGTAACAGCTAAGTGTACTGGCTATTAATACTTCTCAGCATAATTATAGTTGAAATTCTGCTCACAAGCCTGCTTTGTTTGACTGTAACGTGCTGTAGGTGTATTTGCATTTGAGCTGCAGAGATATAGATAACCCCTTACACCTCTGTGGCCAAAATTTTTATTCCTAAATTTAGACCCATGTTGTTTATTAGACAAAGTGAATACACTTACTTTTGAATTATAGGCCAAAAGTTGTTTAGGGTCTTGTGGTATTTATTGGCAATTATTATCATGTCTTGAAAGTTACTGTACTGTTTTTCACATAAATAAGTGACCGAGTAAAAATGGCATGCTTGTAAATATTGCTCATGTAAAATCAGGCCAGTCAAACCTTTAAGACTCTATTTGATTTTTGAAATTTTTAATCCATCTTTTCAAATAATGTCTTATGTGCATGGCGAAAGCCTTTCAGACATGCAGAACTTAATTTCTGTCATTTTTGTCTGAGCATTGAAATCATTGGAACTACCCTTCCTTTAAAATATTGTTAGTAATATCAGCTTTAAGGGTCAAGTTAAGATAGATGGAATGAGCCATACCAGTTAGCAAGGTGGCAAAAAATATAATTAATTTATCTGGAGCCCATTTACCATATAAAGCATGCTGTTCAGAATTATACAAATATGTATCAATGTCATCTGTTTCTTAATACATATATAGGCATTTTTGGTTTAATATCTGAAATCTTTTCTTGTGGGTGCTCTTCTGACTGAACTTGAGCTAATTTTAATTGAATACTTTCCAATTCAATTTCTTTATCTTTCTCTATGTTTCTCCATCTGCTTTATCGATGCCTCTATTTATCTTTGCACTTTTTTCTTTTAATTCCATTTCCATATATCTTTCCATCTGTTTCAATTTCATTTGCCTCTGAAATTGTTATTCTCTTTCTTCTTTACATAATAATCTCTCCTTTTCTTCTTCCTCTTTAGCTTCAAGCAATAATTTCTCTTTCTTTGCTTCCTCTTTTGCTCTCACTAACCTTTGATGTAAGTAATTCAGAAGTTCTAACCCCTAGAAAAATGAATGACTTGCCTTCATTTGTAATAGCCTTCTTAATTTTTTTCATTTGCCATCTTAAATAAATTAAAATACCTAGTCTATGTAAATACAGGGTTTTTTATTTAATTTTAAAAAATCCATGTCACTAATATATATATATATATATATATATATATATATATATATATATATATATATATATATATATATATATATATATATATATAGATGCAATAAACTGATGACGAACAGTATGAAACTAGTAACTAACTAGCCTAAGTGCTTTCGACTCTTAATGAGTCTTTTTCAAAGGCAAATACAAAACATATATACGACAAACAAATAAACACAAAAACATTGTGTTTGTAAACCTCTACATGGCTGTCTCCACATGTGTTAAAATTATAAATACAACCAGCTTGTATAGACTAGTTGCGGAAACTGAAAAAGGTGTATAATTCCCTAAAAGTCTACAGGCCAAAGCAACATCTATTTTTACTTTTTGTACATTTATGTAATGCAGATTATATCCTGGATATTTGATTCTATACCGGTTATTCTTATAGTAAAAATTGAAGGATAATAATTAAGATTTAGAAAATGTTAAATTCTACTAGTGCATAACTTTCATTTTCTAGTCTTCTTGGTTTAGACCGCTTGGTTTCAATGTTCTAAGGCGGCGTATCCAGTATGATTCCTTTTCCTTCTTGGTTTCGGAACTCCAGCTGTGGTTGTTTAGCAATAGCGATAAGTATTATATCACTGAAAGTGTGGCCAGGGGAGGAGAAGTGTTCTTCGACCGGGCTTCTGTACAACTTTTTTGTCATCCAATCAGATCTATGAAGGTTTATCCTTTTGTGTATCTTTTCAGTTTCTCTGACGTACTGAAGGCCACAGATCTTACATGTGATGAGATAAATCACATTCTCTGTTTTGCACGTTTTGTTTGGACCATGTATGTTTAGTTTTTCTTTAGTCACTGTGCTAGTGAATGTTTTGGTCTCTATCATATGTTGAAAGGTTTCGCATCTTTTATCGCCACAGGGTCCAGATTGACTAGGTTGGTTTTGACTATATATATATATATATATATATATATATATATATATATATATATATATATATATATATATATATATATATATATATATATATATATATATATTCATTTGCCATCTTACATAAATAACAAATACAGTCTATGAAAATGCAGGTTTTTAATTTGACAAATCAATAAGCCACTAATATATATATATATATATATATATATATATATATATATATATATATATATATATATATATATATATTTATTTATTTATTTAAAATCAAATAACATCTGAATATGGTCACAATTAAACACTATTTATTGTTCAAAAATTTGACGGTATTTTTGCTTCCCTGCTCATATTTTGAATCTCTCCTCTACCAGCCAGGACACTCAGTGTAAAACCATGATGAGCACTCCCTAGCCTCTATCTCTATCTTGAATGCCTTATATTCCCAAAATACACCAGTGTATGTATGAGAGCTTGCTTTCCATGCAGTTATCTTGCAGGAACATTTGTTTTTTCTTAAAATTGTAATGTCAGTATAGCTCAATGTGTACAACCTGTGTTCCATTTTGGCAAGATCTTTTGCCCAAATTGTTAATCTGATAGGTTTGTGTGATAGTAAGTATATTTAATTTGCATTGTTTGCTACTTTTCTGTTATCTGCTTTGGATAGTAACAGACATTTTAATTATCTTGTAAACATTTGGAACCTTCCAGAATGAAATTTTCCATTAGGTAATAGTTTTTCTTTTTTAAAAAATACTAATAGGGACCAAAGTTCAGGTAGAGGGCTATATAATCATGCTACTTGAAATATTATAAATTTGTGCTATAAGATCTTGAGACAGAATCATTGTTGTATCCAGTATTTCACTTGGCCTGGATTTATTTATTCAGATTATTTATTCACTAGAAATACAAAGTGCTCATCTTGTAAAATTAGATTCTTGGAAAGAGACATTAACTTGAATTATATTATTGTGATTCAGCAAAAGACGTATCACTGCAAGATGGTGTCCACACAATCACTTTCAGCATTGGATTTATTTTGGATTATCACTAAATTTCAAAACTTTAAATATTAGGACTTTTGTAAAAAATTATAGGAATATTTGTGATTTAGTTTGCAATACCATGATTTTATTTTACATTTTTCACTCGGTATTTGTGGGAAATAAATTATTTGTTGAATTTTACAAAACTTGTTGTTTCTCACTCTTTTCTATTATTTTAGGACCATAGAATAGAAATAATGTGTGTATGTACATGCATGTATGTGTGTGTATGTATGTGTGTGTGTATGTATGTGTGTGTGTATGTATGTATGTATGGATGGATGGATGGATGGATGGATTGATGTGGATGGATGGATGCATGCATGCATGAATGGATAAATGGATGCATGAATGGATGCATGGATGGAGAGATGGATGGATAGATGGATGCATTGATTGATGCATGCATGCACAGTATAAACAAGTTTGTATGTCACTTGATCCCAAAAAAGATTATAATAATTGGAAAAGATATAAAAAAGGCATACTTTTTTGTTTTAGGGAGATGGTAATATCCGATACTATGAAATGGACAACGAGGCACCTTTCTGTCATTATCTGCATGAGTACATGTCTTCAGCTCCACAGAAAGGATTAGGTAATATGATTGTGTTTGTGGTGTGTGTGTGATCGCATGCATGTGTGTGTGTGTGTGTGTGTGTGTGAGAGAGAGAGATTTGTAATTTTAATGTAGCTTTAACAATTTTTCATTCATATCACTATGATGTCTGCAGTGTGGCATTTTATAGTGATGTCTAGCACTGAGTCATCATGCCAGACTTGCACATGCAGCATCATATCCTACCTGGTCACATTATTCTGACACCAGGCCGATCAGTCCTAACACTAACCTATTAATGCTAAGTGCCTAGCAAGGTTGATGTATGCACCATTTTTTAAAGTCTTTGGTATGACTTGGCCGGGGTTCGAACTCGCAACCTCCTGCATCCAAGGCGGATGCTCTAACCACTCAGCCACCAGAAAGGTTGACAATGAGAGAATACAAGATTAGATAATATTATTAGGACAATGAAAGAGTATAGGATTAGGTAATATTATTATGTGGACAATGAGAAAGTACAGGATTAGGTAATATTATTATGTGGACAATGAAAAAGTACAGGAGTAGGTAGTATTATTAGGTGGACAATGAAAAAGTACAGGAGTAGGTAATATTATTAGGTGGACAATGAAAAAGTACAGAATCAGTTAATATGATGTGGACAATGAGAGTACATGATTAGGTAATATTATGTGGACAATGAGAGTACATGATTAGGTAATATTATGTGGACAATGAGAGTACATGATTAGGTAATATTATTATGTGGACAATGAGAGTACATGATTAGGTAATATTATGTGGACAATGAGAGTACATGATTAGGTAATATTATTATGTGGACAATGAGAGTACATGATTAGGTAATATTATTATGTGGACAATGAGAGAGCACATGATTAGGTAATATTATTATGTGGACAATGAGATTACATGATTAGGTAATATTATTATGTGGACAATGAGAGAGCACATGATTAGGTAATATTATTATGTGGACAATGAGAAAGTATAGGATTAGGTAATATTATTATGTGGACAATGAAAAAGTACAGGATTAGGTAATATTATTAGGTGGACAATGAAAAAGTACAGGAGTAGGTAGTATTATTAGGTGGACAATGAAAAAGTACAGGATTAGGTAATATTATTAGGTGGACAATGAGAAAGTACAGAATCAGTTAATATGATGTGGACAATGAGAGTACATGATTAGGTAATATTATGTGGACAATGAGAGTACATGATTAGGTAATATTATTATGTGGACAATGAGAGTACATGATTAGGTAATATTATTATGTGGACAATGAGAGTACAGGATTAGGTAATCTTATTATGTGGACAATGAAAAAGTACAGGATTAGGTAATATTATTAGGTGGACAATGAGAAAGTACAGAATCAGTTAATATGATGTGGACAATGAGATTACATGATTAGGTAATATTATTATGTGGACAATGAGAGTACATGATTAGGTAATATTATTATGTGGACAATGAGATTACATGATTAGGTAATATTATTATGTGGACAATGAGAGAGCACATGATTAGATAATATTATGTGGACAATGAGAGAGCACATGATTAGGTAATGTTATTATGTGGACAATGAGAAAGTATAGAATTAGGTAAATATTATTATGTGGACAATGAGAAAGAACAGGATTAGGTAGTATTATTATGTGGACAATGAGAAAGTACAGGATTAGGTAATATTATTATGTGGACAATGAGAAAGTACAGGATTAGGTAATATTATTATGTGGACAAAGAAAGAGTATATGATTTATAGGTTACTGCATTTGTATGGTCAAATATGAATGAGTTTTTCTGATGTTTATACTGCACAACCTTGGGAAATCAGTATATTCATCTGACAAAATGAGTTGATATTTTCCCATTCAAATGCACTGCAACAAACAAATTAACTGAATGTATGCTGCAGTCTAAACTAAATGCACAATCATAACTGCTTCATTACACAACAGGATTAATGTGCATGTAATTCCGCCCAAACAAATTTGAAGTTGGTTGCACACTAGACCTAAGTATCAAAAGAATATGGTGTTTGGTGTACTTAAAATTGAAATGTTTTAGTAATATTGTTAATGAATGTGCATTACAACGTTTCCATTTGATCTGGAATGAATACATTTTGGTATTTTTGTCGACTCGATGCAGTTTCATGATTATGGTCTGGAGTTATCTACATGAAGTAACCTACATTGTATTCCAGCAGCGTCTAACAATTTAATCATATTGAAGTGTGTTGACATCAGTGTGAATGTTTGTGTTCTGTCATTGAATGATTCAGATCGTATTGTGGGAAAAATATGAAGTCTTTCAATTGCAATTATCGAAAGATGATGTGGAATTTAATGTTTATTTCATTTTGAGTGCAGTAAGGAGAATGTAACTACTCTTGGAATAAACTCAAAATTACAGTACAACTTCGAAAAGTGTAATCAAACTTAAGAACCCATGACATGGCCCCATGTAATTCAGATTTGAAGAATAAGTAAAGTACATTTTGGGGAAATTCAGAATGTAAAATTGTAAGTATAATTTTGCCATTTTTGTTACCAGCTAAAGAAACAGTTTATATATTATAAATTGCATGTTAGTGTAAGGACCCTGTCTTGCATCTATAGCTATCTAAAATATTGTATCAAAAAAGTTAACGCAGAATATGCGAAAGCTGCTGTAATGTGGCAGTCTGTGAAACATTTGATGGTATGTGGCAGTCCATGAAATATCTGCTTTAGATCATTCATTTAAAAAATTGTTTATGTTAGAAAATAGAATTGATTGTTTACAATAGAAAGTAGATACAATTTTCTCTTTTACTTTGGCAACCATGATACATTACCTTGTTATGATTCTGATTCATTATGGAAAGGTTGTGTGTTTTGCGGATTTTTGGTCTGTGTTAACTGCTCTAAAAATGAGTCACCTCAGCTGAGCATCGCTAGACATAAATTGTCACAGAATTACCATTTTATTTACAGCTTATATTGTGCATAAAACTAATGTTGCAGTGATGTATCTTTGCTTTTGGTATGATGTTCTGCCTTTCAGCTTCATAACACATTTCCAGAATAGTGTGGGAAGTAATATCTTTGCAAAAGAAAGGGGAGGTATACTTTGTCAGCTATGCCAGCACCTAATAACATCTCTAGTTTCACATGGTTTAGACTAATATAAGTACAGCAGTCTCTAGTGATAAGAATATCTCCTCTTTTAATTAAGGTGTGATGCCAAAGCGAGGCTGTGATCCACAGAAATGTGAGATAATGAGATTTTACAAGCTCCATGCTGCCAAAAACTTTGTGGAGCCCATTTCCATGATAGTTCCTAGAAAGGTAAAACCATAGCCTGAATCTGACAGTTTGAATTGTATCATTTCATGCAATAGTTATGTTAAAATACCAAAAGATTGCTCAAAATTTGTAACTTTTCCATTGCTTGCAACTTTTAACCAGTTACCCTTGAAGTGAGTATAAACACTTAACGTTTAATTTATATACAGTAAAACCTGTTATGAGAGACCACCCCATCTGCAAACCAAAAGTGATTTCTCAAGACTTATGGTCTCTCATAACGGATGTCTGAGAATAGACTGGTTTTCAGGGTCAATAGTTAAGAAGAAAAAAATAGCCATACTCACTGTAGTGAGTATCATCTCCTTTCTTCATAAATATTGTTAAATATTGCATGCATTCCTCTCAAAGATATAGTGTACATCTATCAAACAACACAAATCAAATTTGTATTTGAACATCACATGAATATGTACATATATTAGCTCATGTGTATGATTTGTGAAATAAACAAAGATAATAATCTTATCCATAAGGTAACTTCACATGGCCGTAAATTTTAGAGTTGTTTGTGAAATATGTGATGTAAAAAAAACTGCACAGTTAGCTACGGTGTATATATCTTATTCTATGCACTTAATCATTTTTCTTGAAGAAATCCATTATATTTCTTTCTTCACATTATTTACTCTGCTGATTAGTTTGAACATGTATCTCCATTTCTGAGCAAAGAAGCAAACATTTGGGATTGCATTGTTTTAAAGCATATTCTTTAATCTCCTTAAATATTCTATGACTGTAGAATGTGAAATAACCAGTGGAAAAATTTCACCAACAGATGACTCATTGTCACTGTCACTATCAGCAGTTGGATTTATCTCTCTGAAAAATATCCTTGTCCCAGTCTGGTCCAGAGAAGTTACTAGCAGTTTCTAGGCAATGGTCAATATCACCATATTCATCCAATGTCATGCCACTGAGAAGAGGTTCCATTGATGGATGCATGTTTTGTTCACTCTCTTCACTCTCTGGCTTTAAGGCTTCTACACTGACAAAAAAGCCACACTTGGCAAAACACCTTTCTTTGGTGTATGCAGACAGATTGTCCCACACTGACCTAATCCATGAAATGGCATCCAGAACAGTGATAGTCTTAAATTATTTCAGTTGATGTAAAGCACTCATCCATTTTGGAAAGAATGTGACGCAGCAGTTTCTTCCGATAATTAATTTTTACAGCCTGAATTATCCCTGCATCACAGAGCTGTAGATTTAAGGTTGTATTTGGAGGCAGAAAGCCCAGTTTTACATTACTAAACTTAACATCTGGGTATGCACTGCAGTTGTCTACAATAATTAAATGTTCCAAATTTTTCTTTAAATTTTATTGTTGACAGCTACAAGCCAGTTACAGAAGATGTCTGATGTCATTCAAACCTTTCTGTTGGATTCATAGGCAACACCCAAATATCCTATATTTAAATGACCTAAAATATCTTGGGTTGCATGATTTGTCTTATAACTAAGGGTCCAGTATTTCTCTACTTGCACTACATACTGACAATAGTGTCAACTTCTCCTTTGCTTTGTTCCCTCCTTTGTGAACATCATCGTTCTGAGCTAGGAACCTGTCAGGTAGTCCTCTGTAAAATAATTCTGGCTCATCAGCATTAAAAATACCACTTAGGTTATACCCTTTAGTGATGGATGGTAGTCTTTTCTTCCAGTCATCAACTGTCTGTAAATTCACATCAGCTGATTCTCCACTGAGTACACTTGCAGTGATATTGTATCTTTTTTTGAAGCTCTTTAGCCATCCGTTTGATGTAGCATCATAATTCATCATTAGTCATAAATCATCATAATTCAGTTCTGCTGAGACAATAATTGCCTTTTCTTAAATCAGCTTTCCATTCACTGTGGTATGTTTTTAATCCTTGCAACACAAAACCACTCCCATACTGGCTTATTTAGATTCCAGAAAATGTTCATTGTGCCCTGGCACATTTTTTCTCTCTGCTTGTGCACCTTTCATTCATTTGTTTCTAATGGACTCATCTGAGGTTCTGCCATTGTTATTGGTGTTGATGTAATAATGCCTAGGCATATTTCAGTTTTGATCAGGTTTTGGGGAAATGTGGTATAAATATATATATATATATATATATATATATATATATATATATATATATATATATATATATATATTATTTACCAAGGAATGAAACCAAAACAATAATTAACTCTTAGGAAACAATATGTTTATTTATTTTGAGATGAAGTTTAAATCACAACCCTAATAGCTCTGTAAATAAAGATTGCAACCATCTGCACCAGGGAAAACAATCACTGTAACAAAAGAAATAATTATTAAAAAATATGAATCTGGAAATGATTCTCACTTACTAGTATTAAAGACATAGATCTCTTTCACCCCCAGGCATTACAGATTAACTGGAAAAACAAATGATGTACCAACTCTATACTGAAGCCCTTTCAAAAGATTGTTACACTGGGACATTAGGACTACCAGTATTGTGTGGGTTTTCACAAAGATAAAGAAAAAATACAACTCTAAATTGACTGGGCATGTCCAGCATTACTCCCATTGATGAAAAAATGGTTAATCTTACTGGCAATCCAAAGGACTTCAGCACTACACTGGCAGTTAGTGACCTGTACTTTAGTCTGGTTTACTGCAATTTAAATATGATAGCTAGCCAATTTTTTAATATAAAAATGCTGAATTAGAGCAATCTTTACTATTTATGCAGTCTTGATACAGAAGATTAAATGATGTTAGTGGTGTTTATCTTGCTATATGGTTGTTCAACTGTAGTGTTATTTATTTAATGTGCACTTTGCATACTGAGCTCTCATATTTACAGAGGATTAAGTCAAGGTCAGTGATGTTGATCAGTTTTTTTGTGATTCGGTCATTCATAGCCATGTCAAAATGCATGTTTTGCCAAAAATTGCGGTTGCTGGTTTTGTTCAGCAGGTGGTCGCTCATAACAGAATGGTTATATTATAAAATCAATCCATGCATTACAATTGTGGTTGGAAATAACAAGTGGTTGCTCATAGCAGAGGTCACTCATACAAGTTTTTACTCATTTATAACTTGGGTACAGCTGCAAGCTGCACATACCCTTCATATTTGTTCCACATTATGTTAGGAATATTAGTCTGCTACCTAGTGAATCCAGCCCTGCTAAAAGACTAAAATTGTTATTTGCTATTTCAATAGACAGAGGGTAATAACTCTTGCCCATTACCTCCCTTTGGCACCACCAGGTGTCGCTATTGTTTAGCTTCGCTGCTATACAGAGCATATGTAGTATAGTTTATCTTCTGACAATCTAGCTTTTTTGTGTTCCTATAGGCCCATCCAACATTACTTTTGGATTTATTGTGTGTATTTTTCAATCTGCTGCAGATTGTATGCAATATTTTACATTTTCTACCAATTTTGAGTAATTATGTCACCTTTTATAATTTTTTCTTTTTAAACCACCATCCCACCACATAATTATTGACCCAAGGTCATTATGAGTTAGTGTGCCTTTGATTTTGTTCACTTACTCAGTCCATTTTGGAGCTCTTATTAGCAAAATTATAAGGTGCTGCTTGAGTGGTGATTGCATTACCGTTTTATATACCACCATCACCAGGGCAGAACATACAATGTTTGCATTAGCAGGCAGTTCCAGCTATGTTTCACTTTTAGTTAATCACTGCCTGCCAACAAGGGAGAGCTAGTGATATCACCAAATATGACAAGCTTGAGTCATCAATGACACTAAACAGGATTTTTTACAGTGCTACATACCAACCCATACAAGGACTTGGCACACCATGAATGCAATGAGATGCCAGGTCCAATCATCTTTCAAGCCACCATTGAGGAAATCTATAAGGTATTGGCCATTTTGGAATGCCCTCCAACCCTTATCACTACCCAGGGTTACAAAATTGAGTCATTGGTTGAATTTGGGGAGGAAAAGATGCAGTCTTTCTGGCTTCTAGTTGGCAAAATTAAAGAGATTAATGACCAGCTTTCTGGTTGGATTGGTGACTCATGCAACTCCTAAGGTGTTCTTGGAAAGCTAGGTTCCAGCAATTTCCTCCTCAGGCTGGTATCAGATGCACTGCATTGCTTTTAATATGGATCTTCTGGTTCTCGACTAGAATTTGGCAGCCATCCACATGTCATCTCTATTGTACTACAAAGTGGATTAGAACATGTCCCATGCCTCATCTATACTGGTTCAGAACATCATGTTGACATCCTCTTTGTTAGATTTGGCCTCATTGGCAATCTTCCAGCTCATTGAACAGTCCAAAATACCAATGCCTGGGATGTGACGGCCAGGATTGTTTGGATCTTATCAAGCAGCTCAGGATACTGTGGCCAATGGCTTGATGGCTGTGGTCAATTTTGAGCAAATCTGATGGGATGCAAAGCCAGGAGACTACATCCTAACCATAACAGACAATCATACAAATGTGAGAAGAAATTGACTTGCTTTGCTTTGAAGCCTCCAACCATAAGCCTTGACATACTCTTTCCACTGCCTGCTGGCAGCCAAGCCATGGGCAGCTGACTCTGCATTTTCAGGCTCACTGGCTCAGACTTGTTTGGTGATTCAGGTTATTTCATAGGGGCATCAGGTTTCACTATCCAACTGCCTCTTCATCCCTCTTCAGTTTGGGAAAAGGATGCCCCCTACAAAATGATCATGAATAATTCATGAACTGGCATGAACCGTTCTTGAACCTGTTCATGAACCATTCCTGAAAGTTCATCAAAAGGTTCATGAACCATTCATGAATGTGCATGAACTGAAAATGATCAGTTGATGAAATAAAATGAATTCATGAATGTTCATGAACCATAACTTTACAAACTGTTCTTGAACTTCATGAACTATGCAAAAACTGAATTGATGAACAGTTCATAAAGGTTCACTAACTAGTTCATCATCATTTATCACAGTTAATGAACATATTTATGAACTATGATGAACAATGTTTCTCATTTTTCATGATTTCATGAACAGTTCCTAAAAAAAAAAAATTGATTATCTGACAAACTCACAAATACCTATTTCATCCTTAATCATAAAATAACCTTTAAACTTAGATGTGGTGGGTTTATAACAGTATAAAATACAACATATTATCTTAAAAAACAGTATTTAATTTCAGATAAATTTTTAATATGCAACAAAGAACATGTAACCTGACATTAAGTTATATTCCTTTTTTATTCTTAGCAACATTTTCTGTATGTTTTGTAATTTTTCTTTGAAAATTGTTCAGGAGATAATGGGACAGTTGTGTTCAGTCAACTGCTGAAGCATATTTATCTGTCATTGTCATGGAGCTAATTCCACTGGGGTTTCACCTGAAGACCTGGATCCCCACCCCCAAACTGACCTGTCAGATAACTTTTTTGTGAAGACAGTCAGGGTCTAATTTTAATTTAATGAAATTCCACCTATTGTCACTACTGAATGTCTCCATCTTGCAACTTAACCTGTTCCATTTGATTACTGTATGGATCTTTAACATTGCTGCAGCAGTCACTTTTTAATGTCTATTCCATCTTGGATGTAAGATCCTCCAGTTGTCAAATTTTCCTCCTTATTCTATAAATTTCAACTTCTAATAATTTTACTTTTACTTAATACACAACCTACTGCGCATTTACATTATTGGAGAAATTTTTTTTACTAGTTGTATTTTAACTTAAGCTGACTAGCCATAGGTATTATAAGTCACAGGAGTCAAATGTTTTAATAAAAATTTATCTACTTTGACGCTGGATGTTGTATATAGCTGCTTCCGGTTTGATCGTGTTAGTAGCACATGTATTATGTACAGTTTGACACATTAACTAGTTTTTTTGTTTTTGTTTTAATTTACCAAATTACATCAGATCATATAAATAATGATGTCATGAAACAGAAAAGGATACAGAACATATAAATTCCTATTGCTGATGCAGTACCGCATATGGTACCGAGATTGAAAAAGGGGGTAGGGGTATGACGTTTCATGATTTTAAAAAAATTTGAAGAGAAAGTTTAAATTGGGTCTGACAAAAAACCAGGCATATTAGTTTGGTTAAAACTGATATAATGCCATATAAAAACCAATAAAATATCCATATAATTCCCACTGAAAAGTCATGAATGACCATAATTTTAATGATCCCACTGTGTACGCTTTTCTGTCTAATTTTGCTCTCATCAAGTTAAATCCTTCATATTCTTTATAATTCCTTCTCTGCACTTCTACATACTTAAAAGAAATGATATTGAAAATACTGTCAATTCCATGGGAGACCACGACTTTTGTTTGAGATTGTTACTTGTTGCAAAACCCTTTGCATGCTCTTTTGTTTGTGCTCAGCTGCTGAAATCATGCGCATATTTTACCCAATCATATCACGTCTTCTTTCACAGTCATCCAATAAGGATAATCGTTGTTTACATATTTCGGTTTTATCTGCAACCTGGCAACCAGTTACAAAGTCAATAAAATATGCAGTTTATGACAATACTGGACAAAAACGTTAGAACAAATTCATTGAAAGCTTTTATAGCAAGTACATTTTGTTCATGATGGCCAGAAAAATATTTTTCCATATTAATCCAGAACTACTCCGGTTAAGTACACAAGTATTGAATAAAAGATCTCTGAACATTTATACAGTATCATATAATTAAAAAAAATATTCACTTTTATTTATATTTAACTAATATTGTGAGAAGTTTGTATGATTAATTTTCATAAATATTTTATGAATATAATGATATAGAAATTTCATAAACATTTTTAAGAAATATCTTAATGGTGCATCAAAGTACTTAATTGTTCATGAAGCAAATTCATGACATTTCAGATACTTCAAAGATATTATAATAGTTCATAAAAGTTCGTGTTCATGAACTAAAGTACATGATTCATCAAATTTCTTGAAGTGTTCATGAACTTAGGTGATGAATGTTCATGACTATTCATGTTCATGAACTCAAGTGATGAACTGATCATGAACATTTCAAGAATGTTCATGAACATTTATGATTGTTCATGAAGTCATGAATTTGTTTTTGTGGGGTCTTCTATAGCAGGAGATACAGTCACTCAAAAACACAAATGGCAGTCAAACTTGTGCAAAGCCCACAATCACTAGGGTTTTATTCAAGACTGTTTCTTTATTGGAAAGCAAACAGCAAGTTGATACCCATCATTGACTGGAGTCACTAACCAATTCAAGATGGAGACAGTGAGATCAGTCTGCTTTTTGTTTGATGGGATGAGTATGAAATCAGCCTCGATCTGAGTGAATTATAATTTTTAATATCCTTATCCACCCCATGTCAAGAACATTTTCTCTTCTTTGCTTACTGCAACACAGTATATCAGTTCAAAGTTCTCAATTTAGCCTCAACATCAGTCCTTGGGCTTTTACAGAGATTACAGATTACATCATCATCCTATTCCAATTGATGTCATCTAATACTATGGCAGCTTACCTGGATGACTGCCTCCATTAACGTAGAGTAAATTCTATTCTACCCCAAGGCAGGAACAATTCTCTCTCTCTAAGATCATCCAGGCTTTCTAGTGAACTGGGAAAGTTAGACCTCTGTCCATCCCTGATTTTTGCCTGACATAGAATTTTAACAGACTAAAATCTGATGTCACTTCCTTGTGTTCACATAATAGAATCATCAAGCTCATAGAGACCATTTCCAACAGGACTTTTTTCAGCAGGAGTGTTTTTGCAACTCCTTGGTTTATTCAATGTGGCAGCAGACTTGATCCTGCTTGGCTATCCTTTATCTGCATACATTGCAAGACAATGGTACCTCTTTTTAACTCCACTTGATCACACACAAGATTTGATCATTCCAGCATCAGTGGTGCAGCCCAGGTTGGCTGACCATTGGAATCATGCTGGAGAAGCCCCAAGTGGAAATATCAGTAGGTACTGATGCCAGTGCACAAAGTGGGGATGCCCAACTATTACCAACCTTCACTATTTTAAGTTGCATGTGAGAACCAGGGCAACAGCCTCAACACATTGACATCCTAGCAATGAAGGCTGTCATCAGAGCCTTTCACTTCTGCAAAGATTGATTCTGTGGCAGAAATGGTTCTCATTAGGTTCCAAAAATTTGATGGTGATGACCTATGTCCACAAACAGGGAGGCACCAAATCACCCAACCTGTTTGTTTTGAATTGGCAGTTTCCAGTTATCAATGTACAAATCTGACACATTCCCTGCAGACTCATTGTCTTGGCCAACACTCTATCCAGAAGAGGTCTAGTTCTTAACACAATCAGTCTTCACTCAGATTTGTGAACAGGGCATCCAGTGATTGACCTCTGCAACAAGGTGGAATCACACAGCTTTGTCTTCCAGTTCCAGACACGTAAGCTTGGGTTGTGGATGCACTGTCAATCATTTGGGAGGCATTGTTTGCATTTGCCTCCACTCCCATGATGCTTATAATAAAAATAATCAAAAAATTAGATGATCAGAATGGGAAGATGAATCTGAAAGCCCCTTTAAGATGGGACAAGTCCTGGGTCACCACTCTAGTTCATGACAGTCTATAGATATACCAGGGAAGATTCCAACCAACCCAGATCTCCATCAACCATGGTCATGGTTGGTCCTCTCTACTGGACCATCTCCTTCTACATGCCTTTCTCTTATCAGGACTTCCTTTCAAGACACTTCAAAACCTTTGATTGTGGAGAGAATCTCAAGAGCAGAAGGTTCATGAGGGATAGTGGCATGTTCTCAATGATGGGTGCCATACCAACTACATCATTTCTCCGCAAGCCTCAATCCTTCAACTGGCTGATCTTTTTTTGGCTCGTTGAGAAGAAACAGTTGACCCCAATCTCTATCAAAGGCTACAATCCCATGATAATGAACATATTTTCTCATCATGGCAAAGCAGATTGTGGGCAGGAATTATACCTATCCAATCTCTTAGTCATTTTTGGTCTCAGTCGAACAAAATCCCTTATTCTATCTCCAAATGGAACCATTTATGGATTTTAACATTATAGTTAATTCAAATCCATTGAAACCTCTAGCCTACACTAAAATCACTATCTTACAAGTCATGTTTCCTGACAGCTTTAGCTTCTGCATGCATGGTAAATTAGCTACATGCTCATTATGTCAACCCAACTTTTCTTCAGTTTGGATTGGAGTGTTCAGTGGTTCTTATGACACAACCAGGCTTTGTAAAACAAAATAGGTTACGGTCTCTTGGTAACCAAACACTCATATCTTGCTCACTGTCATCCACAGACAGGTCAAGAACAGCAGCCATGCATGATCCATTTTGAGCTCTCAAAGCACTACTTGAAACACATAGGGAAGTCATGGCATATTCAAATATCTTTTTTTTTTCTAGTGTGAGCTAGAAAACAGGATATCACCCTTCAAGCCATTTCTTCATGGCTGAAGTGGGTTGTATGCTTTGTGTACTCTGATATCAAATCAGATCAAAATCACTTCATGAATTTTATTGCTAAGGAACTTTGATTAATCTCTGTGAGTCTTGTATTAGAAAACAGCATTTTGATCCAAAATATATTAGAAGCTGTTGGCTGGCATGCAGTCCAACCTTTGTCTCAAAGATTTAGCATCACAGACCAAACCCATGAATCTGGTAGGTCCAGTGGCAGCAGCAGCAGCACACAGCCACTAGACCCAACTCAATCAATCATCACAGCCTGGTGAAATTATATAGGTAAGAAGATTTCAGTATTCATCTTCTAAACTGTATATTTAGGGTCACAGGTCAATTGTCACCAGGCTGTGTTGCTTATGTAATCTGAAGAACTGGTTATTGTTCAAATGGGGAATCCAGGTATTCTTTCCTAGAAGGATACCTTATGCACATCACCCCATCTTCTTCTAAATTGATGTGATTAAGGACCGTATTTGAAGGAGAAAGCAAATTTTTAAGTAAGTTATGTTTCTCCAAGAATACTTACCCAATCACATTACTTAATTACCCTCCCAACCACCCTGCCGTGTAAATATTCTCATTAGTATCTCACTTAGTTAAAAATTAGCAACATTTGATGGTGCCAAGGGAAGGTAATGGGCAAAAGTTATTTTCCTTTATCTATTGAAATAGACATGAAAAGACAATTTTCATGATTTTTATAATTTTATAACTTTTAAGTTGATCACTGGAATTACTTGCTTCTTTTCGAATTTTTAAACCATACCAAAAATTACTATTACCAGATTGGCAGACAGCTTCTAACTTCAGTTTCTTAAGACCAAAACATATGCAAATGGGGATGGAGTGGAGTGGTTGGGGTGTAGTTAAATTTGGCATTAGTAATGAACGTGTTAGTTTTACTGCACCATTATAACAAAATGAAGTTTCTTTGATCTATGTTACACTTGAGTGACCTTGGTTTCATTTTGTGTTTGAAGGTTATTTCCTGGCATGCTGTTCATTCTAGAATTATGAAATTTTGTGTTTATGAAATACATCTCTGTTCACAATGACCAATATTTTGCCTTTTTTTATGTGGCTCCAGTTGTTAAGTTCTTGCATTTTAGATCACAACAACATAGAAATTTTGTATGCTATTTGTAGTATTATCCCTAGTATCATAAAACTTGATTAGGGAATGCATCATGTTTATTAATTACTACATACTTATATCAAAAGATGACCAGTATATCATGCTCCATTGACTTTGTTTAAAAATAAATTTTGCATAATTCAATTTTATGAGTAATGGTATGATAGAGATTTAAATTAAGATCATTTAGTGCAGGTCTATTAGTACCTCTTTCATATACCAGAGAAAGTCACTGTGACCTATGGTTTTTCATTGAGTAATGCTTTCTTAGTTCATGGCCATCTGGATCTTTGCATTTATTGTTACTAGTCACATATAAGTTAGTTTAGCTACAATTCATTTTTCACAGCATCACAAATGATACCTGCATCTGTAGGTCAGTGAATTTTTAGGTTATTCTCGTTAAATGTAGATAGAAATAACTAATAAATTTCATGCAAAGTATTTCAACACCATAAGAATCAGCATAGGGCATAACACATCTCATTAAATAAGTGCTAAATCAGGGTGGTCTGTTTGCATTATATTTTTTATGCTGCCATGACTCTTGGAAGAGTCATACCATATATTAAATGGTGATCAGCTTTACTACTCAGATATATTTGGCCATAATATAGTTGGCACTCCTTTGGAGTTTTTAAAACTGACTCATCAAGAACTCAGGATGAACACCAAGGATTACAAGTACACATATCAATCCTTTTAAGCATATATTGAATGAATGGTGTTCTGCTGTATTTCAATATGAATTATATTTAAATCATTTATACATGAAATTGACTCAGTAATTTTAGGATGCAAAACATGACTAACTTGTATATTGTGCTAAGTTACTTTTAAGACATGTGAATGATGAGTCAGTAGAAAAGAGGACTAAATTCCACAGGGATGTTTATATGGAAACAAACAGACCCAATTATTCTAATTTGAAACATAAACAGGTACATTATATGCCACAAGTTGTATATATTACTTGAAACTCATAAACTGTATGGTCACAAAATGAGGGTATTTGGACTATTTACAATAATATGACTATCAGATTTAATTTTATCTTTCCAATATATGCAATCATGAAGAAGTTAGGAATTTCTTTTTTATACAGAGATATTTAACCAGCAAATGAAGGTCGCCTAAAACTTTGAATAAAACTCACTGTCAACCAACAGGTAGTATGTTTGAAAGTATTTTGTTATCTTGTTATAAATGAGAATAGCATATAAATACATGAAGACTATAGGTCTATCTGTAATCTGCATACTGGAAATACAACCAGGAATGTCCACATGCTTAAAAGGGACCATTTAACCCACCAAAGATGGAAAGACCATCAAGTTCATATGTGTATCAATATGTATCATATCACAGGCTGTGTATTGTGTATCATGTCATCCTTAGTTATTATCATGGTAATTATTGTTGATATTGCCATCAATCAACAATTTCACAAAATTATTCCCATGATTATAGCTCTGGGTTAAGATGTAGCTGATAAAAAGAAATTTGAATAACAACGTTCTATTATATGTTTATACATTATTTCAGTCAGAAGATTTCCAAGAGGACATTTTCCCTCCAACAGCCAGTTCAGTATCCTCTCTCACAGCTGATGAGTGGATCAGTGGCCAGAACAGAGAACCCATCCTTATCTCAATGAAGGTTAGTCTAAGCTCAATCTGACTGAAAATTTCAGAGCTTCACCAGATTACATAATTAATATATTGGTTCATTGAAAAACATCAAAATAAAGGGTGACTGCTATTGGTGTGAATTGTTTACCGATTACATCATCATCCTGTTTCAATTGATGTCATCTAATACTATGGCAGCTTACCTAGATGACTACCTCCATTAACATAGAGTAAATTCTATTCTACCCCAAGGCAGGAACAATTCTCTCTCTCTCTCAGATCATCTAGGCTTTCTAGTGAACTGGGAAAGTTAGACCTCTGTCCATCCCATGGATAGGTTTTTTTTTTGTTAGCATAGGGGATCTTAGTATGAATTTTCACAGAATTCAGTGAATTAAAATTTTATTTTATTCATTTACACACCAGAACCAGCTGAATTTGAGCTTAACTTTAATGTTCCTAAATATTTGAGAATAAATGGTCCATTTTATAGTCATAAGCTTGCATTATGTTGAATACGAAGTTGAATACATTATATTGCCATTTGTTGAATCCTAAGAGTAGCTTGATGTCATCTACATCTGTTCTGAACAATCTTCTTAAATTTTCTTTGAATGAGGTTAGGAAATGATGGATTGAGTTTGAAATGATTTAGTGGTTCCAGATCCAGTAAGTTTTATCATCCATGGTTGGTATGTCAGACTCCTGACCTAAACTGTTTTGGTTCAGATCCTACTATTAGATCAGCCCAGGTTGACCATCTTGATGTGTCCTTGGCATGGCACTTTACTTCAGTTGCATTGGGACTAAATAACCATCATTTGTTGCTGTGCTGTAAAACGACAAACCAAATAAGGCTTTTTTAGAGGTCAAAAGGTCAGGGTTCACTAACTGAGACAAGACATTGGTTTCTACACAATGAATTAAGTTTTCCATCATCAATGGTGGCTGGCTTGTACTTAAGGTAAGAGAGAACATGATTAATGTCAGTATTAAAAGATCAAAGGTCACAGTGGTGGAAAGATAACAACTTAATTCTGAACAATACTAGTTCTGTGTCGCATACCTTGACCAAACTTTGTTGATGGTTTGAAGTTTGGGTAAAGAATAAACTTAGTATTGAGGTCAAAATGTCAAAGATCATGGTCAGTGACTGAAAGAAGAAAAATAGCTTCAGTAAAATAACATTAGTTATTTGTTGCAAACCTGGATCAAGCTTCATTGAGTAGTTAAGGAGAAAGCTTGTTGATTTACTAGAAGTGGTCAAAATGTCATTGGTCAAGATCATTGGGTCTGAAAGAAAAGATATTGGTTTCTTCACTCATATTTCAGTTATCTATGTTGAGAAGTATTTATCATTATGAGCACATAATGTTCTGTTTACAGTGTTCTTATTGAAGTATAATATGATCATATACATAGAGACATGTATGCATACATAATGTCATGCAGCTCGTCCAACACCATTCAAAACAGAGACTTTAAACCCTTGGATATGATTGGGTGTAATCTGTTGATATGTAGCATGTTCTTAATTTTGTAAGAGTTCCATGGGAAAGATTAAGGGAGTGAATATGTGTTATGTTGCATCAATTACTACAATTCTCAAATGATGAGACTAATATGTTTCAGAATGATGCGTCATTACTGATCGCATGGTCAATATGTAAAGTTGGCAATAAGAACCTTGAGCCATGAACAAGACCTCTAGATCACAAATTAGAAACTACTGAGATTCCCACCCCTTATTATAATATACACTGATTGGGCATGAAAAGACAAATTCAGATATGCTAGTGACTTTAGTCTCTACCATTTCTTTGTTTCTCCTATTTTTACCCCACAAGGACTTGGCCTATGTTTATTCTTTCTGTTCCTTGAATATTTTACCCACTACAACTTAAATGTACCATCAAGCCAACTGCTAACACCAAGGGACTTAGTCCTGGGGCATAATTTGGTAACTATTGTGATCTCATCATGATAACCATGTGTGTGTATATTTACTGAACATGAAAAGACATATCTATACATATATATGCAGCATATATATATATATATATATATATAGATGCAATAAACTATATATAGATGCAATATATATATATATATATATATATATATATATATATATATATATATATATATATATATATATATATATATATATATAGATGCAATAAACTGACCACGAACAGTACGAACAGTACGAAACTAGTAACTAACTAGCCTAAGCGCTTTCGACTCTTAATGAGTCTTTTTCAAAGGCAAATACAAAACATAGTTACGACAAACAAATAAACACAAAAACGTTGCGTTTGTAAACCTCTACATTTCTATCTTCACATGTGCTAAAACTATAAATACAACCAGCTTGTATAGACTAGTTGCGGAAACTGAAAACGTTGTATAATTCCCTAAAAGTCTCCAAGCCAAAGCGACATCTATTTTTATTTTGTGTACATATGTAACGCAGATTATATCCCGGATATTTGGTTCTATACCGGTTATTCTTATAGTAAAAATTGAAGGATAAGAAGATTTAGAAAATGTTAAATTCTACAAGTGCATAGTTTTCATTTTCTAGTCTTCTTGGTTTAGACCGCTTGGTTTCAATGTTCTAAGGCGGCGTATCCAGTATGATTCCTTTTCCTTCCTGGTTTCGGAACTCCAGCTGTGGTTGTTGGCAATAGCGATAAGTATTATATCACTGAAAGTGTGGCCAGGGGAGGAGAAGTGTTCTGCGACCGGGCTTCTGTACAGCTTTTTTGTCATCCAATCAGATCTATGAAGGTTTATCCTTATGTGTAGCTTTTCAGTTTCTCCCACGTACTGAAGGCCACAGATCTTACATGTGATGAGATAAATCACATTCTCTGTTTTGCACGTTTTGTTTGGACCATGTATGTTTAGTTTTTCTTTAGTCACTGTGCTAGTGAATGTCTTGGTCTCTATCATATGTTGACAGGTTTTGCATCTTTTATCGCCACAGGGTCCAGATTGACTAGGTTGGTTTTGACTAGCGATTGTTGTTAGCTTGGCCCTGACTAGAATGTCCTTTAGGTTTTTTGGTCTCCGGTAAGCTACTACAGGTTTGTTCAGAAGTATTAGGTTTAGTATGTCTGACGATTGCACGGTTGGCCAGTGGTTTGCGATGATTTTACCTACTTTGGGATTGTCTGGGTGATAGGTCAGAATAAATGGTATCCTATCAACCTTTTCTTTCTGTCCATATCTGAGTAGGTCATCACGGTTTGTTTGTTTGGCCCTTTGGATTGCCTCCGCAATCAGGTCTTTGTCGTAGCCTCGGTAAATTAAATGTTTAGCCAGCTCTTCAGACCTTTCTAGGAATCTTTCATCGTCGGAGCAAATTCTGCGTATCCTCAGTGCCTGGCTATATGGAATGTTCTTAATGCAGTGTTTTGGATGACAGCTGGTTGGGAGAAGATACTGGTGTTTGTCGGTTGGTTTCGAGTAGATGTCTGTGTGTAATTTGTTTTCCACCAGTCTGGTTGTTGTGTCCAGGAAAACATGGTTTGAGTTGGAAATTTCTGCTGTGAATTTTATTGAAGGATGGAAGTTGTTTGCCTTTGAAATGAAGTCATCCAGACTTTCTCTTCCATACTGCCACTTCATTTCTATATCATCGATAAAGCATACCCACTGGTATGGTGTACGCTCAACCGATGCTAAGAGCTTTCCCTCAAGTTTTCCCATGAAAATGTTAGCATACGAAGGGGCCATTTTAGTACCCATTGCAGTTCCATTGATTTGTAGGTAGTTTTCTTCATTAAATTCAAAGTTGTTGAGTTTTAGGACAAGCTCCAGGAGTTGGATTAAGAAGTGTGTGGGTGGATTGTTTACAGTTCTTGTTTCCCATGCTTCGCTACATGCCTGTAACCCTTCGTTGTGCGGTATGTTGGTGTACAAAGATGTGACGTCTAAGGAAGCAAGTAATGTATCTGGCAGTAATGGTTCACTAGCTTTGCTTTTTATGAGGTAATCTGTCGTGTCTTGAAGATATGATGGTAATTTGTGGACATGTGGTCTCATAAAATGATCTAAATATTCTGATATCCTTTCTGTGGGGTGCCCGTTACCTGAGATTATAGGTCTGCCAGGGTTTCCTTGTTTGTGGATTTTGGGTAGAAGATAAAATCTACCTGCTCTTGGGTTTTCTGGGCTTAAGTAGTTTTTGGTTTGCTGGTCTATGTGTCCGCTTTGGTACGCCTCGTCAATAACATTAGTGATGATTTTTGCATATTCCAGCGTTGGATCATGGTCTAGTTTTTGGTAGAACCTAGCGTCACTTAGTTGTCTACTTGCTTCACTAATGTAGTCTTCCCTATTCATAACGACAACAGCGGAACCCTTATCTGCAGGCTTAATTATTATGTCTGTTCTGCTTTTCAGTGAGTGCAGGGCATCTGTTTCTTCTTTTGTCAGAAAGGATATCAGAATATTTAGATCATTTTATGAGACCACATGTCCACAAATTACCATCATATCTTCAAGACACGACAGATTATCTCATAAAAAGCAAAGCTAGTGAACCATTACTGCCAGATACATTACTTGCTTCCTTAGACGTCACATCTTTGTACACCAACATACCGCACAACGAAGGGTTACAGGCATGTAGCGAAGCATGGGAAACAAGAACTGTAAACAATCCACCCACACACTTCTTAATCCAACTCCTGGAGCTTGTCCTAAAACTCAACAACTTTGAATTTAATGAAGAAAACTACCTACAAATCAATGGAACTGCAATGGGTACTAAAATGGCCCCTTCGTATGCTAACATTTTCATGGGAAAACTTGAGGGAAAGCTCTTAGCATCGGTTGAGCGTACACCATACCAGTGGGTACGCTTTATCGATGATATAGAAATGAAGTGGCAGTATGGAAGAGAAAGTCTGGATGACTTCATTTCAAAGGCAAACAACTTCCATCCTTCAATAAAATTCACGGCAGAAATTTCCAACTCAAACCATGTTTTCCTGGACACAACAACCAGACTGGTGGAAAACAAATTACACACAGACATCTACTCGAAACCAACCGACAAACACCAGTATCTTCTCCCAACCAGCTGTCATCCAAAACACTGCATTAAGAACATTCCATATAGCCAGGCACTGAGGATACGCAGAATTTGCTCCGACGATGAAAGATTCCTAGAAAGGTCTGAAGAGCTGGCTAAACATTTAATTTACCGAGGCTACGACAAAGACCTGATTGCGGAGGCAATCCAAAGGGCCAAACAAACAAACCGTGATGACCTACTCAGATATGGACAGAAAGAAAAGGTTGATAGGATACCATTTATTCTGACCTATCACCCAGACAATCCCAAAGTAGGTAAAATCATCGCAAACCACTGGCCAACCGTGCAATCGTCAGACATACTAAACCTAATACTTCTGAACAAACCTGTAGTAGCTTACCGGAGACCAAAAAACCTAAAGGACATCCTAGTCAGGGCCAAGCTAACAACAATCGCTAGTCAAAACCAACCTAGTCAATCTGGACCCTGTGGCGATAAAAGATGCAAAACCTGTCAACATATGATAGAGACCAAGACATTCACTAGCACAGTGACTAAAGAAAAACTAAACATACATGGTCCAAACAAAACGTGCAAAACAGAGAATGTGATTTATCTCATCACATGTAAGATCTGTGGCCTTCAGTACGTGGGAGAAACTAAAAAGCTACACATAAGGATAAACCTTCATAGATCTGATTGGATGACAAAAAAGCTGTACAGAAGCCCGGTCGCAGAACACTTCTCCTCCCCTGGCCACACTTTCAGTGATATAATACTTATCGCTATTGCCAATAACCACAGCTGGAGTTCCGAAACCAGGAAGGAAAAGGAATCATACTGGATACGCCGCCTTAGAACATTGAAACCAAGCGGTCTAAACCAAGAAGACTAGAAAATGAAAACTATGCACTAGTAGAATTTAACATTTTCTAAATCTTCTTATCCTTCAATTTTTACTATAAGAATAACCAGTATAGAACCAAATATCCGGGATATAATCTGCGTTACATATGTACACAAAATAAAAATAGATGTCGCTTTGGCTTGGAGACTTTTAGGGAATTATACAACGTTTTCAGTTTCCGCAACTAGTCTATACAAGCTGGTTGTATTTATAGTTTTAGCACATGTGAAGATAGAAATGTAGAGGTTTACAAACGCAACGTTTTTGTGTTTATTTGTTTGTCGTAACTATGTTTTGTATTTGCCTTTGAAAAAGACTCATTAAGAGTCGAAAGCACTTAGGCTAGTTAGTTACTAGTTTCGTACTGTTCGTCGTCAGTTTATTGCATCTATTTTAATTAATCCCTGACAAACGTGATCCCTTGGTGGATCCAGTACGCTTGAGAGGGTTGTTATTCGCTTGAGAGGGTTGTTATTCGCCATATGATTTGTATTCTTTATATATATATATATATATATATATATATATATAAACACAGACACATAAATATATACACACACACACATGTGTGTGTATGTATTTTGGTGGCATAAAAAGATTAATTGAGATAGGCAACTACAGTTGGCTCCTATGTCTATTATTACCCTGGAACCTAACCTAGGGGCATAGGTTTAAGAAGTATTGGAGAGCATGGTGATATATGTTTTACAAACACTCTAGTTATTTGGAAGAAATATTAAGTATGGACAGATCTTTTTGCATGTGGGTTCATGTAGGCTTTATGAATATCAATATTTCATTCCTACAAATCACCTTTAACTAAATTTGCATAAAATTAGTAATTGACATTTAAAATTCATATACATCTTTCCTATAAACTAGAATTCTGGAAAGTTTTGCTGTGCAGGTTGCTCAAAAATACAGTTAAGATAAAAAGTATATCTCAAAAATATGACTCCATCCACAAATTTCTGTTTTTTTTCTAATGCACATTGACACAGCACTTATATTATTACTTATTGAGACTTCTCCAGTGGCTATATTGTTAAAGCATGCACACTGGATGCTGGAGGTCATGTGTTCAAACATAAACCAAGTCATACCAAAGAGTTATAAAAATGGTACTAGAAAGTGCCTCAGTTAGTGTTCAGGGCCAAGAGGTTTGTGTTAGGACTGCTTGGCCCTGTGTCAGGATAATGTGACTAGGTGAGACATGATGCTACATGTCTGTGGCATGATGCCCATGTGCCAAATATCACTATCAACTGCAACACTGTAAACATCAGAGATTTGACTGAAAATTTTTTAGAGCTAAATTAAAAATCCAAATCACACTCATTCACATCACACATTACTTACTGCATATATATTAATCTTACATGGTTGATCTGGTGTTTGATATAGATGTTCAGTCTGGATTTCTATATCACATTGATATTCTTTTTTGACTTTATTTCTTTTTTCATTTCATTAGCAATGCAAAGGTAAACATTTAAATATAAAATTGTGTTTATGGTTTGTTTCAAGTTTGTGGAAAGAACTCATTTGATATGGAGTATGAATATGTGTTGGCTTGATGGCATCGAGATATCCCTATACCATATCAAGCTCAATCTTCTGAATTGAACAAAATATGTAGTTTTTATGCATTTACATTTTACTCAGTTATTCAATCCTATGCATCATGCACTCTTTAGTAAATAAATTGTCACTGAAGCATTCACTATAGCTGTGTAATTTAACCTGCAAATGGTAGTACAGTGTGTAATGAAGATAACATCTATGAAGTCACCCCCAAAAATAAAAACTAGAAAAAAAATAAAAGTAACCAAATTTCAGCAAAATTAACAAAATTAAATTGATTAAAAACTGTCCAGATTTACATTATTTGAACCTGAAAGTTTTATATTGTTCAGATGTTAACAGGAGGTGTAATTTAAAGCAGTTGTATTGTTCATAATTGTTATGTCTACACAATGGATGCAAACAGCAATTCATTGTATCTTGCCTTGGGTTCAATGTGTAACTTTGAAATTTTATGTTAAGCATTGATTTTTGTTATGCACTTGTTTGAAAATTTCTTTTTTCTTAAAAAAGAATTTAAATTTTAGTGCATTTATTATTGGTTATTCATTCATTACTAACTTTTGTGGTTTCTACATCTTGATTGTGTTTACTGTTTATGCACAACAAAATAATACTGAATTGTACAAGAAAAGAATTAATACATGCATTGTAAGAAATATAGGATACATGAGTATATGCATTCATCTATCTCCATTTCTCTCAAACATGCCACCATTCATTATTGCTAATAGTCTACATCAAACTCATGACTAAAATAACATCAATACTTAATTTTTAAATTAAATGCTTTTACAAATATTTAGCTCTCTCTGTGGGGGCTACTCATGGGCTAGAATCTGAATGTAAAAGAATGATTCCCAGTCAGTGCTAGGCTGAAGCATTACTGTGTATTCTGGGCTGATCCCAGCTCATTTAGAATTGGTGCTTGGCAGAATCCCACCTCAATGTAAAAGACTGATTTGCTAGTCTGATCCCAGTATTCCAGTGTATTCTGGGTTGATCCCAGCTTAAGTAGATTATTTGCTAGGCTGATCCAACATGCTAATGTATTCTGGGCTGATCCCATCTTAACCAATTTATCCTAGATTGATCCTAATCATAGAATATAACTAGGTTGATCCTAGCATGAAGCAAATATTCTTATATTTTTCCTATTTATAACTGTAAAAGAAATGTATTTAATGGGCATGACCTTTATGTTATTAGTATAGATTATAAGTATCCGATTGGGGATGACCTTTATGTTATTAGTATCAGATTGTGGAAAAATCCATAAGAAAAGGTTGATGCAGAGACTCAAAATCCATTGTCTGTACCTTTGAAAGCAAGGGAAGTGAAACTACATTCATTGTATGTACATTTGAAAAACCAGAGAAGTGACTGGTCACATGGTACTCAATATGATCGTGCAATGTTGCATAAGATTATCTACTTTTGTTGGCTCTTTCAATTCTGCTGCCAATGCCAACCAATGGGCAGAGTTCTGCTCATGCCACCACCACCACCATCAAAAAGCCCCATGAAAACAGAAAGAGGATACCAACATTCTCTTGCATAATTCCCAGGTCTGCCTTTCAGTTTGAAGGTACATATAAAACACCCCTAAGTGTTTCCCAGTGACTAAGCCTTATAATTTGACATTACATCATCTTACCAAACTATCAGTGGTAGTTCCTCCCTCAATGGTCATTATCAGACAAACTCCATTGCAACACTGGCAATGTGTACCTACAATAACTCAAAATCTCAAGTTGTGCATAACCTAAAATTTGATAAATTCTTATAACCTCTGATACTCTAGTTAAACAGAAATTTGTGATTTTGCAAAACAGTGAAATTTATTATAAGCTAAGTTTGCTGACATATTAATGCTATATACATTCAGTAAACTGCAGATTTTTAAAACATTTTACTGTATTCATTTTAATACACACTCTTGTTTAACTCATTTATAGTCCGAGCCTATTTACCCTTTGGTTTGTACCCCCTACCGATATCAATAATAAAAACCTTTAATTTTATAAAAAGTGCAAAGAACTTAGTCAATTCATTCATTGATTTATATTTTCTAACCAGACTGTGAGTAGAATGGCCATAACACTGTAATTGTCAGCGTGTTTTATGCTTAACTGAAGTTTTTAATATTATAGAAAGACATGCCTGAGACCCATTTCCAGTTCCTGGACAAGTCCATTTTCAGCAAAGGGTTGTATGTGTGACTAAATATCTACATACATATGTCGTCTGCTTCCGATATTTACAGTGTTGAATCAGGCAAAGGAAAGAATGAAAAAAAACAATTTATTTTACTTGAATTTAACAAGTGGTTTCATTAATATGTTCATGTGTGCAAGGGAATATAATTCAATTCCAAATTCAACATTATGGTAATTTATGGAATTATCAGGCAGTTATCGAATAGGATGAATTAGGTCATTATGTTGTCAGATGGAAATAAACTACCCTATCATGTACGGAATATGGTGTCGTGTTAGTATGGAAAGTCTGTTAAGTATGAAAGATGCAAGGGGATGCAAGTACTAGTGACATTCTAGTCACAGTCAGGTTAGAAATTATAAATCAATGATTCAGCTGACTTAGTTATGTGCACTTTTTTTCACATTAAACATTTTAGTTATTGAAATCGGTGCAGGTACAAACAAACAGTGATGAAGCAATGGACTATACCTATATTTATCCATGTACTCACTCTGTGTATTTGAGTCGAAGTACATCTTAATAAATGCATGCCAACAATAAACATAATACTAAGTGTGTACTGATAATAACTAGAGCATCATTATAAGTGTACACCAACAATAAATGGTACATAATATTAAGTGCATGCCAATAATGAACATCAGTACACACTGACAGTAAAAAGTACTTCATAATGTGTACCCACTGACAGTAAACAGTTTACCATAATAAGTACACACTGACATTAAACAGTGCATCATAAAAGGTACACACTAACAGTAAATAGTGCATCATGATAAGTATACACTGACAGTAAACAGTATAGTATATTAAATATTCACTGACAGTAAACAGTCCCTGCATCATAAGTACATGCTGACAGTAAACAGTGCATCATAATAAGTACATACTAACAATAAACAGTGCATCATAATAAGTACATACTGACAATAAACAGTGCATCATAATAAGTACATACTGACAATAAATAGTGCATCATAATAAGTACATACTGACAATAAATAGTGCATCATAAGTACACACTGACAGTAAAGAGTGTAGCATAATAAGTACATACTGACAATAAACAGTGCATCATAATAATTACACACTGACAATAAATATTGCATCATTAAGTACACACTGAAACATAACAGTGCATCATAATAAGTACATAACATACTGACAATAAACAGTGCATCATAATAAGTACACCCTGACAGTAAACAGTGCATCATATGTACACACTGACAGTAAAGAGTGTAGCATAATAAGTACATACTGACAAAAAACAGTGCATCATAATAAGTACACAATGACAGTAAAGAGAGCATCATAAGTACACATTGACAATAAGCAGTGCATCATAATAAGTACACACTGACAGTAAACAGTGCATTCTAAGTATACACTGACATTAAACTGTGCATCATAATAAGTAGACACTGACAGTAAATAGTGCATCATAAGTACACACTGACAATAAACAGAGCATCATAACACACTGACAGTAAACAGTGCATCATAAGTACACACTGACAATAAACAGAGCATCATAATAAGTACACACTGACATTAAACTGCGCATCATAATAGGTCCACTCTGACAGTAAACAATGTGTCATAAGTACACACTGACATTAAACAGTGCATCATAATAAGTACACACTAACAGTAAACAGTGTATCATAATAAATATTCACTGACAGTGCTACATGCATGCATTATAATAAGTAAACAGTGCATCCTAAGTACACACTGACAGTAAACAGTGTAGCATAATACGTATACACTGACAATAAACAGTGCATCATAAAAGGCACATGTTGACAATAAAAAGTGCATCATAAGTACATGTTGACACTAAACAGTGCATTATAATAACTTCATACTGACAGTAAACGGTGCATCATAATAAGTACACACTAACATTAAACAGTGTAGCATAATAAATATTCACTGACAGTACACAGTGCATTCATTATAAGTACACACTGCCAATAAACTGTGCATTATAAAAGGTACATGCTGACAATAAACAGTGATATAATAAGTACACACTGACACTAAACAGTGCATCATACTAAGTACACACTGACAGTAAACAGTGCATCATACTATGTACTCACTGACACTATACAGTTCATAAGTACTGACAAAAAACTGTTTTGATAAGTACACACTGACAGTAAACAGTTCATCATAATATGTACACACTGACAATAAACATTGCATCATAAGCACACACTGACAGTAAACAGTGTTACTATTGCATGTATTGACATGTGCTAACAGCTAGCACTACCTTTTAGACTACTGCTCATAAACCAGCAGATGTCCATCATCCATCCATTACCTCCATTAGCACATTGCTTCTTCTATTCTACTTCAGAAATTCCATTGAAACTTTGTACAGACATTCATCCCATGGTTTAGTTTGTCCTAAGTGAAAATGCTTATACATCTAATATGGCCACCACAGTAGCAATCTATAAAATCTTGTCACTCTTTCTGGATGGATGATCATATCAACATGTTTTCACTGCTGACATTTACGTTTAGCCTCATTGATTCCTCGATGTTCAAAGGCAGCTGCACCTGAGTTAATCTGGTGACACCAAGCAGTTGCTCCCATTTGTCTGGATCAATGCCACAGGACTTTCAATGAGGCTTTGAAGACATGGCCAGCCCAGCAGAGTTGTGACCTTCTGAGCATGGCATGGACACTTGTCATCTCAGCTCTCTGAAGGACTTGTGTCAGGAGTCTTGTCCTGCCTTTGATATGGAGCAGTTTTCTGAAGCACTGCATGTGGAAGGAGTTTAGCTGTCTTTCATGGTGACTGTACACCTACCATGTCTGTCGTACAAAAGGGAGGGTAGTACTACTGTGTGGTACACCTTGATCATGGTTTGCAGGCTGATTCCTCTTCTCTTCCACACAGAATTGTGAAGTCTGACAAAGGCTGCAATTGCACAAACAATCCTAAGGGTGACCTCTTCATCGATGGAGACAGTGCTGCCAAGGTAGATGAACTTGTCAGCAGCAGCAAGCTTCTGGCCATTGACAGTAATGCTGGATTCAGTGTAGGAGATTAAAGGTGCAGGCTGGTACATGATTTCCATCTTCATCATACTTATTGTGATTCTGAAGTCTGTGCAGGCTTTGGAGAACCGAACCATACTTTCTTTCATGTCAGGCTGAATATAAGCATTCTAAGCACAGTCGCCATCAAAGAGGAAGTCACAGATTATATATTCCTGGACTTTGGTCTTAGTCAGCAGTCTTCTCAGGTTGAAGATGTTCTCATCAGTCCTAAACCAGATATCAACGCCAAGTGTCAGTCAGCATTGCTATGAACATCATGCTGAACAGGGTTGGAGCTTGAATGCAGCCCTGTGTGACAGTTTGTCACTTGGAAGGGCAGGAAGAGCTCTAGTGAGCATGCCATTGTGGAATAGTCTGACCATGGTGATAAACTTCTCAGAACATTAAAATTTTGCCATGATCCTCAACAGACCTTCATGACTCAGTATCAAAAGCATTAGTGAGATCCACAAAAGTAGTGTAGAGGCCACTGTTTTGCTCTTGCCATTTCTCCTGGAGTTCTGGCTATAAATATTATGTCCACGGTGCCTCAATCCTGCCTAAAGCCGCACTGACTCTCTGGTAGCAAGCCTTGTTCCAGGAAGATGGTTAGTCAATTTAGCAGAATTCTGACCAGTATCTTTCCTGCAGTGGATAATAGGGTGATGCCATGGTGATTGTTGCATGCTTGACGGTTCCCCTTCTGCTTGTAGAGATGAACACTAGAGGCATCTTTGAACTCCTGCGGAATCATTTCTTGGTTTCACATGGGCTTGAAGAGTACAGTAAGCTTCTGCATCAGTAGGGGACCACCAGCTGCATAGACTGCCACTGGATAGGTTTTCAATTGCCTTCTTTACTTATGTGAGACTTGGCAAATCTGAGAGGGAAGTGTTGGTTGGGACCTGGGGCAGGCAAGTGATGGCTTCAACTTTTATGGAGGAAGGATGGTTGAGGTCTCTGCCTTATTGTTCCACCTAGTGCTTGAGAATCTCTACTTTGTCAGTAATCAGCGTGTTCCCATCTGCACTGAGAATTGGGAAGATCCTGATTTAATGGGACCATAGAATGTCTTGAGCACCTCTTCATTACATTGCAGTCTGCATGCGACCGTATCTCATCAGCCTTTTTACTCAGCCATGTATCCTGCATCTTTTGGAGGTCTCTCTGCACCATTCATCTGCTATTGGCGAATGCAGCTTAGATGTGGAGTGAGTCATTTAGCAGTGCTCTGTGTGTGGGGTGTTTTTCTTCCAGAAGTTCTTGAATGCAGACTTCATTATCAATAAACCAGTCCTGGTGCTTTCATGAGGTAGGGCCAACCACTTCTGCAGTGGCAGTGTAGACAATATCCCGAAGGGACGCCCAATCAGACTCTACATCATGCAAGCCTAGAGTGATGGCTTCCAGATTGTTGTCTAGTTTGTTAGCAAAGGACTGCTTCACTGAATCATGTTTCAGTGGATGGCCAGCAGTGTCTAAAGTGTCTCACTGTACCCCAATCACATTCCACATCACTTGCTGTAACTGCCTTTCTGCCCATTGACCACCTGGTGGTTCCTCTGTGCATTCTGCCAGGTACAGTCTCAAAAAGCTTAGGTAGAGAATCATAGATTACAGAGGGTTTGAGATCCATCTGCTACCCTATACCTGGTTAAGCTGGCCATTTGAAAACTATACAGTGATGTAGTTATTACTTGACCCATGAATCCCTATGTCCAGATAGGAGCTGTAAATACAGCTAATGAGTTCATGTTTAAGATTTTATCTGCCACCTTGGTCTTAGCAAAAAGTTATAGGATGAGAAGTTACTTTTCCATATTGGCATTAAATCTACAGATTATCTTCAGAACTCAATATGTAATTAAAAATAGGTATGTTAAAATATACTATAATTATCACTGGACATCTGAATGAAAACTGATTCTGTTATTTTGTTACAGAGACAGGTTGTTTTTCTGGCTTATTATGGGAACCAGTCTGATTACTAATGTTTAGCAGATGGATAAGATATGTAATACACAAAGGAGAGTTGTCATTATGCTAAATCATTATACCTTTACTTAAGAAACATTCAGTTTTCTTTATTATCTCAACTTTAATTCATGTATATCTTGACATATCATCTTAAAATACTACAACATTGATCTGTTGTCATACTCACAATGCAGTATGTACTGGAATGTTCTTGCAGTAGTTCAAATATTGATGAACTGTGTTACAGAAAATAATTGCAGCATTGACACATAAAAATGAATTGTTACAGCTCTGAGTAGGTGTGTGTGTCAGTGTGGTCATATAGATGCATTTAATCAGATTAAATTAGATTTTAATTGTTGTTCTTAAATGTAACACTAAAAAATTTAACCAAATTATATTCAGTCCTGATTGTTGATGCTCTGCACCTTAAATGTCTTCAGATGACATCCAGATAAAAATTATTGATCACTGTAGATGGCCAGGTACTAAGCTGGGTCAAGGAAAGAGGATGTTGGATAGAGCTGGGTGCCACGAAAAATTGTGTAACATGGTATACTGTGGTATTTCTGAACAATCCATGATACATACCGTGGTATACCACATTATATTAGGGACCAGCAATTTAATGTTCCAGGGCAGGGGACCAAAACTTTTCTAACAAATTTCTGTCTGTCAGTAGTTGGAAAAATATATTGCTCAGATTTACAGCAAGCTAACACCAATTTATAATAATTTATATCATAATAGTATAATATTATTTGAAATAAAATTAATTATATTGAGATAGCTCAAAAGAAAATCACACCACCTCCCAACTGAAAATTAAATGGTCAATACTTTATAATTGATGAAAGCACAGTGTCAGTGTTAATTGTTACATAAGTTATCATCTAAAAACTGTTACTAAAATGGGAAGATTAAGCTAGCACTATAAATGACACCCTGTAAAAGACATTAGAGTGTCTGTAGATTAAAATAGGAAGTTTTGACACTCAAACCTACAATTTAATAGCTACATTATTGATATAATAGGCAAGAAAGAAACTTTGAGTGTAATGCCAACACACAGGCAAAATTTATCAAAGAGAGCAAGTAAGCAAGTAAACATAAAACAAACTTAATAAATGAAAAAATATTTATTGAACTTAAGAAACAATGTAAAATATTTGGATGATTCACAGTCTCACAAAGAAATGCATCTGTTTAACACGTTTACATATGCTAGTAAATAAGTTTGAGTATGTTTCACATTCACATTACATTAGGAATATTAGCTGGAGACCTTGTGAATCCAGTTCTGCTAAAAGATGGGAAATATTTTATTAATTTACAATAGACATGGGGCAATAACTCTTGCCCATTACCTCTCTTTGGCTAACCAGATGTCACCAGTTTCTTTTAGTTAATACTGCACTGATCACTTCTACAGTTCATCCTCCAATAATCCAAGCTATTTTTGTGTTCTAATTAAACCATTGAATATTCCTTTTGGATCTTATGTGGATTAATCATTCTGCTACAGGTTGTATACTTTCTTTTTTCAATTTCTGCTAACTTTGAGTGATTTTGTCACCTTTGTCTTATTTAGACCACATCACACAGGCTATCATTGACCTCTGTATGGTCATTCCAGATTAGCAAAACTTTGACCTTTTTGTTTGCTCTTTATGTAACAGAGTTGATTTTAATGAGTCATTAACATGCTGCATTGTTAATTTAAGCTTTGTTCTCTTACTTTGTAGTTTCAGTAGATTGGTCAACTAAATACTTGAGATGCATAAGTTCAAAGCATAGTCTATGAGTTTTGAATGTGACACTATCTTTTTCAATTCCTTCATTAGTAACATGGAATATATTTATGAGTGAGTTAGTAACTTGATGAATTACTAATTTATGCTTTGCTTTCTCTTCTTCTTGTCATTTCAGCAGAATGTCATTTAAATGCTATACATGCAACTTAAGAACATGAAAGTCTACCAGGACTTGTTTTCTTTATCCAGCCATTAACGACCATCCAGAACAGGAGATATTTTGGGAAGATGGCCCAGCAAACTAGTTCATTGCTTGCAATTCTGACTCATTGGGGGAGTGTTTATCAATTTTAGGCAGCCTAGTGGGCATAAGTCCTCCTGCATGTCCGAGCATGGTCTCCTGGCCTATAAATCGGGATGCATGGGGTTTGTACTGGATCCATTGGATCCAATGCATAATAAAATTCCACAATCGATAACCATCTAGCCATCACTTGCTGGTCCAACATGGGGACCTTTTTGATGAATCAGTCAAGCCAGCTGTGATTTTATGAGGCTCTTTGTGACAGATCCATCTGTCTATACATACCATCAGCAACATGCCCTTTCTGTTTGGAGATTTCAGTAGGAAATCTCTGTCCAGCCAGACCTTTGGAGCAGGCAGCACTGGTAGTACTTCACTGTTTTCTTTACTGTGTGCTTTCAGGCTGACCATTTATAGATAAACTGCTCATAGTGCCAGACTTCCTTGTTCACTGCTTGTCCACAGGGAGGGCCACTCCAGTGGCCTTGTGGTTAGAACATCTGCCTCAGATGCAGGAGGTCACGAATTAAAAACCTGGCTGAGTCAAATTGTTATGTATTGGCTCATTTAAAGTCACATTAAAGAAAGAGTTGTAAATTATTTGTAAATTTTAACAAGAATAATTTATTTTCCTAGAAAACATGAAATAGTGTAAATATGTTAAAGAAGACTTATGGTTTACAGAAACGATCCAAATTGTTTGTTCAAAATAGAAAAATAAGTCCTGTAAAAAATTCTAAACGGAGTCTGAAGTTCAATTCTGGTCCAAAATGGTGAATGACCACAACATACAAAGGCTAACAGAAAATTCCAGAATTTACACAATAAAGCATGGTTTGTGTTGTTCCGTTCCAATTTAGAATATTTTCAGGACAACTTCTAGCATAAAAATACCTTTTTTAAGGTAATATTAGTTGTATAACTCTTAAGATGTTGCAATAAACTAACTTTACGATTCTATGACTGTGTATGACTCGACTATGACCGACTGTCTTACAAAAAATTCAACATATAAATGAAGCTTATATGTTGTTTGAATTACATGAGCATGAGAACGCATGCAATTTTGTAATACTTCTGGACATTAGGAAAGCCTGACCAAGTATCAGCCAATCATTTTCATAGCTATTCCTGAATGTTTACTTGTAATAAATTTGTTATCATACACAGCATGGGTCACATTTATGACTCAAATAAACATGATGTTTTTCAATAACATATTAAAACTGATATTAATATAATATTAATAATTACATTTAATGAAATGAAAATGAAATAAAAAGATTTATATAAAATTCATTTCTTTACACACACAATTAAACTACAGTGTTGTAACAATATCAAAGACTTACAAAAATAGTACTAACAGCTGCCTCATATTAAGAGGTTAGTGTTAGAACTAGTTGGCCTGTTGTCAGGATAATGTGACTGGGTGGGACATCATGCTAAGTGTCTGCAGCTTGATGCTCCAGTACTAGACATCACTATAAACTTTCACACTGCAGACATCATCACAATAAGGTTGAAATTTTTTGAAAGCTACATTAAAAATCAAAATCACACTCACTTGTCCACAAGGGGGAGCTGGGATGGAATTGAGTCTTCATATCACATGGTATATCTTCTTTGGGAGGATATGTTGGGGGTAAATGTTGTAAATGTCTGGTGGGGAGATGTTCTAGACTAAAAAAAACAGATGGTGGAACTTTGTGCAAAGATAGCAGTTCCCAGGGTTTTATACAAGGCTGTTTCTCTTTTGGAAAGTAAACAGCAAGTTGAGACCTTTCATCGACTTGAATCACCTCAACCAATTCTATAATATAAGATGGAGACAATGAGTTAAATTTTCTTCACTGTTTGATGGGAATATTGTGCTGTCAGTCTTGTTATGTATATTTTCACATCCCTATCCACCCTATTTCATGACTATTTTTTTTTTGTTTTTATTAGTTTAACAGGCCAAAGTACTCCCATGGGCCTCAACATCAGCTCTTTGACTTTTATGGATAATGACATCACCCTGTTCAAATAACAATTAGGGAAGCATATCTGGACAATATCCTCAAGAAACCCATGATAAGTTCTATTCTACCCCAAGGCAGGAATTGTTTTTTTTTTTCTTCACTCTTTTAGATATCCAGACTTTTTTGTGAACTAGGAAAAGTAAGGCCTCCATCCATCCCAGAATTATTTCCATATGGATATGGAATTTTTAACCAGCCACAATCTAGTGCAACTTCCTCATACTCATGTAATCAGTCATCATACTCATTGAGTTTTTTTTCAACAGGTCTTGGATTTTAGTAAGAGTTTTTTTTGCAGCTTCTGTTTATTCAGTGCATCGGTGGACTTGATCACACTCAACCATCTTTTCTATGTGGACATTGTGAGCTCAGTGGTATCTCCTTTCAAGCTCCCTTAATCAAATGTGATGATCACACCTGAGACTCAATCATTCCTGTTTCAGTTTTGCAGTCCAGGTTTGCTGACCATGGGAATCCTACTGGAGAAACCCCAAGTGGAAATAATGGTATATAATGAGTCCATTACGCACAATTGAGGTGCCCACCTATTACAGGACTTCACTATCATCAACAATGTGTAGGAGCCAGGGAAACAGCCACTCTACATTAACATCCTTGAAAATAATGCTGTCATCAATGTCTTTCACTTCTGAAAAGATCAACTCTCAAGTGAAACAGTCCTTATTAGGTCTGACAACATAATGTTGGTGACCTATGTCCTAGAACAGGGAGACATTGGTGTGACAATCTTCATATCAGTGTTCAAATCAGATATATTCCCAGCAGACTTAATGTCTTAACAACTGATACTGTATTGAAGAGAGATCATGTCCTTCACAGAGAATGGTCTTACCATCAATCTGTCTTCACTTGGATTTGCCCACTTTGGGGGTGTCAGATGATCAACCTCATTGTGACAAGGAGGAATCATAAGTTAACCACTTATGTCTAACTAGTTCCAGACACAAAAGCTTGGGCTGTACATGCACTATCAATTATTTGGGAATTGTTGTTGGTATTTGTCTCCACTCCCATGGTATCGAAAATAATGAATTGCAGGGTCAGAATGGCAAGATGATTTTGAAAAACCTTTTCAGATGGGACAAGTTCTGGGTCATTGACCTACTTGTTCTAGTGATAGATATGTCCAGGAATATTCCAGCCAACCCAAATTGTTTGTATCAACCAGAATCTCGGGTGGTCCTCCCTGGACCTTCTTCTGCATATTCAGCTCTTATCAGGAGAGCCTTTTGAGACAAATCATTCAAACCTTTGATTGTGGAGAGAATCTTGAGAGCCCCACACTGAAGCTTTATGAGGAAAGTGGCTTGTTTTCAGGGACTGGTGCCATACCAAAAACATTGTCCCTCAGTGTGTCTCAATCCGTCAACTGGTTGACTTTTTTATCTTGTTTTTTTAGGAGAAACAATTTGCTCTAATTATATCAAAGGCTACCATCCAATGATTTTGGACACATTCTGGCATCAGGGAAGACATGATTTTGGGCATGATATCATTAGCAACCTGCTCAGCTAAAAATTTAACAATACCTGGTTGTGGCAATGAGAGGTAATGGGCAAGGTTATTTATATGTGTCTGTTGGAAATAGGGAAAGACTATTTTCGTCTTTTAGTTTGACTGACTTTTTACTATGTAGCAGGCTAATATTCTGGACATAATGTGATTGAGTAAGTATTCTTCGAGAAATATAATTTACTTACAAATTTGTATTTTCCAAATTGTTTTTCAAAAATTTGAATTTTGACAGAATATCTTTCTTGATATCCTATTTTGTCACTTTGTTGGCTTATATTTTTGTTTCAAAAATTGGATGAAAGGATCATTAGTATAATTAGATTTGTAATACATTAATTAATTAGATTTGTAATATATTAAATAATTTGTGACATAACTTATGTGTTTGTTTAAAAATAATATATATTTCTTAATTGTTTTATCTAATATCACAAAATCGTAACAAGAGTATTTGGGAAACTGATGGAGACTACCAGAGTACTGGTATCATGACAAGTACCACCAGAGACATGCCATGGTAAACTCCAGTAATACTGTGAACCTATAATGTTAGGTCAATCATAACAAATTAAAGATGTTACACATAAATTTGTTTTAAATATGCGCTGTTTTCATTGTGACATCACAGTGCATGACATTCAATCAGGTTTTTACTGAATCAGACCTCGTCCAAAAATGTTAATGTAATTTTAACATTGATTTGGCCATATATAATTCTTGTGGTGTGTAAATAATGACCTTCCAAAGGAATATGGATGTATGATGATATGAATAAAGTGAATGATTACTATTTAAATTTATGTGATATCAAATTCTAAAAAATTACTCATATTACTGAAATAGTTGGCTCCAAAAACCTACATGACCTATATGACTTTTACTACAAACACTCTGAAATATAATTATACCACATTTACTATTCTTTATTTTTGAAGAATGTAGGAACATTTACTTTTTTCTTGAATAATCAAGAAGTTCTGTCCTCACATCATCATAATAGACTGCTCCTTTATACATTATATTGATTGACCACTCAACACTTAAGAAGCAAACAACAGCTCTTTGTAACACATCATATTGTAGGTTATAAACTGTGGATGAAATGGGCAATGGGTGCCGAATGAAAATGCTGTATTATGTCAGATATGAAAGTCCAGTAGAGCTAACATGGTTTTTCTTTTTAGTTCCAGATGATAAGTCCACATCCTTTATAAACTTAATATGCATATCTTGCCTTCTTGACAGTAAAAAGTGGTCTGTATCTACTCCTGGCTAATTTTCATTTCTAAATGGCGAGTTGTTCGTGAAGATGCAAAGCAATCAATATCTGGAGGTTTGTACACCACTCCCTCTATAAGTTGCACCCTGATAACATGTTAACCCACTTATAATACTGTACCTGGTGTGGATCCCATTTGTTTTGAAGAAACTATCCCAATAATTGACTCTGTGTAATGAATAGGAAGAAAATTGCTATCATAATTGGTAAATTAAACATTTTGTTGAATCTCTTGTATCATTGAAAATGGCAGTTAGTGCCTGCGAAGTTAGAATCAGCATCATGAAATTCACAAGAATTAATAATTAATCACATGGTTTGTTCGATTTTATCAAAACAATATTTTGGAGTACATTGTAAATAATAATATATGGCAAAATAGTTATCTTTGAAAAATTCTGGTAAATGTTAACATATGGCAATATTGTAAGAAAGAAACACCCAATTAAATATATCTTGTCAGGTGAAATTTATAATTGTTTTATTGTAAACAGTATATTCATGGCATGTTTTTTTCTATTAAAACATGAACAGACTCAAGTGACTGTCTCATTCATGTTTATTAGCACTAGTGTGAAAACATAATTAAATACCAGCTGTGTTTTGTTATTTTTTGTTTATTGCATGGTAAAAATTGATTAAATGAGACCTGACTGTTGTTTTATTAATCTAAGTATGTCTTTTGTATCATGTCAGGTTAGGGAAGTACAATAAAATAGTTTTAAGATGTGTAAATCCCACCTGTATAAGCTCTTATGATCAGAATCATGCCTCACACAATTCATGCATTTTATTTGACCAGTCGAATATGGTTTCAAATTGTATGTACTGGTAATCATCATTAAAGTGTGTGTGTGTTTATGCGTGCATGTGTGTGTGTGTGTGTGTGTGTGTGTGTGTGTGTGTGTGTGTGTGTGTGTGTGTGTGTGTGTGTAGAATACAAATCATATGGCGAATAACAACCCATTCAAGTGCATTGGATCCACCAAGGGATCACATGTGTCAGGGATTGATTAAGATAAAAGCAATAAACTGATGAAGAAACATTGTGAAACTAGTAACTAACTAGCCTGAGCGCTTTCAACTCTTAAATGAGTCTTTTTCAAAGACAAATACAAAACAAACAAATAACCACAAAAACGTTTGTAAACCTCTGTATGGCTGTCTCCACATGAGTTAAACCTATAAATACAACCAGCCTGTATAGACTTGTTGCGAATACTGAAAACTGTTTATAATTCCCTAAAAGTCAACAAGCCAAAGTGACATCTATTACTTTTTTGTACATTTATGTGATGCAGATTATATCCCAGATATTTGATTCTATACCGGTTATTCTTATAGTGATAATTAAAAGAATACTAAGAAGATTTAGAAAAAGTTTGAAAAGAAACTGTGTCGACTACAAAGACTAATTATACTAGTGCATAGTTTTCTTTTTCTAGTCTTCTTGGTTTAGACTGCTAGGTTTCAATGTTCTAAGGCGGCATATCCAGTAAGATTCCTTTACCTTTCTAGTTCGGAACTCCAGCTGTGGTTGTTAGCAATTGCGATAAGTGTTATATCACTGAAAGTGTGGCCAGGAAAGGAGAAGTGTTCTGCAACCAGGCTTCTGTACAGCTTCATTGTCATCCAATCAGATCTATGAAGGTTTATCCTTTTGTGTAGCTTTTCAGTTTCTCCGACGTACTGAACTCACGACCTCCTTCATCTGGGGTTGACATTCTATTCTAACTTAAACCTAATCCTAATCATTTGTAAATGTAATCAAGCTAAAGTTTACTTGGTGAATGAAATGCTTTGTGCCAAAGATAGGGTTCATAAAATTTCATCAAGTTTGAAAGTTTATATTGAACTAAAGATTGACAAGTCGACACTCAAAGGTTTGATGATGGATGAGCAGAAATTTAAGGGTTTTTTTTGCTTGATGTTGACTCTGATGATACTGAATTATATGATTCTGTGTACACTTGGTTTACACAACAATGTGACCAGGGTTTTCGTATCTCTGGAACAAGGTCCTGGCAGGGAAAATGGAAAAAAGTATGGATAATGATTCTGGCAAGCCATGGATGGCATTGGAGATTCTATCCCTAAAATGGAATAAAACAAAATCCATCGTTGAGTGAGATACATTCAGTGAATCAAGCCATAAAATGCAAAGTGATATTTGTCAAGTGTATCACAAACTGCAAATACTTTAGTTTTCTCAGTTGTGGTTTGTTTTTAGACATGTTACATTCTTATATGGTATTGGTTAACTGCTGTAAAATTTTCTTTTATCTTGCATTCTACTCTAACCAAATTGATCAGTTGATCTATCTAGTGACAGAACTATTTACAAAAATGAAAACATCAGTTTTGGTCTTATTTCATGAAATATATGCCAATTTTTTCACACAAAAAAAGAATTCTTGTTTAATTCTAAATGAACAATAAAACTAGAATGTACCCAATTCAACACAAAATTCAGTGATGTAATACATACTGTGTTTAGTAGAATAATGTTCAGAACGATATTTGCATACAGTTTATCAGAAAATTAAAGGTTTTTTATGAAGAAAAACAAATTACACCTATATATATATATATATATATATATATATATATATATATATATATATATATATATATATATATATATATATATATATGCACAGTTCAATTAACATGATTGTAAATACAAGTATTCAACTAAGTAACCTGCCACCCCCTCTCTCCTTCACCTCTGTGTTCCAATTTCTATAGTTTTGATATATTTGTATAGGTCCAGTAATGTAAGCCCTTGTTTATTGCATGGTTGATGATTTTGGTCCCCATTGTGCACAATTTGTTGATAGACTTATGTATTTACTTTCAAGTACTTTAAGATTTACCTCAGACAACCTTTATCAATAATATGAGAAAGTTGATCATTTGTCTCATTCATGGAAGTAGGTATCCACTTTGTTTTTAATTGTAATGGTGTTTGATGCACAAATGCATATTTGAAATATCAGGTTAATAATCTCTAATACATTTTTAGTGAAACTACTCAAGGAAATGATCAGTCCAATGATACTGGTTTCTATCTTTGTGTTGACTCTTCTTTGTCTCTTTAAACATTTTATATATGTGATAGTGTGATTAACAGTTAAATGAATTGATGTAAAACCAGTACATGCATGACAAATGCAATATTACCTGGTGTAATCAAATGTGTTAATTGCAAAATATGACTATGCTATCACATCTATATTTACAAGTATTTCTGTGAGAACCAAGTAAGAGTCAACTATGATATCTAACTTGAGGAAATATTTGTTGTATTGTTTACACTCAATTAAAAGCACACCTGCTTTGTACACATTGTTTCATAATTTTGTCATGTTTTGTATCAAATCAAATAAAGGGTATGGAATAAAAGAACAAAAGGCATGCATATCTTACTTGCATCAAAGCTTGAGATAATGTTCATGTGTCAGGTCAGCTTATTTAAATTTACCAATCAAACAGTTAGAAATGTAATTTAATTCAATGACAGTATCTAAAATTAGCCTATGCATTGACATATGTGATCAATAGTAGTAAGACATCCTACCAAAATGATTAGTTAATAAATAAAAAGCTTTGTTTCACAGATACAGTCCATTATGGAGAAGTGAGTTCCAGAGTTTATAATTAACTTGAAAAAACCAACTTGGTATGTGGTGATTTCCTCAGGGATGAGAGGTTTCACTATTACTTGCAATAAGCTCACAGCATTCAACAGTTTACTCATAAAAAAATTAAATTTTTTTGTTCATTGTTGACAGTTGTTTCATGAAATAAATAACTCAGTGTTTGAAAAGGATCTATCTTTGTTATGAATTGACAACAGCAAAATGCAATGACAAAATACACACTGATTTCATGTGTTTTTGTGTTATTTGGTTTTCTAATGTAGCTTTAACAATTAATTTTTTAGTGATATTGATATGATGTCTAGCAGTGGGGCAGTTTACAGTGATGTCTAGCAGTGGGGCATCATGCTCCAGATATGTGGCATCATGTTCCACCCAGTCACATTATTCCGACACTATGCCAGCTAATCTTAATGCTAACTTCCTAATGCTGAACACCTAACGAGGCAGCTGTTAGTGCCATTTTTATGTCTTTGCTATGACTCAGCAAGGGGATTTGAACCCGCGACTTCCCATAATGCTTTGTGTACATCTGATGGTTGTTGAAACCTCTTGGAGTAGTGTTACTATCATTCTTTCAGAGGTTGGATATCTTTGAAAATGAAGGCGAATTATATAGAAAAGCAAATAAGTTATTGTTGGGTTAATGTCATTTGCTTTATCACATAATAGGCTATAGATGGCAGCCAGTAAATTTGGTGGAAGAAGAACCCAGGTAAACCCCAAGGAGTACCAACAACCCATGGGAAGATACTTGCAGACTTTATCATATGCTCATGTTGGCAGATCCTGAGACACAAAGCCACATGAACAGATGTTGGCCACTTAGATCCCTCAGAAGTAGTTCAGTATAAAAAGCTGTTTGTTGACATTTATTTCCATCATGATGATAAAATGAGTATGTGGCCATTAAACAGCCTGTTAACCCCACCCTCCTGGTTTTCTTTGCTCCAGCAGGGATGGCATCCCCTTCCTAAGTTTTGTTACATCCCATGGTAACTTGCGCCCTTGCTTATAGTGCAGTCTGTTTTAAACCCAGTTGTGCACAAGTTACAGAGGGAGAAGTGTATGGAATATATGTCAAGGAAATAATACATAGATTTGATCTTATGCTTGTACATACAAAATGTAATTTTTGTAAATACATATAGGCTTAGCAGCATCACTTTTATATCATCCTGTTTCGCTGACTGCTTATATAAGTCTGTTTTTAACATTAGATTGAAATGATAATCAAAGGAATAATACTTTGGAATATAATAACATTTCTCTATCAGCTGAATAAATCTCAAATATCTTCACCAGCAAATTTAGATTCATTAAGAGCTGATTGGTTCTTTGTTAAATTAGTTTTGAAATAAATCTAATAACCATTCTGAATAGAATCTATAATAAAATCATTAGCACCAAACTATTCCAACAATTTTACATTTTTTTCAATCTTCATTTAACAAGTATTCTTTCTAATCTTGTTCATGCTCATAATGGTCATCTATAAGCTGATAAGAACTGGTTTATAAATAGAATAAAAATGCTTGTATAAGGGGATTGCCTGCTTTCTGGATTGTCTATGATTGTTTGCAATGTGCTGAGTAAGTTGTACATGACTGGTATAACAGCAGTCTTCATGGATGTAACTGAATTCTCTATAGGCAAAAGAGGCAGCAGCTGTGTGTTCTCACAGAGTTTTATGAAAAGCCTAGAAAATTCTGGACACAAACTTGAAAAAAAAACAGTAGGAATGTTTTTTGATGGCTTGTAGCTTTGCAAAGCCCAGAAGTCATCCTAATCACTAATAAAAGTGTTGAACTATTTCCTACCCTCCTTTAGATGAGTCAGTAATTCAGTTTAATGTTTTTTTAAGCTCTGCTTAAACCAGATGTATAAGTCCTATACCAGAAGAGTTTATAGGATGACCTGGCCTTCCCATTAGCACAAGTTTATTATTGCTGTAGTTACTCCTAAACTACATGAAGGTCTTGTTTGATCATAAATGAAATACATGGACATCAAATATAACCTCCATTGGCATCTTGAAAAATTGTTAATGGTGCTCCTCTTATGGTGTTTGGTTGGTTGTAAATAAAAATGGTGCCAGACTTGTATCAAGTACCTTGATGACAATGTTCAGAATATTACTAATGGTTTGAATGAATGGTCATATCAACCTGAGGTTTTCACTTGTTTAACAGCATCATGAATGTCAACATTGAATTCACACTCAGTTTTGTTTCATTGGTCATATACCAGAAGAGTTTATAAGACGACATGTCTTTCCCATTATCACAAGTTTGTTATTACTGTTGTTTCTCCTAAACTACTTGGAGGATTTAACTCTACACTAAATATCAGTTCTTGGTTGATTCACTTCATTCCCAGTAGATAATGAATATCTACAAACTTCTCAGTGAAATTAATTCAGTTCATCTATCTGTTCCTTCAGTTTCATGATTAACTTTTACAAAGTATTTTTCAAAATTAGAAAGTTTCCAATACTGGTCCTCCATTAAATGGAACAAGTAAAAACAATGTGTTGATTATCGCTTCCACCTACATTGAGTACCAAAAAGTGCATTTGCAGGTCATCAGGCCATCTATGACAGAACTTGTAAACAAAAGAAGATTAACTTCCATATAGTTCTCTTTGCTTAACTTGTAAAAATTAAAACTGTACTCCTTGTGGAGTAGTACAGTAAAAGTTAATTTTGTATACTTATTCCAAATTCTCATTGAAATAAACACAACTCATGATCCATAATATTTTTAAGATCAAAAAAGAAAGAGGAATAGTTATGCAATGCCACATATTTTATGTAATATATTTCTTTATCCCTCTGATATTACTGAATATGATAAATGACTCCTATGTATCTTATTTATAGCTGTTTTATTAATATCACTCACTTGTATGTTATCGTTTCATTTTCTTTAAACTGCTGTTGTGTTTGCTTTTATCCAGGATGGCCATGTGACAAACACTCCTAAACTTACTGCTTCTAAAGCTGTTCAGAGACAGGTAATCAACTTTCACCTAGCAACCAGATGTTATCCAGCAACTGGTTGCTTAGAAGCCCCCAAGTAATCAATACAAACTATACCATTAAACATCCACTATTTAATTACCTACCTACCAGATATTTCAGGTTTTGAATAAAGTTATCAGTATACCTCACATGTAAACTTGACATAATTACCTGCAAAATGAAAATAATCTTGATACTAGTCTATGTGTAACTTTAATTTTGTTTTTCATATTAACATTAATTTTCTTTCCTGTTTTAATTGCTGCTGTAGGAATCCATTTGTTATGGTGCAAGATCTTAAGAAATTATTTTTGATAATAAGCAGATATAGATATATATATATATATATATATATATATATATATATATATATATATATATATATATATATATATATATATATATATATATATATATATATAATTTTAGTTGTGAAAATGATTGACCTGTACCAAATTTCACAAGTTTTGAATATATAGTCAGTAAACAAACATCTTGTAACTATAAAAGTTTACTATACACAAACCATATACCATTCAGTTTGCACCAATTAACATAAAACTGCATTTTTGGCATGTTAACCAGTTGTAGTTGGGTGCTTGCTTTTATATAATCGATTTCCTACTGGCATGTGGTTGCAGCCCATTTTAGAAAATAGGCAGAACTTGAGAATATGAAGGTTGATGAAATCCTAGATTTACATATTGTCATAATCTTTTTGAGTTTGTTTGCAGCAAAGATTGAAATAACTTTTAACTCTCATTTATAATGTATACTAAACTATTGCATAACTGATCATATACAGTTTATAATTCACAGTCTAGAACCAGACATGCCAATACATAATGTGTCCTAACATACTAAATAAATTACCATATATAATTCACAGCCAGTCTTGAACTAGACATGCCAATACATGTGTCCTTACATACTGCATAAATTAACATTATAATTCATACCCATCTAGAACCAGACATGCCAATACATGTGTCCTAACATACTAAATAAATTACCATATATAATTCACAGCCAGTCTTGAACTAGACATGCCAATACATATGTCCTTACATACTGCATAAATTACCATTATAATTCACACCAAGTCTAGAACCATACATGCCAATACATAATGTGTCCTAACATACTAAATAAATTACCATATATAATTCACAGTCTAGAACCAGACATGCCAATACATAATGTGTCCTAATTCTAAATAAATTACCATCTATAATTCACAGCCAGTCTCGAACCAGATATGCCAATACATGTGTCCTTACATACTGCATAAATTACCATTATAATTCACACCCAGTCTAGAATCAGACATGCCAATACATAATGCATCCTAACATACTGCATAAATTACCATATGCTGTAATATCTCTGGTATAATATGCACACATGTATAATATGCACCAAGACATTCTCCTTTCACTATAATGCAAACATTTTAACACCTATGTATAATAAGCACCTGTATTTCTTGGTTTTGTGTGTGTAGGTACTTGAGAATGCCAGTGCTTAATTGGCACATAATTGATCAAAGTCAGCACATAATTGATCGAAGTCAGCGCTATAGCCTACAGAATATTCCTAAAAATCACTTTGGTGATCTTTTGGTTGACAGAACAGTACCAATATTTATCATTAAAATTTAGCTACTGGTATTTTATTTAATAATATATATGGTGCCCTACAATAAAGCTTCAATAAAGTTACATCTAGATATAATACACACCCTTGGTTTAGAAAGAAAAAATTTGTTAAAAAAACTGCATATCATACCTGAGATTTTATGGTATAATTCTCACCCAGTCTAGAACCATACATGCCAATACATAATACATACTGCATAAATTACCATATATAATTCACACACCAAGTCTAGAACCAGACATGCCATTACATGATTTGCTGGTTGAACAAACAATCTCAGTAGAAGTGTTATTATTCTGGGTTTTTTGGCTATTTTTGCTCTTTTGGGCCCTGATACATATCACAGCCTCTATCCCCCATGACCAGTCACTTTTGTGGATTATTAGTTGCACTTAGCATACAGCTTGCTTACCAGGTCATGGGGGATAGAAGCTTATAACATATATCAAAACCAAAAAAGACAAAATGGAGCAGAAAAGAGGGGTTGGGAGCAGATTAACAATTCTCATTATTCATACTACTGGTATGTACAAACCATGCACATTTTTAAGACTGTACAATCTCTGCACAGATTAATGACAGGTTGCTAGGCAGCCAGTGCTGAATCAATTAATACTTCCAGACAATACAAAGCTTGCTTTAGAATTGCAACTGATGCAGATTTTATCAAAATGATCGATCTTACTCAATTTTTATTGTCTGGAAAATTGTTACTGTGCAATTTCTTATCTGTTCTAAGAATTGCAGGTGATTTTCTATTTCAACCAGCGCTGTCTTGAAATCAGTAATGCAAATTATTTTATTTTCAAATAGTCACTGAATATAGTTCATCGTTATGAGAGTGCTTTGTGCTGCTGCAAGCAGCTCTGAATAGATATTATGTATATTTAATTTGCATTGTTTGTTAACATTTTATTTTATTCATTATATGCCATGGGTTTTGTAAAATAGCTGACCTTGTCCAAAATCAAGTTCATTATCTACCTGACTAGAATCAATGTCAGTTAAAAGTACATACCACAAATCAGACTTGAGGTCAAACACAAAATGGACCAGCAGTAATTACTGTAACTTGCATTCAATGTGGAGCAAAATAGTTCACATTGATAAATATATCACTGCTGCATTAGCAAAACTACTAGGTACACCATGGAGTAAATATTACACAGCTGGATATGCAACTCAATTCTAACAACCAACCAAAGCTTGGTGAAGCACCTGTTAAATGTGTTACTGAAATGAACTTGTGTATAAGCATCAAATGATATCTGTACATATCAACATGCTGACAGTGATCACATCCCAGACATAAATTTGATCATAGGACAAGGTGCTGGAATCAAAGATAGGTCATCAAAGGTGACATTCATTAAAAGTAAATATTAAACACAAAGAGTGGACACAAAAAAGCCAGACATTATCAAATTATTACACAGTCACAGTGGGTATTGGATAGGTGAAGCTGCTTTGGAAATGTTAGCAAGTGCATCAAGGGTCATTGATGGGATTGATTGAACATGGTTGGCTAAACAAGCATTGTGGCAAATTTTCTTAACCATAATCAAGAAAAATTTAATGTGGTTGGTTTGTTGTTTAAATATCCACATGCTCTTGAAACAATTTACTTGATCATTTACCTACAACCTTTTTATTGGTGTTACTAAAAGACTGATGTTCTTTTAGATAATGATGTTAACAGATTCACTGACCAAACATGGTTGTGCCATGTCCATGTACACATCATTGGTTGTGATTTGCATCAGCAGTAAGTCAGTGTTGGTGTACAGTATCATGATCTAATCCTGGAAAATTGTTTGGTCAAGTCCAACACAGATGAACCAACATAGACTGGTTTATCAGGCTTCAGTCTGAATTTCTTAGCATGAACAGTGACAAGTTACCATCGCAAATCTTTCTGGATACAAAGGCCAGGTCAACAATTAGTCTTCAAAGTTTGTCTTGATCCCTTTCTTGTACAAGGTCAACTCAAATTCACTGGCACAAATTCTCCATGTTTTTTCCAAAACCAGAATTATTCATGAGCTTGAAAAGGACCTTCTCAAATTCATGGGTAGCTGTCTTAGATCTATATTAATTTGTATATACAGTGTCATCAGGCATGCAGTGAAATTCAAGCACTTGAAGGAACTTGTTTACATGCATACCCATTGCATACTAAGATGGAGGTTTTTGCACTTGCACTACATAATTGGTTTTCATTCTAAGATTTGGTACTAGTTTGGTGCTTTCTGTATATTTGCATCTGGATTCATTGACACTTGAGCAACAGATAGGGGTCAAAGGATAATCATGCGCACCTGATATAAATGTTTAGGATATTCTCAATCAACTTCACAGAAGTTTCCATAGATGCTATTGATATGCTTTTGCACATCATTGAATCAAGGATGTGCTGAAATGGATAAACTGGCAATGGTTGAATCATTACCCAGCAATAATGGTTATTTTTATCAAGATACATGATGGCACTGTTATACTGATCCATGTTTGGGTTGTTGGCTCACACATATTTGTGACTCATCATAGAAATCCCACCACAAGTGAGAGCTCAATAAACATTCATCTCCATGTCAGTAAGCAGTTCCAACTCAATTTTGGTTTTGACAACAATGCATCTCAAGCCATACCAGTGATGTAAAGTAATATGCAAGATTGAGCTTGTACACATACATGGCATATCATGAAATTTCTCAAACACATCAGCAAAAAGAAAGCATGTATATTTAAAATTTGATAGTCACTGAGGTTTATGCAGTCAAACTTTGTCTTCACTTGACGCCAGTGGATAAAATGATCTGCTCAGTGGCAACTGAGTTTCAGCAAATTTGTTTTGTCACTGATGTACACATACAGATACACACCTTTTCTCAGCAGCAGGTCTTTATTGGTTGGACAGTATTGATGAGTGATTGCAAAGTTCTCTGCCATTAGATTGCTTGCTAACCTTTCCAAGGAAAAATTAATAACTGTAATGAATTGATGAAGTGTATTTGTCCAAGCCTAAACATCATGGATTTTTCCATTATTAATCGGCCATTATACCCACATAGGTTATAAAATGCATGTATTTTTGTTCTTATTTTTGAGAAATAAATTCTCAACTGTTATTTTATAAGTGTTGTGTGTAATTCCTCTGTACACACCATTTTTTTTATGGTGCTTTCAGACTTTGGAATTAGAATTTCTGGTGGGAGAACTTTGCCATTTGGTAAAGGGACCAATATCCAGCAATGTGTAGCTATGGAAAACTATTGAATGTTATCATAAGATACAAGTTAAACTCACACAGAGGTGGGATGGCAGTGATTTGTAACCATGACTCTGCCACTGTTCATGAAGACAAAACCAGTGTGAAAGACATTTCTATATTGACAAATTACATTTTGATTACCTTTGTGTAATAAAATCCACAATAAAATATTGCATGGGTCACATTCTGATATGAAAAGCATTAAGATACATTTATTTTTATCTTGGGGTCAACATAAAGCATGACAATTTTGGTAGTAATAGTAGACCAAGGGACTGGGACTTTGCATTTTTGTCCAGATAGGCAGCTTGTCAACATAAGTGATGGTGATATAAGTGGGTAGGACTTTACCTGGTCCATGTGATGCAATCTTGCACTGGCAGTGTTAGCAGATTAAGTTTTATACAGTTACATTCACAGGTACATATTATTCAGAACCACTTGCAGCAGCACACAGTAGTCTCCACATGATTAATAAACTGTATTTGATGGCTGAGTTCAAGAAAGTGCTGGTGGAAATGGAAAATTGCCTGAGAACAGGTAAGAAATCATAAGGCTGCAGATTTACAGACTATAAATAAAAGTTAAGTGAGATAAACCAATTTGATAAAATCTGTATCAGTTGCAATTGCCTGGAAGTATGGATTAATACACCACTGGTTTGCTTAGTACCTGTCACTAAAGTGTGCAGTCTCAAAACATGCTAATCATGCATGGTTTGTACATAGTAAGAGTTAAGAGCAGTGTTATTATGCCCTTTTAGGCTCTAATATGTCATAAGCTTCAATCCCCCCAATGACTGGTCACTTTTGTGGATTATTAACACTAATCAGCTAAAGGTTGCACTTAGCTGAGTCACAGGGGACAGATGCTGTGACATGCATCATAGCCCAAGAGAGTGAAAATGGGGTAAACACAACATAATGACACTATTTAAGTAAAACATGGTGAAGTAGATATATCCTAGTTTTGCTAAAATATTACATCAGCATAATTACAAATCAGTGATAACCCATTTGGTAGAGCATCAGTGCTAATCCAGGGTCTGCAGATTCAGTACCCTCCTCCAAACAAGCCATCATTGGAAATGACAGGTTTCATTTGCATTATTTATTAATATTATGTTAACAATGATGTTCAAAAACAACATTCCAGTCATCTTCACAACTCATAACCTTGGTTATTTTGAGAATATAAAGGAGTGTCCGAAATTCTAGACGAAAACAAGTCATGGGTAATTTTTTAAAATGTATTATGAGTATTTCTAGACTGCTGTGGAAATAAGTATTGTCTGTACATTTTATGTACAGTTAATATTATATTAATTATTTTATAGGTGTACAAATAATTCAAATTATTACTACAGTAAAAAAGATAAGTTAACAAAATATGCAGAATTCAGAAAGCACACACACACATATATGCACATGGATGGATGGATGCACAGTTGGGTGGATTGACTGATGGTGTCTAGAGAAATTGAAAGGTACTAAACATAGAAAATACTGACCATAAAATAGATTTAAAGTATATGAGTTTGAATCATTAATATATTTAAAGCAGAAAAAATTAATCAAATTTTATATTACCTAAAAGTGAATCATGATTTAAAGCCAGATCTAGTAATGATTCTGAATTTTATAATTAAAACCCATTACAGCAACATCATAATCAAAAATTTTTTAGAAGTAATGCAGTCAATTGGAAATATGTGAAATTACCAAGTAATCTCCACTATGTTTAACTTGAAGATCACCTGCATTAAAAGCATACCACTTTAGTTTATCCTGGCACTAACAGCTACAGCTTTTTGTATCTTTTATTTACTAACCTCTGTGTCTAAGCTTTTGAACCACATACTCATTTTGTTGTTGTTGTTGTAGAACTTAACGCCATTTTTCAGCACACAATAGGCTATACATGGTGGCCAGTATTAATGGAGAAAAAAAAATCGAGCAATCCCCGGAAAGAACCACATTCACCAAATCATAGACTCGAACTCATGCAGACAGAGGTGAGATAGCAATGATCTTTAGACCACTCGGCCACTCAGAGGCCCCCCTACTTATTTTGTACTTTTTGCATTCTTTTTCCCAACAAAAATGAATCTGGCTATTAGTTTACCTCTGTCTGATTGGGAGGTCGATAATTGATTTTTATTTTAAGATAATAGCTCTAATGAACAGATTTCCTTTTGTTTGAGAGTATCTCTAATAATTTTTAAGTCTATAGTTCCATGGTCAGAATTGTTATTGCTTAAAAAATTTTCTTCTATTCTTATCAAAACATTCAGTGAAATCAAGTGATTGTAGTTTCCTTATCTATAGGAAATATATTTCTCTTCACTTGGGATCCTCTGCTTCTTGTTTAAAGTCATGGCTAAAGATAGATTTGGTCTATAACTTTAATTTCTGTTCATGTTAGTAGATTTCAGTGCAGCTTGGTACATATGTTCCAATTAGCTCACAGGAGAACTTCATTGCCTTGGAAGGTTAGCAATTCTAAGATCAAATTGCCAAAACTAAATTATGGAACATAAAATTCAATGAAACTTAATATATGCTTTTCTGATTCTTAGGAAGAACCCTGTATATTCCATGCTTACTTGTTCCACTGTCAAGGTCACTTGCTAAAACTTGATTGTCCAATGTATTTCTTTTCAGAATGAAATTTTATATTCTAGTGAACAGATTTCGTTATAACTTGGTACATATATTTCCTTGGGTAAAAGGAAGAAGTCTGTTGAGTTTAGGATCTGCAGCTATTAGGTTTTTGGCCATTGCCTTTTCACTTCAGGATGATCACTTATGTTGTAGTGAATAAATTTCAATGCACTTTGTTTCAGTTGTTTCCTTTATGCCAAGGAAGAGCTATGTTGATTTTGGGTAGCAGCTCTAAGGTCAAGTTCACTGTTGCAATATCTGTCTTCAGTCTGATTAAATGAAGATCTCCACTGTCCTAAGTGAAGGTTTGACCAAATTCGCTTAGGGGTCATGTTCTAGTGACCTTTTGATTTAGCCAATGGAAATGCAGCTTTAAGAAATTTGAAAGTGAATCAGATTATTTGGCACACATTGATGCTATTCAGCTATACTGCTCAGTCTCCTAAGCATGCATGTTTAGACCTTGGCTGATAAATTTAACAATTATGATCTTATCTTAAGTAACCAGAATATTGTCTCAATGCAGTTGCTGTTAGATCTTAGCATGGGAAGTGGAATTCAGATTTTAATCGGATTGAAAATAGATTTTGCCATAGCATTTTACTTAAGAATGCCTTCCCTGATCACAGTAGAATTAGGAAATTAAAAATGAATGTTTTCTTTCTGCATATCAGATAAACAATGGGTAGAAACTCTTTCACATAATCTCCTCTCGCCACTACTAGGTGGCTAAACATCAACTGGATCTTTACTTTTTTATGTTTGGCTGTCTTTTATTCACATAGCACTGCAGGAATCATGGTAATAATTCAGTTCCCATAGTAAACCCATGCAAACACAATATCAAGACTTCAAAAACTTAAAATTTTGGAGTGCTCATGACCAAACTTATATTTATTAGTATAGATGAAACCTGGAAGTCAGCTTCTGTGCAGCGGAAAGGATATGAGCCACAGCATTTTCTGGAGCTGCATATGTTTGAGATGTGCTTTCAATTCTGCACCAAAGAGTCGGGTGCTAATTTTAGTAATGAGTGTTTCAAACTCAAGACTATTAAAGAACTGAAATTCCATCAATTTAACAGATTTAAGACATAAAAAAATAAATATATGGGCTGAAAAAGATAAAGAGACTGGAGCATTTATCAATGATGTTGTTGAGCTAGAAAGGAAACTAAAATTTCCAATAACTCTGAAGATGTTGATAAAAGAGATTGTCGATGAAAAATTTTTATAAGAATTTTTAAATATTCTTAAGTCTGAATATGATAAAATGTTTAATGATTTAAGAAATTTCATTATAACAACTTTATGATGATGGTGTACAAAGTCAGATAATCGAGTTAATAAAACACTTAAATGGGATGTTACATGATTTATACATCACCAATCGAAGTATTATAAATGCTACAACTAATCTTAATGAACATATTTACACTAATCAAGAGTGTAAACAGTTATTTCTTGATCATTATTAAATAACAGAAAATGACTTACAAACATTTATTATACCAGATTTAAATAACGCTGAAATGAAAAATTCATTAACTGATCTTATTGAAGAATATTATCCGGGAGTAATTGAATCTTGGATAAAAATAGCCCCACCACTGGCTATACTAAAACATTATAATAGCCCATTTAGTGCCAGGCATATATATATATATATATATATATATATATATATATATATATATATATATATATATATATATATATATATGATTTAACCAACAATCTGTCGACTCCGCATCCTGGCTTCTATGATGAATTCAAATGCTGATCTAAATATCTTAGGGGTTCTTTTACCATCAAAATCTGTAAAGAATAACTATCGTCATTTGGAAATCCAAATCTTATATAAATCCATGGAAGAGATTTTGTACAAACCGAAATATGAATCAGTTGGAGCCTCAATAGATATTATTGATCATAACACACATGCATGGACTGTGGCAGTAACAATATTTCCACGAGATAGAATGGTTAAATTATACAATGGCAATGTATTCAATGCTATTGGTGATATCAGTAAAAGTGACCCAGTTTCTGTATAGCTGTTTCAGAGTTCAGAGTAATATCATCACAATCAGTTTGTATGGTCTAATGTTGATATTTATCATACAGAATCTCTTTATAAAGAAATGGAAAACCTTGCACTGAAATATACTTCTGATGATATCAAAGGTAGACAATTCATGAATAATTGTTTTACCGTACCATTGGTTGCTGCTCATTTTGCTCAGGAGAAAAACTCATGGAAACTGACAGAATCTGAATTTCTTAAAAATGTCCAAAAATGTTGTATAGAATATGCACACAATGGATTATGGAATACTAAATACAACTATAATGATTTTATTTCAGTTGATATGGTAGCATGTTATCCTGGGACTTTTCTATGATATGGAACTTGTTTTAAATTTGGACATCCTACACATAACATGACCAGAGTTGCGATAAATGGACCCTTTCCAGATTTTTAGTTCACCGGATTTACCCGCATAGAGTTGTTTTGAGATATGCTCAGATCTCCATTCAATTATGCGTGGTTTGGAAGACATTTTTCAGAAAAATGTTGGGTTCCAATAGTACTATTGCTGTATATGCTTGATGCTGGAATTTTAATATCTTTGAAAGTAACTGAAACAATTATATTGTATAGTTCGCAAAAGCAAGTTTGGTTACCAGAACCAGATAGATTTAATATCAATGATGCCAGGAAAGAATTTCCTGATCTTGATGAAGATCTCATCAATGAAATAAGTAAATGCATAGATGAGCATGATGAAAAACTTGCAAAAGATCTCGGCAGGAAAAAAATTGGTAAATTTAGTCAAAGTGGTTTATATGATTAAAAATCACATTGTACCAGATGGACAATGCTGAACTCTATTTTATAATCACTGATACATTGAAAAAAACCACATTTATAAGCAAATGTATTGCTTATTTACCACATGGAACAAAACTAGGTACCATTGTGAGCTATCTTGATGGCAAATTGCTGCAATTTACTTATTTAAGATCTTCGATGCTAGCCTATGTTTTGATAAATTTATTGATAATGATAACTGGATTTCCTTGTTACGTTGTCAGAGTTGCGACAGATTCATTTTATATACACAAAAAATATGAGGATTTGTTAAAACCGCTACTCAGTAATGGTGAATGGGGAACTTGTAGAATAAAACATGAAAATATACTTAGTTATTATGAATATGCCAATGTTGAAATTGCAGAGATATACTACAAAAATAATCAAATATCAAAATCTGCACCATCTGTATTTGATCTTGTGGCTAGACATAAGACTGTTTATCTTGATGATCTTAATGGTGTGGAGGTTCAGGTAAAACAACACGCACAATTAACTTATTTATGAGTAATAGATCAAATATGATTGTTTTGACACCAACACACAAACTTGCCAGGGAAATAAAAGAATGAGGTGCAAAAGGTGTACATATCATAGTTTCTTTAAATGGTGTTGAGATGCATGGACTCCATCACAAATGGGTAAAAATAAATTCCTAAAACTAGTATCTGGGATGAGATCTGCATGGTGTCACTAGAGGTCCTAAAAATATTTCTTAATTTGGCTGTTGCTAACGAAAACTGCTGTAATAATGTGTGGTGATCAACTGCCACTCTCTACTGGCTTGTCTCCACACGAGTGGCTGAAAACATTTGTAGATTATTATGAAGAAATATCGGATGATCATAAAGCTATTGATAAATCGCTGAAAGAGTTTAAAAAGTTAATAAGACTAAAGCCAGATAAAATAAAGTGTGTAAAGTAATTCCAGAAACACTGATTCATGATTTTTTTGACTTCATGGAGACCTGCTTATTTGATAGTTTCAAGTGTAAAATAGTTCCTGATGAACTGCAAAAGAAATTATTTACTTCCTATAAGGAAAAATTTCCAACGTAACCTGTACCTTGTGTCATTGCCCAGCAGATACCAGACAACAAAATGTTGATGTTGAGATTCCTGGTGGAAACACTAAAAGTGTCAGAATATAAAATATTGTTCTAAATGATATTGCTTTAGTCGCTGTTGATGTTGTTGAGAGTGCATTAAACCTGGATAAATTGCCTTGGACATTAGGATATGCTATAATGATTCATTTGTCAAAAGGATTAACTATCGATGATACTAGTATCTGGATTGTGGATGATCGTATTGAGTGGTCAAAGTTAGCTTATCAGTGTCTTGAGTCAGAAGAATATCTCAACTGAAACGGGTTATCATGGATTGCATAATAATTGATGAAATCACTAACAAAGTCTATATCAATAAAAATTAGCCACCTATAAAAAGTCCAACAAAAAAATAATTGCAATTTTGATATAGATGCAAAATTTATAATGATATTAAAACAACAAAATAATCATTGCGGCGCAAGTTGTAACACAATAATGTTGTGGCAGTATTTACTGTGAATAGAATTAATAGTCGCTTGGTCACACACACAAAAATGTGATGCTGACCTGTCTTGAGTGTATTCAATGTCTGGGTTTGCAAGTTTATAAAAGTGTGCTTAGTGGTAATTGCGTATCCGCATGAATTATTTGTAATTGTTTGCATACAAATCCATGCTGAGGAGCAGTTGAATCTAATCTGTAGATTGCAGGCCTGCCTGTGGATTTTACCACGCTGGAAATTTTGTGTGTGGTCACACTCCAAATAGGATCAGTTGCACATGTAATTTCCATATTTAATGCAGATATCACATTTGGTAACCTCAAAACCCTTTCATGAGATCTATCTTTTGTCTTAAAGTCGGCGGATATTTCCTTCGCATATTGATATCAGAATAACCGCTTAGCAAGTGTTCGATTAAATCGTTCAACGATTGCCTGATAACGATGAATTTCTGTGTGTTCTTGTCTGATTTTTATGTTCTACTTGTTCATCAATGATGATACTGCACCAAGAAATTCCTTGCCAGGATCAACCTGTATTAGTTGTGGCCATCGTAGACCACCATGTGGTCTGGATCCTCGCTGATAAATTTATTCCAAGCAGATGCAACTTTAGTTGCTGTTTTTGTTGATAATGGTTCTGCTTCTTTATATCTACTTGCAACGTCAACGACAGTTAATGCGTGTCTGTGTGTGTATTGACGTCTGCCAATTTTAATGGTATAATATGGCAAAAACAAGATATTTATTTGAGGAACCATCTGTAGATGATCAACGATGTTATGAATTTCTTAAAGATTTTAATCAAAATGTGAAATTACTGGATGAAGACAAAAACGATATCATGGATTTTATTACCAATATTGATGAAGCTCCATCCATAGATGACCTAGATGGATTCATTAATAACCTTGTGGTATATGATGATGTATAATGCTAGAGAAATAAACCAATCCAGCTGAGATATTTTCTTGAGGCTGTCACAAAAACATGGACGTAATTTATGTTACTTAGAGATACACACAAATACCAAAGGTAATCAGAGATAACTGCAATATTATGGTTGTGTTTAATGGCATAGATAATTATACATTGCAAAATATTTATTATACTTTGTGTTCAGGGAATATGGACATGATTAAATTTTTTTTAAAAAATTTGAGAGCTAAAGTTGTTCCTTTTGGATTTTTAACAATAAACTTGCATGATCCAAGATCTAGGTATCATGTAGGTTTAGATAAAATCTTTGGTCACTGATTTTTTATAGCAGCAGAGAGTGTGAACAACAGACATTATGTGACCAGCTCATAAAAACAAAAAAGGTCAGAAAAAATCTTGCTCAATTGGAGAATTTCAGTTTCATAGGAACCTTTATTTTTTAAAAATATTGTCTCAGGCAAAATGGTCTATTTGTCCTCTCAGCTGCCAACCCAAATGTCAAAAGGTATGACCCCACTATCCCCCAACAACTCCATCATGTATCGTGATGCAAAGAATCTGCTGGCCCCAAAAGCATCCTCAGTGCTTGGTTCGAAGTTGTCTCAGTAACAGTGCCTGATTGTTGCCAATCTAGATGCAAATACACTCAATGCAAAAAACTGATACCATGTCTTTGGACAAAAAACAATTACATACTACAAGTATGAAATCTCTAGTTGCATCTATTTTAAACCTAGATCCATCAAGTGCTTAAATTTCACCAGCACACTTGGATGGCCACATATATCCATCTGAGAACTAAGGCCACCAGTGAGTTCAAGAATGACTTTTTCAAGGTCATTAATAATTGTTTTTGGAAAAACCCTGGAGAATCTACACAAATGAATTCAAGTTGACATTTGGTCGTGATTGGTTGTTGGTAAATTCAAACACAAATTCTCAAGTAAACCAATCAAAGAGTATGTGGGACTGTAACCCAAAATATATTCAGTCGAGGTTTGGACAACATGTTTCTGAAAATAAAAACACTGACAAGGTTGTGCAAAAGGATCTTCAGCATGATACATACATGGAATTTCTTTTGAGACTAATTTGAATTTGCACACACAGCAAATACAATATATTGTCAGAAGCATCACATGGGTGTTTACTAATGCACTAAGTTTGTTCCAGCTTCATACCAAATGGTGGATTCTCCCATTGCAATTAATCTTGCAAAAATTGTATCAGGTTGATTTGTCTTGAAGTATCAATCCATTCTAAAATTGTCAACACATTAATAGACCATGTTGGGTCAGTAGCATTCTAACTCCCCTGCTGCATACAGATACTAAACAATTTTGTCTTCAAGTGGTTGTAATGGTGCCAGCTGTGAGACAATTTTCTGAGTACATGTAAGTTTTTTGTCAAACCCCATTAGCTTGTTTTTTTTCTGATTGTGCATTTAATTTCATGCTGCTATGACTAATAAAAGAAAGCTACATTAAAAATCACATGTGCAGACTTTTGGTATTGCTTGTAAGAGATCAACAATAGTTAGCGCATACTTGTAGGTACCAAAATAACCCTTAAAATCCATCTTGTGGAAGAAACAACAGATCAGCATGATGAACCTTGTTTGGTATTTGAATATCAAATCATCCATGTGAAATATTTATTGTCATTGTTAGGTATATTTATCACAGTGCATTTTTTGGCTAACCATGTTCAAAGTAACTTTAGGTGTCACACTTGATAACATTTCCATGGCAGCTTTACATCTACAATACCTATGTGGACTGTAAAATATTTTTGATATTGTCTGGCTTTTATTATCCTTTGTATGCTTGTATTAATATAACTTACTTTTAATGAGAGCAGTCAAGTGCAGTCTTGGTTTTTATACCTCATTTGATGATCCATCTTGCATTTCATTCTCCAGTACCTGGCCCTGCAAGAGCACTCAAGTTATGGATGAGATCCACGTTTGCACATGATGTGTACAGCTATTGTTTCATGCCTTATACGCAAGGTCATTTTGATACACACAGCATCAACATGATTTACAGGTGCTTCACCAGGCTTTGGTTGGTTGTTAGAATTGTGTTGTATATCCAGCCATGCCCATAGTAATTGTATCCAGGAGATGCATTTCACCAGGATATTTACTCAAGGCATTCCTGGTAATTTTGTTAATGAAGCAGCGATATCACCACCAACTTTCTTTGAACTGGAACTTTTAGTTCTACCAATAAAGATAAACTTATCTGCTCCACACTGAACCAAAGTTCCAGTAATTGCTGCTCAGCCATTACATGTTTGAACTCGAGCTTGATTTACAGTATGTGTGTTTGTGCAACATTGTACACAATATGAAGACATGATTGTAATTCTATACTGTATTTATTCCATGGCATTATGAAGAAAGAAATTTGCAGATGCTTTTACCATCATTGACTTCTCAGAACAGGCAACACCCAAACCATCCAAGCATGGGAAAGAAACTGGAAGTTCCAAATTTTCAAAAAATTCAGTTCATTCACTGATCATTGTTCCTGTTGGAGCAGGTAAAACACAATTGTTATTGATTCTAAGGTGGTTGAAGTGGGATTGGTTGTATGTGATTGCACCATTAGCTAATGACCAGCAGTTAAATTTTAAGATTTTGATTTTGTTTCCACCATCAGTAAAGTACAAAACCATTGATGATTTGGATGCAAAAATATTACCTTGTTGTGTATGATGATGTGATGCATGAGCACCATGTCAATCCTGTGCAAATATTTTCATGAGGCAGGCACCAAATCACATATGATCAATGTACATGTGCCTTAAGTGATCCATGACAACTGTAACATGTTGATATTCTATGGCATAAACACCCATGGGAATGGAAATATTCATTTTACTTGGTGTTCCACTGACTACACATGAGATGAATTTTGTGACATGTTTTCATGGATCACAAAAGATATGTATAATTTTTTCACTGATGGTTTGACCAGAACTTGCAGGTTTCGTACATCAATTTACTAATCATAACAATCATATATCTCTACCAGTGATGTCATGGAAGAGTATGAGAATTGATGCTTTAACCCACTTGTAAACAGCAGGAACTGATTCATGCTGTTATATTAGGCTGCAAGAAAGTTAAAGATATGTTACAGTAACAACAAACTGCACAAAAAGACCTGACAGTGGGCTTTGAACAAACATTTGTGCCATTGATTAAACCCATAAAGGAAATTTCTGAACTTGCCAGGGATACAAGAGCAAAAGTGCAAGTAGTGGCAGTGGCAATGGGAACAGAAGAACGAGTCCAGTTTATAAATTAGATGTTTGGGGTTCTGACCATGTGCACTGTATCAATCACTAAACAGGTTTAAATGCTTTTCATTAAGAGCATTAAAGGTACTGCTGTGAATCAGGTGAAACAATCAAATTGCAGTGGCTCAAACACTTTGAGGTCAACTATGGCAATTAGTGACTTTAAAGTGAGTTTCACTACTGTGAACCGAGGTGATGCCAGTTAGTAAAATTATTAATAAAGCCATTCAATGATTGTCAATTTTGTGATTGGTAATCTGGCAATGGGAAGAGGATTAGGGTTGTCTCAAAAAAGATATTAGACAAAACTAATAATGTATAAACAATGGCCCTGGGTATACCTGTATTAGTGAATCAAAGCAAAAAAGATTTTCAGTATTACTCTTGCCCAGCCAAAAACCCCAATCAATTAAAAATAGTATTACATGTGTAGGACACATCTAGGTAATTCTTTCTTCCAGCTGAGGCATTCTTGAAAGTTGAGAACAAATTTGTACAGGCTGATAATGCTGACTATCCCAGTGATGTCTTGGATAGATTTGTCAAAATTGGTATCATGATGTTGTTAAAAAATGCACATTATCAATGGAAAGGAAATGATATCAATTCTTGGAAATGTTGATGTTGCCATGATGATTCTTGTACTTAATACTACATGCAGACAGCTGATATATCAATGATGTTTATCAATTTGACAACCGTTTCTGGACACCTCAACATCCTTTGTATTTTGACTCATAGGGACTTGTACCAACAATTGAAGTTGTTAATTACTTAACCAGGCATGAACAACAACCACTGTTTTATTTGACTATACCAGTATAAACTTGAATAAACGGAATTGTATGTGGTCACCTTGTTGTTGAAGCATTGCATGCTGTTGAGCATTCATTAATCCTGAAAGCACTTATTGATTTCACATTAAAATACATTTAATATTATACAAATATCTATTAATGGACATGGTGCTGATGTGGATCTGAGCAGGTTTGCCACCAAAGCAGACTTGTCCGAGTTAAAATGCTAGTAATTGTTGTTGTTAATGTTGATCCAGGTGAGTTTGTTTATTTAAAGACCAAACTGGCAAACTTAAAATGACTAATTCAAGATTTTATTGTCAGATTGAAAGGCATCACTGCATAGAACCTTTCTGAGGTCAATGAAAAGATGGGAATGAGAGACTGTGGCTTGTCTGTTGCATTTATCAAAGACTGAGTTGATATAGTCAATGGTGGGATGAAACAATATGTTGATGAACAGATGTGTCTGCACTTTATAGTAAATTCATGGAGCCAGATTCAAGGAGTATTAATCAAAGAAGGAGAGAAAAGCACTGATATCCTAACCTTAAAAACTTGTACCTTTTTTCATTCGCTTTTAATAGGCCAAAATGTCACATTTTAAAGGTGTGTGAGTCCAGATCATACTTTTTTATCATTACTGAAGCTAAAGGTATGAGGGGTCCAACAGGAATGTTGATAAATGATAAGCAGCATTGTTGTTTTGATTTTATACCACATGTTTTTAGGCTGGATAGTATAATTTTACTCAGTTGACATCAGCATGATTAGTTGTCAGAGGTGAAATTGAGTTTGAAACACTCAACATTTGTCCAGACAGATGGTTAATCATCCTTGGTGATTCTGTTTCAGATTATTATTTTATATGTAACAGATTCTGATCATGGTGATGATGATGTATAATCTAACTACATGGACCAACTGACAGCTGATGCTAACAATGATGGTAATTTTATTCAACTTGTCAACGAATATCTGTGTCAAAGTTGTGTTACCAGATGCTCTTATACACTCAGATATTATTTTGTTTAGTGTAAAGTGGAAATTGCCCATTGGAATCATCCATTGCCAGCCCAATGTCAACTTGAAATCATTGCACAGGCAAATGCCCAAAGTTGCCTGTAGTACCTGGTACAAAAACAGATTGTTTCTTTAACAGCTAAGTGGTATTCAATGATTTATCAACCTGGTTCACCAATGAATATTTTGCACAGATATTCACTCAGTTGAGGTAGAAAAGATCTTAAGATTTATTCAACGAGGATGCACTTGTTTGGGTAATGGTTATTGGGCTAAAACATAATGTAAAAGCTATAGGCATAATTGATGCATTTTCAAATGACCTTAATGCTAAACCCCAGAATGCATAATTGCTGAAAATGTAAATATTGCCAAGGCAGAGGTTTTCTGTAATTGTATGACAATTGTGCCAATAAAAATGGATAATTAGCTAGAAATGCTTGTGCATATTTCACCTGGATGGGATGAAACTGGGCTGTGTCTGCCAGTCATGTAATTGTACTACATTTTTTTTATTATTAATAGAAGAGCTATTATTGATCAAGAGTGTTACTGACATGACAAAATGATGAAATCACAAAGAGAACCATGTAGATTGTTAAATATAGTTGCATGTTTTATTGTTAGATTCTATATGCAGTCTTACCACAGCAGCAACTATTGGTCACAGTAATGACAACTATTTTTGGTTTTCCAATTGGAATTATTGTTGGGGCTATATCAATAGTAAACAGTGTTTCTAGTGGCACTGGCAAACTCATTTTGATATGACTACATTCATGAGTATGTGTCTATTCAGAGCTGCTAGCAGAAGCACAAATATACATTAGAAAATTGTATTTGGTAACTGTCATAGTTTGCATAATTAGCATAGCTGAGTTGAAGACAGCATTGGCAGAAATGGAAAATCACCGACAACTAGTACAGATAAGAAATCATGCTACTGTGAATTTACAAACAGCAATATAAGTTTTGTAATTGTGCCTGTAAAAACAAAAAAGATATATATATATATATATATATATATATATATATATATATATCCAAAAATCAAAAATACAAGTAGACTTTTTGCCACAAAAAATTATTTAGGAAATACAGCTCCTGTACAGTTTGGTTCCTTCAGTCACATAATGATATGGAATAAGCTTAACCAAATTATATTGGTATGGAATAAGCTCAAATATTATTCAGAGGTACAAATATAATATAAAAAGCCTACAGCTTGTATTTACTAGTATTGTATTAAGACTCTCAAACAAGAAACTACCAAATATGAGTTATGATATATCATTATGATATTGGTATACAGTGAAATAAAAAAAAAGATATGACAAAAGGACAACTCTTCAGACTTGCAAATATTACAGCAGTAACCTCACACTTTGTATTAAAAATCATAGAATTTACTCTAAAACAAGGACATGGAGACGAAGAAGAAGGCAAACAGATAGCAGAAGAAATGATAAAGCATATCAAAACTAAAAGGAATTTCAAAAATATCAGGATTATCCACACAGTTTGTAGTAAAACAGTAGTAAAGTATTGCCTGCCACTGATGTTTAAATAGCTTGTATAGCCTCAAGAATGTGTATGCATGGGTTGTATATAGTACCAGTAGTGTTAATCTGGCCAGTATTTACACCCCTTTATCCCCTTTTGGGCCCTGATACACACCACAGCATCTACCTCCCCATGACTTTTCAAGCTAGCTGCATGCTATGTGCAACCTATGTATGATTAATGTTAATAATCCACAAGAGTGACCAGTCATGGGAGATAGAGGCTTATGACTGTACATCAGAGCCCAAAAGGGCAAAATGACACTACTTAACTTTGTAAATACATAAATATGCATTTGGACTTGAACAGGTTTGTTGGGGTTATAATTTAAATAAATCTATCACTTTTGTCTCTGCTCATCAACATTAAAGCTGTTAGGGAATAAAAGCTTATTATTAAAAGAAGTCATTTCTCCAGAGTCAAGGTCCTGGTGAATTAGTTTTCCATCACACTTTCTCTTCCTCTCCATAACTTTAAATTTGTTTGAAATTAAGGGTTGAAATTTTGTATACTTGTATACAGTTGCTACCAAGGGTATCATGTACCATTGGGGTGCTCTGTTGAAGGTCAAGGTCCCAGTTCAATATTTTACATTTGATATTACATCTTACAGGTGCTTTGCCAATTTCTTTCTCCACCAGTAATACATTCCACTGTGAAAAGCCTATCTTGCATTGAGAAACAGCATTTAATCTCAAAATAACATCTCTATTACACTGTCACATCCATTATAACTTGAAAGATATTTGAGATTAAGTGATGAATCTTGTATAGTTATACATCACCATTAGAGAAACAGCCATTTACCACATTAGGTTGCTGTCTTCAATATCAAGGTCATGACTTTGTATGTTAATCCATCACACTTTCCCTTCTGTTCTACAATTCTTGAATCATTTAAGATTAAAGGTTTGTGGATTACTTGCATAATGGATAAGAAAGAAGCCTATTGACTTCAGAGAAAAGTAAAAGGAAAAGAAAGAATAAGATGGATTTTGCATAACAACTTTAGTTTTAGACAGACTAGGTGTAGAAGAGATCTGTTCATTTGGGAGTTAAATGTGAAAGTGCTTGTGGTTCAAAGAAAATGGGTTTGGCAGATTAACTTTTTGTTTAAGTGACAAAACTTTGTAGCTGCTTGTAAAGTAGCTCATCAAATCTGAGATCTAAAGGTCAGATGTCATGATAAGTCTAAATGAATGGTTACAGATCTGTACATTTAAATTTAGTTAAAGACTGCATACCTTGACCAAAGGTCAAGACCATTCAGACCTATTGTCAGCCATACCTTACTATTACCTATACATTCAATTACTAAACACTTTTGAGGGGCCCCAAGTGTCTGAGTGGTATAAATCAATGTCCGTTATGGATCACTGCCATCTCACCTCTGTCTTCGTGTGTTGGAGTCTAGGATTCTGTGAATGTGGATATGTGAGAAAGCTTGCCAGTAGCTTCTCGTGGGTCGGTGGTTCTTTCCGGTGATTTCCCGGTTTCTTCCTCCACTATTAATACTGGCTGCCATGAATAGCCTATTGTGTGCTGAAAAATGTCGTTAAGCCCAACAACAACAACAACAACTAAACACTTTTGACTGTATAATGTGACAGTCACTGTGCTCATGTTGTACTTGGGTGAGATATTTTTTGTTTTCTTGTTAGATTTGCAGTATCATTAACACCATTGCATGCAGTCAAACTTTCTTTGGGCCTAGACTTAGAAGCCGGTTTAGCTGTTCTCACATATCACTGTGCAAGACACTTTCCATTGTCTTGGCATCAATTATTAAATCAGTTTTGTTTGCAAGGTGATTAATGTTCATGAGTGAGTGTAGCACTGGTATTTCTTTTGGAGTACCTCATTAAGGATCTAGGTCAATTTTTTTTATGAAATATGTGTATCTTCTTTATTCTTAGAATTTATAGAGCTGGGTCAGATTTTTTTATGAAACACACAATGGCTAACCATTTGATTTAACCAAAATAAAAAGTTTGTACAAAGGAACTGGCTAAAATTTTTCACTTTATAATATTTCCTTAACACATTTATGGGTTCTGTTCTTATATGGGATATACTGTTTTGAAGCAAAAATGCATTCAATTGGCAACACACTGTCACTTCTGCTAATTTGGGGAAAGGACAGGATCATTGAGTTTTAGCTGAATATTTTAGTTTTAAATATTTGTGTGACCTTTTCATGGAATCCTAATATTTATGAAGTCTTTTTATGTTTAATATTCTGAAATACACTTTATGCCTCATGTTTTACAGAAGTTTTTAGCTTGAATTTAAGGTGCGGTTGATAGCCTTCTTGAGTACAGATGTACTGATTTGTCAAGGGTATCTAACTTTCTCATTTTAGGATGGGCGATTAGATCATGCACCTACAATAACCACATACAAAGCCATCACTGGATCTATACATGAGAAGAATCCCATTCAGAGGGCAAATACAGTGCCAACTGAGGTTAAGCACAGACCTCAAGAGGAAGGTAGAACCAATATCCCAGCATCTCTAAAGAATATTAAGAGGCTGAGTACCAATGAAGAATATGTCTCCATAAGGTAGATATTAGCACTGTTAATTATAAGTCTACAATAATCCTTCATTTATAACATTGATCAGAGGAAGTGTGCCATGATATACTGTACATACTAACCTAACAATCCACCAGCAAACATGGACCCTGATCTACCATTGCATAATGTGCTGGTAAATTAGGGGTTGTATTTGTTTTTCTGATAAGTATTTCAGACTCCAGAGACCCAGATTTATCAGCATATATGATGGTAGATCTGGACATGTGCAGTTTGCTGTTGAACTCAACTTATATGTGAGTACATATGGTAGGTCAGGTCATCTTATACTATTTGTACATTATAGTGATATGGCTTCAAAATTGTCAAAGCTTCATTAAAAATCCAAATCAAACATACTTAAGCATGTAAATCAAAACAAAACATTCATGATAAGACTTGGTGGATGATATTCCTGTTCAAAGTAAATTTGCAATAAGGATTTTGGTGCAGTCCCAGGGTGCCTTAGGCCAGGGTTAAAGGTAAAAAATAGATTGGGCTTTTAAATCTAGCAAGCATCTTTTCAATGGTATACAAGTCATCTGTAAACATTTAAAATTAAAAACTTTATCTCCGTCTCTCCATCTCTACTCTCAGAGCCTCTGAGCAATGACTAGTACTAACAAATAATGCAGCCATTTTTCTGTTGTTTTAGTTTTGTGTTGTAGCATGACATTTGTAGTGTTACCCTCCTCTGCCCTTAAATCTATCCATACATGTGTCCATAAGTCCCTCCATCCATATGCCTAAGTCTATCCAGACATATATATCAATGGGGGTAGGCTTGAGTAGCAGAGTGGTCTACAGCGCTCACCATTATGGACCACTGCCATCTCACCTCTGTCTGCATGGGTTCAAGTCTCTGGTTCAGCCAGTCTTGGTATGGGAGAAAACTTGCCAGTAGCTTTTCGTTGGTTGGTGGTTCATTCTGGGATCTTCTTGGGTTCTTCCTCAACCATATATACTGGCCGCCATGCATAGCCTATCTTGTACTGAAAAATGGTGTTTAACCTTACATTTACAACAACAACAACATATATCCATGAGTCCATCCATACATGCGTCCATAAGTCCTTCCATGCTTGAATTAATCCACACACATGCAAGTCCATAAATATGGCAATAAGTTCATCTATACATACACCTCTCCCTCAATAACTCATGCCTTGATAACTCACAAACCCACTTATAAAATGGGGTCAAGTTTGGATCCCATTGATAAAACTAAAAAATACCAACCAAAAAAATGTATCCCAATTTGTTGAACATAAAAAAGATCATGATTAAAACTGGTAACAGAAATATTGATATATTACTTGTATTATTGTCGAAAATGATAGATAAAATCTGGAAATTTTAATCAACATTATGAAATATCAACTTTTAATAAGAAGTTGTATAATTTGATACATTTTCTTTCCAAAGAATATTCTTAGTACACCATAATTAATGATATTGAAGGAAATTTTGATCAATGGAATGTCACTTACACCTAGTGGAGGCAGTACTTAAATAAATACCAATTAAATAATTTTTTTATCAATTGAAATTTGTGTTCCTGTTCTTTATTTTAGTTCCTTGTAAGTGCAGTCATCTTAAATGCTATATGTCCTCTTGTAATTAAATGTAAAATGTGTCAATCTACTGTAACAGCTATGTCCACAAGCATTTCTCTGAGAAATTAATAATTAGTGCTGACCATGTTTTGATATTGTTGTATTGTGGCACTAAATAAACATCTGGCCTATTTTTCAATTGTCATGTTAATTACATCTTTTGAATCAAATAAAGGAGGTGGATTGAAAGAAAACATCCCTTAAAAGGCATACAAATCCTTCATGCTTAAGAAACAGTAGCCTTGGTCATATGTTGGTTACCTCATTTTAGCTGATCAATCAAACACTATTATAAACATTATTGTTTACATAATCTAGCTAAACTGCCTTAAAATAACTGACTCGTTCATAACTGTGATCAAAGAAAGCAAGGCAACCAAGCAAAATGAGAACTTTGTAAAATAAAAACTTTGTTTCACAGGATATGGACCATTGTGGGGAAAATGAGTTTTAGATAATTCCTGAATTTGCACATATAGATATCTTCAAGATGATGTTTCGCTGTTACTTGCAATAAAATAACAATCATATTTCACTAATTGAACACTACAAAATTTGAGTTTCAATGTAGATGATTGTCTAAGAATTGCCTATTTTTTTGACAAAAAGAAATCTTGTTTAAATTGGTAGTGTATCAACAGTTAGCTTAGTTCCCTGCTTAGTAGACTCCTTTGTTTCGCAAAAAAAATTTCACACTACTCCGGGAGACAGACTATTTAACAAAACAAAAAGCCATGAAATTATACACAAAAACATTTATGTACTGTGTTGGTTGTTGAAGCCAGGTGGAATCATGTTATCGATCTTTCATATGCTGGTCATTTTGAAATAAATGTAATTTATACAGAATAATGAACAACTTCTTCAGAAAAAGTGATATATTGACAGTTATTCTCAACATGATTGTAAAACGAGGATTCATTTATTAAACAGCACAGTCCATCCTCCATCCCCTTTGTTTTCTGGATGTCTAGTGGATTTTTTGGAAATCCATCAGTAACGCGTTCACTTGATTATAGTATAATTTATGTTTTTGGACCACAATGTGCATGAATTATTGAGGGAGAGTGTATGTTCATAAGCCTAGCCATGCATGTGTCCATAAGTCAGTCCATCACATCTTGGTTAAGTTTGCATTTAGGCATTTGCATTCCCTGAACACATTTCTAATCTATTTTCCTTTTGTCACAGTTGTTAAGTGACTTCAGACATATCATTTAGCTTTATCCCCAGATCCCTGGGTAGGTGATGAAAGGGGACAAAAATTAACATGTCACCAAGGCATGTCATAGCAGATCTCAAATTAAGTTACATATGGAGAATGGGGCACAAGCATTATCCATCTTTCCTGCCAGTGAATGTAGCCCATGAGATGGGTTAAACTGGATAAAACGCATGCCTTTTCTCAATATTGCTTTTATTATGGTTAAGTGTGTTCAACAAATGTCATGATGTCATCTGCTGTACTGATTGTGATTGTATCGGTCATGCCTAATGTAGCTTGTGACTAAAGCACAAAGAAGTGAAACAGAACAATGTCACTAAAGTGGATGGAACAATGAAAGTATGGAAGGAATTCATTCAGATGGAATATAAGACTGATGGAAGACATATATGCAAAACAAAATGAAAGGAACAGTGGAACATGCACATGTATTAACCAGGGATTGATCAAACAAACATTCAGGCAGTAATGATGGAACATGCACATGTATTAACCAGGGATTGATCAAACAAACATTCAGGCAGTAATGATGGAACATGCACATGTATGATAGACAAATACTCAGGTAGTAACAATGGAGCATGCACATGTACTGACAAGAAAAAAATCAAACAGTCACTTAGGTAGCAATGATGAAACATGCACATGTGATGATAAGTGGATATACTACTGCTTCATTGTTGATTTTGACTTTTTCATCCCTCCTATCTGTATTTAGTGTCACTTACCTTGTCAGGTGGAGCTTAGCTGCAGTCTGACTTCCAAAGTCTTAAAATTATTGTAAGGTTTTAGGTTCCACATTCTGTGTTGTTCCATGATAAGCAGTTTAAAGTGGTTTTATTATACAAAGAAATGTTTAGAAGCATATGTTACAAAGGTCTTTGATAGTACTTCAAAATGAAATGGGCCTATTCTTTGGAAACTTGCAAATTGTAAAAGACAGGGATGTACAAAATGTTTTGCTGTTCTATAAATGGTATATAGAGTGAATTATTATAAAATATTTTACTAAGCACTGTAGAGTCATAGCAGAAAGGCTCATCATTTATAATGGATTTGGGTTTCTATAAAACTATTTTTGGTTAGACGGGATGGAGGTGGTTGGGAGTTGATGGTGGAAGGAGTAGATGTTGGAATTTACAATAGCAACTAAAGTAGTACTTCATATTGTCTTCAGCCTGAAACAGATGCAATTTACTGAAAGTAAGAATTTTATGATAGCATACTTTCAACTTTCCTCTAGTATAATTTGCATTTGCACTTGGCGGTTTTTCTCAGTTGTTGCACTGTTTCTATGCTACTCTCTCTCTCTCTCTCTCTCTCTCTCTCTCTCTCTCTCTCTCTCTCTCTCTCTCTCTCTCTCTCTCTCTTACACACACACACACACACACACATAAACCCTCTCTCTTACACACACATACACATAAACACACACATAAACCAGTGATGGTCAGTCTCAGTGAAGCTATAGTTTCATGTTGGATAAGAACAAATATTAAGTGATAAGGGAAAGAGTGAATGCATTTTTTGTGTTAAATTCAGATCTTGTCTTGATATTTGTTTTAAAACTTTCCTTCCAGCAGCAATGATAGACCATTTGTGAATGACAAAATAGCAGTTTTTGAAAGTAAAAAGACATATACAGAACCTATTGTTGTCTCCCCTAGACAGAAAAATATGGAGAAAAATGTTTGGTCTCCAGCTCCCACCATCCCACCAGATGTGATTGCTAATGGCATACAAGGCAAATCAGAACATGATGTAAGTATTAAAATTATATTTGATATGATTGAATGTACCTGCCTTCTTCATCATAAATTTATTTGAATACCTTGTATTTCATCATATCTCTGATTTATGAATTGCATTTTGGTAGGTTTGCATGCATTAAATCAGCTTTTTTTTTCATTGTGGCAAGTAAAGTTTGATAAACTAACACTTAATGGAGTAGAGCAATACTTTTTCAATATATAGTGTAGTATGTAGTGATTTTTTTAAATTTTAAAAGAATCAAGTGTTGGTATTAAACCTAGTTATTTTTTCTTATAATGAATTCTCACAAAATATTACTTAGCATAGTACATATTTTAAATTAAACAAGTAGACATATTCTCCCTAATACAACAATATTATGACTCTATGGTCTTAAACTAAGTAACAGATAAGATCCAGAATTTCAGTGAATTTCAGCAAAAAATTTATTTCCCTGTATTATAAAGCAAAAATTTAAAAAGAACTTAACAGTATTGTGAATTAAATCTTAAGTAGTCCTTAAAGTGCTATCACAAGTCCAAAATTACAGTATTTCTAATAAATTAAATTTGTGTTCCAAATGAATTTAAATCTTGAATATACTGATGTTCAACAGCATGGAATGTATCAATCTGCCAACAGTCTTGATATATCACAATGATAGTATCTAGAATGTCTTTAATGAATTCACAATAATCCTAAAATTGTGATTTAGTTCAAAAGTATCAATGAGCATGTTGTAATTCCAGTGAATAATTTAACAAATACATCCTCATAAATTATAACTGAAAACAACTAAAAGACTGATTTTACTACAGATGTGAAGACAGTTATAAATAATTCTTAAGCAACCTTCATACCAAAAAAAAAAACAAGACACCAATAAGAGGACCATGATGAGGTTCTAATGTTCATTTTTCAACCATTTGTAGTTGTAAACAAGATGAGGTCTTCTGCTAAAAGTTTAGTAAAAACATGAAAACCTTCAGGTATACCAGGAGGGGAAAATCTGAACTCTGTACCTAAGTAAACATGTTCACAAATATTATCTTAAAAGTTTATTGTATACTTGTGAACAAAGCTGGCTATGTAATATGTTGTTTACAAAGTGACCCTTAGAGTCCCTGAGTAGCCAAGTGGTCTAAAGTACTCACCGTTCTGAATCTCTGCCGTCTCACCCCTGTCTGTGTGGGTTGAAGTCTCAGGCTTGGCTAATGTGAGTTCACAAAAAAGCCTGCCACTAGCTTCTTGAGCGTGGGTGGTTCTTAGTTCTTATCAGGGTTTTCCAGGGTTCTTCCTCCAGTTATACTGGCCACCATGTATAGACTATCTGGTGCTGAAAAATGGCATTAAACACTACAACAACAACAATAATGTGACCCTTACTATCTACAGTCATAGAAAAAATTAAATACACAATATAGATATGCATAATAATAAATTTTTATGTGGGGTACCAATTTTCATGGATGTCATTTCTGTGAATGATGAATTTAAAGCCCCAACATATGCTGGTCCTTCTGCTACAACATGAGAATTCTACCATATATACTCTCATGCAAGTTACATCCAACTGCAAGCAGCATACAACCTGATCTGCCATTTAGTATTATTCTAGCAAATCAGGGTCTATATTTTGTTTCTTCTCAGCACACCTAACAAACTGCATAGACCAATATCTGCCAGTGCGTTATGTAACAGTAAATCTGATTCTATACCGTTTGCAGTTGGATTGGACTTAATAAGTGAGTATATATATGGTACCATAAAGCACAAGTACAGTCAAAACCACTTCTCTCAACCTCGGTTATCTCAACAACCTGCATATGTTGAGTGTTTTGGTCTGGTCCTGAAAAAAATACTTCTTTATTATGCTTATTTTTGCCTGCTTATTTCGACATCTGTTAAGTCGATAAGATAACCCGGTTATGTCAGGCATTAGTTTTGGTCCAAAATGACATGTGGACCCACTTAACTGGATGAAATGCAACCTTTTAATGTCAGTCTCACAGAAATTATACAAGAAATGGTCAGCAAAAGCAATAGATTTTCACGAACAGTAGTTACGGTGGTAGTCACTTGTTTATTTTGTATTATTTCTATTTTTAGTTCATAGGAGTAGCTTAATCAATTAGTTTATTAAGAATATATAATGTTCACTACATAAAATATTCAAGGGTTTACAAAGATAAGAGTGTGCAGAAATTACAATGTAACTTTATTTTATGAAAACGAGGAGATACAAGTAATTATATTAATGATGAATGTGCAGACATAAAATTGCTGATTGGCTGAATATTCAAAAGTAATAAAACTGTTCCATCTGCATGCAATATCATGACGATTTATTTTATAGCATTTTATGACAAAATAGCCAAACATGTCAGCAATATTTTAAAAATATCTAGGAATTATAAACATATCAGAATCTGCAAAGCATTATATTTTTTAATAAATATGAAGTAATATCAGTCTGCTGATTTGTAACAAACGACTCAAAAGCACTTATATTTTCTTTCATATGCTCAGGACTGGTGATTTTTGTCACAAACAATTTTATTTTTTTTAAATGCATTTAGTCATTTTATGAAACAGCATATACATGTACTTGTGAACAGAAAATAAACAGAAGAAATTTATTACTAGGCAGAATATCACTCTATGTATATGCTCATATATATGCATGGGAATGGATAATCTCAGGCACTTGGTTTCTATACAATGGCAGTCAAAGCCCTATAATTTAGTTCTCAGGCTTAAGCTCTTCTTAATTTTGTTTTTTTTTTTCTTATTTGTAATATCTCTTCTTTCTGTCTGGCAGAACAATTGACTTCCATTGTTTTAATTTATTTTCAAAATTTCCTGCAAATACCTGTAAAAAGGGAACCAAAGTTGGCTGAAAGAAAATAACAAAAAATAATAAAAAAAATCAGTACACTTAAAAGAATCCAAAGTCAGTCTTCAGGGCTGGTTTGCTTTGCAATATAATAACCTTTGTATCTGATATTTTGCCTGTAAGTTCAAAGAATGAGTTTGCTGCTAGTTAACGGATATGTTTATTTACCACTTGGGCATCTATTTGTTTGTCATCTAGAATCATAACTGTTACAAACTCACATTGATGCCTGCAGGTTAAGTGGTATACTCAACATCCACTTGCTTTAATAATACTCTTTGTAACCCATGCTAGCAAAAGGATTGTCATTTGCACTCACAGCAAATGTACATGTACATGTATTTTCAAAAACATGTATTGATCTTTATTTGCAAGATACTGTCATATATTAATTTGGATATAATACAATCTTGGCTATTTTGCACCTAACACCCTGTTATAGGAGAATTTAGGGTGCCTGAAAGCATTCTGTTGATGTATCTCTCTCACTTTCTCTAGCTTGTGATTTTCTTGGATTCATTTTTCAGTCATGATGACATATTCAAACCTTCGAATACAGCAAAACATGATTTCCTTTTCATTTTTCACATCAATTATAAAAATGTGTTGTGTGGTATATGGCATAAGTAATGCACACTACAGTATAAATGCATACACTACATGTGATATAGGGAGTTCATATGTTTTCTTTTCTTTAATAAATTGCTCATGATGATAAAAAAAGGAATAAATGATAACAATATCAGGTTTGTTTCTTTCACTTTATTATCAATTAGGCGTTTTGTATATTTTATTGTAACATGCAGTGGGATGGGATCCTAGTTAAAAACAAGAATAAGAAATGGGAGTAATGGGCAAGGACATCTTAAAAATTATGTTACCAGTTTTTATGAACCTGGATATCTCGAGTCCCAGTTATGTCAATGACTTTTTTACACCACAGACAATATATAATTAATTTAACATTTTTAGATCAAATTAATAGTATTGATATAAAATTAATTTTGCATTTCTAGATCAAATTAAAGGTATAGACAATATAAATGTAATGTAACATTTTTAGATCAAATTAATGGTATAGATAATATAAAAGTAATTTAACATTTTTAGATCAAATTAATGGTATAAACAATATAAAAGTAATTTAACATTTTAGATAAAATTAATGGTATTGACAATATCAAATTAAACTAGCATTTCTAGATCAAATTAATGGTATAGACAATATAAAAAGTAATTTAACATTTTTAGATCAAATAATTGATATAGACAATATAAAATCAATTCAACATTTTTAGATCAAATTAATGGTGTAGACAATACAAAAGTAATTTAACATTTTTAGATAAAATTAATGGTATAGACATTATAAAAGTAATTTAACATTTTTAGATCAAATTAATGGCATAGACAATATAAAATTAATGTAACATTTTTAGATCAAATTAATGGTATAGACAATATAAAATTAATGAAAATTAATATAACATTTTTAGATCAAATAAATGGTATAGACAATATAAAATTAATGAAAATTAATGTAACATTTTTAGATCAAATAAATGGTGTAGACAATATAAAATTAATGTAACATTTTTAAATCAAATTAATGGTTATAGACAATATACAATTTATTTAACATTTTTAGATCAAATTAATGGTATAGACGATATAAAATTATTTTAACATTTTTAGATCAAATTAATGGTGTAGACAATATAAAATTAATGTAACATTTTTAAATCAAATTATTGATTATAGACAATATAAAATTAATTTAACATTTTTAGATCAAATTAATGGTATAGACAATATAAAGTAATTTAACATTTTAGATAAATTAATGGTATAGAAAATATTAGATTAATTTAACATTTTTAGATCAAATAATTGATATAGACAATATAAAATCAATTCAGCATTTTTAGATCAAATTAATGGTGTAGACAATACAAAAGTAATTTAACATTTTTAGATAAAATTAATGGTATAGACATTATAAAAGTAATTTAACATTTTTAGATCAAATTAATGGTATAGACAATATAAAATTAATGTAACATTTTTAGATCAAATTAATGGTATAGACAATATAAAATTAATGAAAATTAATATAACATTTTTAGCTCAAATAAACGGTATAGACAATATAAAATTAATGAAAATTAATGTAATATTTTTAGATCAAATAAAGGGTGTAGACAATATAAAATTAATGTAACATTTTTAAATCAAATTAATGGTTATAGACAATATACAATTTATTTAACATTTTTAGATCAAATTAATGGTGTAGACGATATAAAATTATTTTAACATTTTTAGATCAAATTAATGGTGTAGACAATATAAAATTAATGTAACATTTTTAAATCAAATTATTGATTATAGACAATATAAAATTAATTTAACATTTTTAGATCAAATTAATGGTATAGACAATATAAAGTAATTTAACATTTTTAGATCAAATTAATGGTATAGACAATATAAAATTAATTTAACATTTTTGATCAAATTAATTTGCTCAGATTTTGATAATAGACTGAAATATAGCATACATTCAAATTTAATGACACTAAAATAGTTTGATATACTGGAGGTAAGTCCATGTTATTCCAGTGAAGACTGCTAGTTGACTTGAGCTTGTCAGTTTGGTGTGGTCAGATGTAAAATTGTTTTGATTATTCAGATTGATTTAGCATTGGTAATTTTCTGTGATCAGTTTTGATGAAGTTCTTGCCATTCTCACTATCTATGACATTTATCACTCATCATTTAGGAAAATCTTACGATTAGTCATACACTTTTTATGACTTCCAGAACTGGTACAGATTCTTTGCATTTGTTTTATTGTAAAATTTTAATTATTTTATGTCTAATACAAAAACTTTAAAAGGTAGAATATCCAGCTGTTAAATTTAAGTTTGTGTGAGTTATGTAGATCTATATTTGTTGTAACTTCTGTGTGAGTTATGTATATCTACATTTGTTGTTACTCCTGGTACATGATTTTATTTACTTTTCATTATTTTTATTCCTTGGTTGTAAACTCTATAGAATGTTATTTGTTATAAATTTGTGTATGTGACCTGGCTATGTTAAAATCACAAAATGTATAGGATCTATATACAGATGTTTACATATGTGTTAACTGTTATTAATAAAAATTTAATTAATAAGACTTAAAATGGTGCCTATAGCATACTTTTTCAGTGACTGATAGGATTTCAGCATTTCAAGAATAATTATGTAACTTCCCACTGATTGCACTAGGTCAAGCTTTCAAAGTATCAACTAAATTCAGAGAACTTTATTTTAAATCCTTGCCAGGAATGGTTAGAGTCCTTCAAAGAGAACAAAAAGCTCCAACTTGTCAGACAATATGATCTTTCAGAAGCAAAGCCATCTGTGTTAAAATAAGAAATTCAAATAATTTGGTTCAATACTAGGTAGAGAAGAATATTTTTGGACAAAGGTGCTTTGGGTTTATTAGTAAGTCAGAATCTCACTCTGACCTGAATGTTATGGAATTGAAATTAAAATACAGTAATGAAATGAAAGCTTGACTTTAAGAAAAGAAGAAAGACTGCAATAAATGCAAATGCAGATGCAAAAGGAAGAAATTCTAAAGAAGACAAAAAAGGAGAGAAAATTACAAATGCAAAAAGAAGATATAGAAATGAAAATGAAATGCAAATGCAGGAAAAATATATATAGAGAGAGAGAGACAACTTCAGAAAAAAGAAATGCAAATGAAATTGCAGGTATGAAAAGAAGAGAGAAATGGAAATGCAATTAAAATTAAAAGAAATAGAACTGGCAATCATGTAATATCCCACTCATGAAAGTTCAGTTTTTGATGTTACAAATATAGTTGATTAGTACCTCCATGTAAAGAAAAAGATATAGATCAATATTTTTCACATTTTGAAAAAGTATAGAATTTAAAAAAGGGGCCAAGAGAGCACTGGACTTTATTATTACAGAGTATAATTATCGTAAAGTACATGAAGTTTATTCTTCACTGTCATTAGAAGCAAGTTCTGATTATGGTTTGGTCAAGGAAAGTATCTTAAAGGGTTATGAGTTAGTACCTGAGGCATATTGGCAGGTTTCAGAATTGCAAAAGAGAAAATAGCCAAACCCATGTTGAGTTTGCATGGGAAATAGAATGACCCTTTAACCAGTGATTTGCATTTAAAAGATTGTAAAGATTATGTTAAAATCAGACAACTTTTATTAGTCGAAGAGTTCAAGAACTGCATCCATAATGACGTCAAAATTTACCTTGATGAACACAAGATAGATAATTTAGAAAATGTTGCTTATACTGCTGATGAATATTCCTTGGCTCACAAAGATTGATTTGTCAAAAAGTTTTCCACTCGTCATCAGTGGATACCTTGGGTGATCTCCATTTTCTCATAATGAATCCATTTAAAAAAGTAGCAAGTTGGTACCTCTGTGGAGTCAGCTTCACTAATAGCCCTCTGAAACAAATCTTATATACTCAAATATTACCATGGCAAATCTGGGTCTATACAGGTTGTTAGGAGTAATCAGTAGAACAAACACTATATATCCTGATCTGCCATTGCATTGTGCAATGGCAAATCAGGTCTATGGTTTTTGCATTTGGACTTCACTTTTGAGTATATATGGTACATATCTTGGGGTTATGAGTATATAAAAATTGTTTTCTGTTTAATTACAGGATTTTCTTTGTGACTGTACAGGTCCAATTATTCAAAATAAAACAGTGTCAAACAAAATGTACTATTAAAACTGCCTGTTGATGATCTTAACTAAATTTACTAACAAATTCCTCGCTGTTTATCATTCTACTGATTTCAGTGTATTTTTTTCCAAAAAGAAACAATTTAGCATTAGATCATCAGTCAGATGGTATTAATACATGTGTCATATCAGAACCAACTTCAAATTTTATATGGGCCTTTCTACATTCATGTGGTATGCACTGATTGTACAGTAAGAACATTCTTATTATAATTTGTGCTTTTTCATTTTTTTCACCATGACATCTATTCATTCTTTTTTTTTTTTGTTTGCTATTTGGGGTTTTGAAAATGTGTATTCATTTCCGCATGTAAACAATACTGACAGTTTATTTTCGCCACACTGAAATGGGAAAATACAGATGTATTTTGTCATAATCTGAACACCAAACAAAATAATACTTGTTAGAATGGTAGTTATGGTTTACTTTTGAATATAAAGTAAATGAACTTGTTTTTGTGAATCCTTTGATACGGCATGTTAGCTATGAAATATATTTACAATGTAAAACATGTATTGCTGTCAATATTTTCACCAATTTCTTTATCTCATACTGTTAGTATTAACCAAATAGTGATTATTCTGATAAAATGTCAGACTGGATTGTGTTGATGGGGATAAGATTTCCAGTTTTCAAAATATACATGGTCTTAAGGATAAGAACAAATTGCTGATTAATTTTATTTTAAAGGATTTATTTTTTTAAAAATAAAAATAGCACGAATTTGGATTTGTGTGATTTCTCTTCAGTTGTGCAAGATGCCAATTTTTTTTAGCAATATCCCAGTCTCTCTCAGTATGGGTGATTTCTGACATAATTTTTTTTTCCTAACTCCAGATTTGTCTTTGATTGTAATTTTTAGATAAGAGTCTTCCACTGGTGTTCAAGGGGGGGGACTGGTTTAGGTTTTTGGGTGTCACTTTCATTATAGTGGACTGATGTATTCAGTGTGATTTCAGACATGTGTTCCACTTAGCACAACAAATAAAACTTGTGATTTGGGGGGTCAGTATCTCTAAAAGCAATGTTAATGGTGAAAATGAATCTTGCCTAAGAATTCATTTCAGGATGACAACTTAAGTTCCAGTTAACATAATTACCGTATTTTTGCCGATTATATCCCGTTTATATCCTGAAGACACAGATAGTCTGCACCTTCTATCTACACATTAGATAAAGCAGCCAGAACCAGTCTACTGGGAGCTGGAAATAAGAGACCTAGAATTTGACTGGGGTGACAATGCCTGATTGAGTAGTGGGATTACAATTGTTAGCAGGTGGACCCTGAATCGGCTAATTGGTTACAATATTGTTGTAATTTGGAGAGTTTAAGGCCAAATGTTTGAGGTGTTACCAGTAATAAAAGGATCAAAGGTAATCCTAGATTACCATAAGTCTTTGACTAAAACTAGGAAGTCTGAGTTTTCTCCAACCCTTGACACCCCATTTTTGATATTTGTTTTTATGTTGGGGTACACCCCAACCTAAAAAAACAAATATAAAAAGTGGAGTGTCAAGGGTCGGAGGAAACTGGACTAAAACTAGGCCGATATGTAGTGGAAGGAAGATGGAATGGAGACCGACCAAAAATGATCTGGGCAGAAACACTTAATTATTTTGATTTGATATCTTTTAATTGTTCTTGTATTTTTCACAATGGTTTAAAATGAATATTTAAGCCAGCTTGTATATATTTTTCAATTCATGTTGAAATGCCGAAATGTCTGCTTTCTTCCAATTCTAAGAAGCCACCAGCTAAGAAATACTTAGTCTGACGCTACATTCCAGTTTGTTTGTACACCCCTAATGATTTCAATAACTAAAATCTTTTAGGTAATAAAAAGTGCACAGAACTATAAGTCGATTAAATGATTGATTACCTATTCAGAAACTGCCAGATAATTCCATAAATAACCATAACGTTGAGTTTGGAATTATATTTCTTTGCACAAATGAACATATCAATGAAACCGCTTGTTAAATATAGGTGAAAGGCACATTTTTTGTTGTCATTCTTTTCCTTTGCTTGATTTGACACTGTAAATATTGAACGCAGATTACATGTATGTATATCTTTAGTTGCGCATACACACCTTTGCTGAAAATGAAATTGTCCAGGAACTGGAAATTTGTCTCAAGCATGTCCGCCTATTATACTGATAACTTCTGTTAAGCATGAAACACGCAGATGATGATGGTGTTATGGCCATTTTACTCACAGTCAGTTTAGAAAATATAAATAAATGAATGAATTGACTAAGTTCTTTGTACTTTATATCACATTAAATTTTTCTGTTATTGTAATTGGTGGGGGTGGGTTACCAATAATTGACTCGGACTAGCAATTTTAACAAACCTGGATACCAGAATTTAAGTGTGTGCAGGCTAGTAGCAAAGGTCCTGACATTGCCTTGTGTCTTTCATGCAAATTGGATTTTAACCCTTTCCCTATGATAGAGTGAATGGCTTTTAAGCCCTTTGATATCCATGTAGCAAAGTTACCGAGTGCAGTCTGCTACGTAAAGGCCTGTTAAGCAGTGAAGTGTATGTTATGTTTAACAGCAATTTTAACCATTTTACTTTTTTGGTACACATATTATGTATGGAAAGGTTTAAGAGTAAAATACGGTCGTTATAGCTGTATAATTTTTTTTTTTAAAAAAAAGAATTTTGTATGTGTCTTAAAATATTGAGAGAATTTGTTCACTATAAAATCAGTGAAGCCACGTGATCAACCATTGCAGCAATTTTCCATGCTCAAAATTTACAAGTTGTTTGTCTGCATCTACATCACAAAATCAGTTGAATTTGATAATTTTTAAAAACTAATGGCTTCCTACATCAGTCTCAGAGCCTTGAAGCTTTCATAGTTGTGATTCTACTCGAGCAAGTACTGAAAAATATCAAAGACCGTCATTTTGTTGAATGGAGAAAGCGAGACAGTTTCGACCTATGTACTTTAAATAGCAGATTTTGACCAGAGTATCAACAGTGACTACATGATTTAACGTAATGGGCATTCTCACCAATGAATGTAGTATCTAATAGGTTTTTTTTCTTCCCCAAATGTGGCACCACGAAAACCTGCTCAAAATGGCTGCTGTTTACAGAGTTGCCAAAAGGTGCTTGCATGGGAATCAGGTAAGGTGCCAAAAGGCGCCTTATGGGACTGCAGTAGAGGGCCAAAATGCACTTGTATGAGGTAAATGGTTAAGATAGCATATGGAGGAAGAAATAATATCACCAGCCATATACAGACACCATGACGTAGGAGAAATAATTCATCTGTAACAAACACACTCACATTGAAGGAATTATTTGAGACTGGATCAAAAGTATATATAAACAAAGAAAATCCACCAGGGTCACCAGATAGTGATCTTCTGAAAGAAACTAGAAATGCCTGTGGATTGTATTAAAAAAAAATCTTTGCTTGTAACATTTTCCATCGGATTCTGAATCTGAATCATATGCAGAATTGTGTGTTGTAATATAATTTGAAGAGAATACATATTTTGTGGCAAATTGAACTTGTTTTGGTTTTAATTCCCTTAAAATGCGTAAAATTTAAGCCAATAAAAAAAATATCTTTTTAGAAGCTAATATCCTGATCAAAAGATGTAAATCTACAGGTTTGAAATCCTTGTTATGTTACAAATATAGTAATTAATCAAAAGAATCCTATTGATATGTAGATCACTAGCTTCAAGGTCAAGGTTTCTATCACAAAAATAGAAATGCCTATTGCATTTCATTCCCAGAGAATAATAGCAATACACAGTGTATTACTATGAAAACTTTCAACATAATTTCTGCTCTGACCAAGAGAAACCGCAGTTGCTTTGGGGATGTGTACCTTTTACACAAGCATCACTTTTGCTAAAAGTACATTTGGCCATTGTATTTTATTCTGAACCAGAACTTTAGTTCTCTAACCAATTTCAACAAAACTCAAAACTTGGTACAAGTATGACATAAATAATAATCCCTTTGTCAAAGAAAGAACCCAACAGATTTGAAAAATAGGTGAAGATTAAACTTGAAGAGTACTCTTGGAACCATATCTGTATAATATATTATGTATTTTTCTGTGTACTCTACGTGTACTGCAGAAAATGCACTTGAGCAGCTAAATGTTTGAAAGTTTAGTATCATTAATGCCATTTACAGTCAGTACCCATATTTTTATCAATATCATAAACATGTGCATGCATTCAATATATGTATATTTGTTTTTTTTTTATAAGCTTTCATTGTTTTCTCTATTCTTTTATAGTATAGAAATCTTTAAGTGATTTCAGGCATTTGATTCCCCAGCAAAGTTCTTAGGTGCTTTGGAAGGTGTTGAAATAAAAAAAATCTCAGTCTTTGTAATACTAATATTGCTTTGTGTTATATGCCAAAAGTTGGGCCAAACTTCTCTTTTGGGAGAATGATTGTTGGAAATAATGCAGAGACTAACCAAGAAAATGGTTAAGTAAGTCATGAAGAATAATGTTACCATGGTCATTGTAGTATAATTTCTGTAGCAACTATTAAAATTATTAGAATTTGATGAAGTGGAAGCATTCTTTGTTGAGTTTCATAATGATATTCCTGCATGTCCATAACCAATTTCTGTTCAGTAGTCCCCCCTCTTGAAGCCCCCCCCACCAGCGGCCACCCACTCCTTACGGCCAGAATCCGAAGGCACCGAAGAATTTGTGTTCCAAATTACCCCTCACGAAAGGCCATCCCGCTAACGTGACCAGCATATTTGTGCAAAAATATTAAATTTACCCCTCACAAGCAGTCGCATTTTATTTTGTAATATGTATCCAGAACAAATTTGTTTCATAGCGTGTGTTAAGTAATCCAATTTCTGTTACCCGATGTCAGGTTTTCGTTCTTGAAAGAAGTGTTGACTAAAGAATATGTGCCACTGAGGTTAATATTATATCATTTACACCTCACGAGAAACCACCTTTATTCCACAAAGCCAAGAAAGTCTCAAATTTTAATTCATAAAAAAGTAAGTACACATAATCCAATTATCGTTACTGCATGTTATCATAAGATGTCTGGTTTAGCCACTGATAATTGTTAAGATTACACTTATTATAAAAAAAATACTGTAAAGGTGATTTCACGTAGTCTGAAAATTCGAAAATTCGTCATGCTTTATTGATAAAACTGCAGACTCCTGTGTTAATAGTAGTAACAGCTGAGAAGTGGCAGTATGATGTACGTACAATACAGATATCAGCGGGAAAATGGTTCAATAGCCTTTATGGCTTTCCTTTGTAAGATGTTGAGTTTGTTCACTTCCATAATTAGTGAATATTACTATTGGCAATAAATGTCAAGTTTACAAATCATAATGGCATAAAGGTCCTATTGTTCATGTCAAATTAGTGTGCTTATCTTCTCTCACTAAGTGTCAATAAATGTAAAAACAATAGGGTACCAGACTGCGAGTAATGAATCACGTGACAATCGCTGCCTTAAAAAAAAACAAGCATGGCATCTTGTTTAAATGCAGAAGAAAAAAAATTGTTTTATCAGTCTTGTAGTTGCAAGATATGCTTGCAAACTATGAGCAAGTTGATGATTATAGCCAAACATAATTGTCAAGATCACTGGGTCTGCTTTGGCTAAAAATAGAACAAAGCAGGGTACCAGACAAAGACCGAAAAAGCAGGTGACAACACACTTGTTGCCTCCTTTACAAAGGCATTTTGTCTGCTCAACAAATGTTTCATCTGCATAATTAAATTGCATACAGATAGCAACATCTGAATAAATCAAGACCAAACATTAACATGTCATCACAATTATTTCAGAAAAAAAGTCTGTTATTATAGTCTACGATATCAGGGGAGGAAGGTTGTCGAAAAATGTTAGGTAGAAAAGACTCGAATAAAACAATTTTATGTTGAAAAGACACAAATAAACAACATCATAACTGATAATAAATTTATTCAGAAGCAGTGGGAAAATGGAGCAAATGAAAAGAGATTTGCATATGTACCAAAATTTAAATGACATTTTTGAATGGTTTTTTGCAATACGGCCACTTTCCCAGTGCAGTAGGGCTGGCCTTATAAGAGGGGGACTTTTGTATATCTGTCTGTATACCTATATAGCCCATTCATTTTCTACCGAAAGAAAAGATAATAATGTCATGATAGTAGATTGCTATTAATAGCATTTCAGTTATTTTGAAGATGTATGTATCTATCAAGGTCTCGGACAAATTTATTACATTTCCAGATAATCTTAGTGTTCTATGATAAAATTTCATCATCTTGGTTCATAGAACCACTAAAATATAAGAAATTTAAACATAGTTGGAATTAACAAGTTTGTAGTCACTTTTTATATCAAGATGTTAATATGAAATTATGCAGTGATTTACATAATTTTGCATTCGCTTTAGAATTGAAATATATTCATTTTGGGTGAATTTTACTGTTTTTGTTTTACAAACAGTGCTAAGCTATATGATTACTGATTGTTCAAGTAGATCAGTATGTTTTGCATTAGAAGACATCTCATACCAAACCTGGTGGTTTGTGCTTTGAGAAAGGAAGAATAGTAATGATATTCACTTTAGAACTTGTAACTGACTCAAACTTTGCAGATGACTTGTACTTTTGGCAAGAAATAAACCTATTAATTTAATTGAGTTTAACACAAAAACCAATTATTTCAAGAGAAGAACTTAATATGATCTACATACCTAATTTTGTGGATAGAAATCAGCTTGAAATGCTCAGGTAGAAAGTTCAAGGTTTAAAGTGATATTATCACTAAAAGAAAAGGAAAATGTTTTCCTCATTAAAACCTATCTTGAGAGACCACACCTTTTGCCAACAAATGTAATCTCTCATGACAGGTGATCTTTTATAACAGGTTTGTGCAATATGATCAAATTTCAAGGTCAAAATTCACTTGGCTTGATCAGGATTTGGGTAAATATGGAATATATATGTACTATCAAACAAAAACAAAATTAATCCATCCAGAGGCAAAATAAAATATTGAGCCACAAATGCTAAAAGCTTAATTCACATATGACCTAGAGACTAACTCAGTAAGCTGCACAGACATTGAACAGATGATGGCTTGATGTGTGGGTTTTAATTGTCACATAAAATAAGCAACACGCATCATTAACTTTCTACAATGAATACAATCTGATCTGGAAAATGAAAACAAAGACCAAGATCTCATTCATCCCAGACATGACACTTTAATATAATTTTATAATAAATTTGCAGATAGACATGATAATTAATAAAATATTTATTTTATCTTTAATTTGTCAGAGAATAGAAAAGCATTTGTGCAGTTGTGCAGTTTTCCAGTGATAAAAAAACAATACAAACCATTGAATATAAACATCTTTAATTGCTACATTTGAAGAAGGAATGGTTACTTGTAATGGAGATTTACATAACTTTGGCACCACAGTGGCAGCTAACCACATGTACTATAGTCTGTAGCTTATGATGTTACCTGCATTACCTGTAGATTTTAGAAATCAGTAGCCAGATATAACTTCAGTTTTGTTTAGAACAAACCATCTTTAGTTGTCATATTTACAAATGATTTAATAAAATGGTCAGTGTGTTTATCTCACTTTGTGTGATATAGTTGTTCATAGAAGTGTTGTTTTGAACAATCATCACTTTTGCATGAAGATCCATGGGTACAACAGGTTAAAGAAAGATCACTAGTGGTTATAACTGTTTTTGCTATGCAGTCATTCATGGCAGTGCCAGGTCCTTATTTTGCTTAAAATTCATGGTTGCTGGTTGTGTTATCCAAATGGTTTCTGACAATACTGCATTTATATAATAAAATTGATCCTTAAATGATGATTGTTGTTATTATTAATAGCATTAGGTTGCTCAAGAAAGATTTTACTGTATAGCTCATTTCTTTCATCTTTTAACGAGCAGATTATTTTGTCTGTGGAGCAAGGAAGTAGCTAAATGCTTTGGGGTTTAAAAATGAAGATCCCAGTGAACTATTTGGTGTTTTCTATTAAAGCATACCATTCTAGTTATCAACAGACAGTACAGTTAATCACAGGGAAGGCACATAAATGTCCCATTTAGAAATTCTTGTTCATTGAACTTAAAGGTTAAATCAGATATTCATGAAAGATGGGGCAGAATGAGAATACTGTATTAAGTACTATACTCTGTGATTAAACTTGTACTTTTGGTTTTGATTTTAACTTGTTCTTCAGGTTTTGGTTTTATCTTCTGCTGTGATTTAAACTTGTACTTCTGATATGATTTAAACTTCTACTTCGACAGTGATTTAAACTTGTACTTTAATGTTATTTAAGTTTATACTGTACTTTGATTTAAACTTATACTTTATTATGATTTAAATAAATATTGTACTGTCATTCAAACTTATACTTCTACTATAATTTAAATGTATGCATTCTATGATTTAGACTTATACTCTTACTATAGGTAATTTAAATTTATACTTTGAGTATTATTTAACTGATACTTCAACATTAATGTAAACTTATACTTTTTCTATGGCTTAAATTTGTACTATGATCCAAACTTGTACTTCAGCAATGATGTAAACTTCAACTTTTCCTATGATTGAAACTTACACTTTACTATTGTTTAAACTTGTACTTCAACATTGATGCAAATTTGTACTCTGATCCAAACTTGTTCTTCAACATTATACTTTACTATTATTTAAATTTGTACTTCAACATTGATGTAAATTTGTACTATGATCTAACCTTGTACTTCAACTTTTATGTAAATTTGTACTATGATCTAACCTTGTACTTCAACTTTTATGTAAATTTGTACTATGATCTAACCTTGTACTTCAACTTTTATGTAAATTGGTACTATGATCCAAACTTGTATTTCAACTTTGATGTAAATTGGTACTATGATCCAAACTAGTACTTCAACATGATTTAAATTTGAAATATGATCTAAACTTGTACTTCAGCATTGACGTAAACTTATACTTTAGCAGCAGGGAGGGTGAATCCTACAAAATTTTGCCCGTGAAATTAACCTGAAATAAGGGTTCCTATAGAGGCTGAAAAAAAGGTTAATAACCCTAAACCAAAATATCTAACTTTTATATTACCATACGGATGGTTAAAAACCGCATAATAAATAGTATGAGCTGAGCTCAGTTTGTTATACTATTATTGACTTTTTTTACCCTGACTTTATTGAACTATTTTTTTTTGTTAAAAACTTGAGCAAAATTTTGTAGAGATTCACCCTCCCTGCTGCTCAGGCTTAATGCCCAGACTGTGTTTTCGGTCCATAGTGTTGACAAGCTTAATATCCAGGCCATTTTTTCGGTCCATAGTGTTTACAGATTTACTGCCTCTTGATCGTTTTTTTCGGTCCATATTGCCCCAGACTGTGTTTTCGGTCCATAGGTTTAATATCCAGGCCGTTTTTTTTCAGTCCATGTTTACATTCTTCTCTTTTTAATCACGGGTTGGGTCGTTACACGGGCTCGGGGAATTATCTATGACAATATAGTTCAGACCCAATCCACTGCAAATTTACATTTTTTCCCCTATAATAGTACCGGAAACGGTATGTGGGTAGTTAGTTAAAAACTCTCCTTAGCCCGTAACTTTCTTCCCGCAAGACCTGAAATTTCTTCCCGGGTTCATAGTGACAAAGCCTGTGGTCGCTTAGCGAGACTGTTTCTTTATAAGGTAATTCTAACTAGCTACCCACATATAGATTTCGGTACTATTATATGGGACACAATGCATTAGCTGTGGGTTTAGTGTGTGTGAACGATACCAGCAGAGCTGATTCTTCCCGAAAGACCTGAAATTTCTTCCCGGGTTCTCGCTTAGCGAGACTGTTTCTTTCTCGGGTATTTCTAACTAACTACCCACATATAGATTTCGGTACTATTATATGGGACGCAATGTATTAGCTGTGAGTTTAGTGTGTGTGAACGATACCAGCAGAGCTGATTCTTCCCCAGGTTCGTAGTGACAAAGCCTGTGGTCGCTTAGTGGGACGTATGGTTAGAAATGAACGGGGAAGGATATAAACATTTCTAATGAACTACCCACATACCATTTCCGGCACTATTATATAGACAAAAATGCAAATTTAGGGTGCTTCAATAAAAGTGAACAAAATTGGTGTAGCATTTGTATAGAATGTGTATAGCGACCTTGCGAACCGAGCAAGGACCCTGTCTCATTGTTCGCTATATGGATAATACTGGGGTTGTTGACTAGGCTGACCTAGGCGCTATCTGGTACAGGGTACTCCTAGGCTGCGGATGATCTGGGGCTGGCAGACAGGCAGGTGTACCTAGGTGGCTAGGTCTGGTATGTGTGGCTTGAATGTACTCCGTTTAGACCAATGCAGGCACAGAATGCCTTAAGTGCGAACAGTATAGTGCGAGGTTCTATGCTAGCGTCCGAACCGTGTTGTGGGCCGAATATATCAGACGACCGAGTAACTGCATTATCTTGTAAGGCATTTTTAAAATGAATCCCTGATCGCAGTCCGACACGCAAGGTAACAGATAATTAGGTAATAATTGTCAGAAAAAAGATTTATTTTATCCGTCCTCGACTAAATGTGCAAAGGGAAATAAATATTTATTGCTCAACATAGATTCAGAGCTTAGTTATCGCGCTTTATTATATACTAATTTTATATAAAATGGTGTTTTTATCTGCGTTTTAATATAATTTTATAATAAATTTGCGGATAGACATGATAATTAATAAAATATTTATTTTATCTTTAATTTGTCAGAGAATAGAAAAGCATTTTTAGTGATTTTTGTTTACCAGCACTCAATTTAATTAAACATCAATTATAAATATTATTTAATAATGAATATTGGCGAACCACTCTCAGCTAAATTAAGTCGAGAGCGTTTAGAGGCAATTGAAAAATATTCACTTATCTGTGATGCTGTCAAACAACAACTACAATTGCATCAGGAATCTCAAGTTGAATTTGAGGAGGATACAAAACAGTTATTTAAACCGATAACAGATACCACTAAAGATATTCAACCTGTGTTAGATCAAACAGTTAAAGCAATTCAAAAAAAAAAAGAAAAATGAACTAAGAAAACAAAAAAGATTCTTGAAAAACTTCCAGCCGAAATAGCTGATGCGATGCCAGTCCCAGAAATGCCTGAAAATGCAGACCAAGCTTGTGCTGAAATAGATGATCTATCTGAACAATCTAAAATAAGTCATAAATTTGGCATAGATTTTATTGCTGATATTAAAAGCGCTAAAAATATAGAAGATTTAGCTGTGTTTGCTGTGAAAAGTTTTAGTGATAGAAAAAAGTTTTTAAATCCTAAATATGCTGATAAATTTGTAAGTCATGATACTTGGTACAAATGGATATTTCGTATACACTATAACGTTAATCAGGTCAGAAATAGTGATCCTAATTTTATACAGTATATTAACTTCATAAAAAAAACACCAAAGCAACAACAAATGCCACCACATCAGTTACCACAAACTCCAAAACCACCAAAGCAACAACAAACGCCAAAACAACTAGAACAACAACGACAATCATCACCGCCATCAATACAACAAATATTACAGTATACACAACAACAAAAATTATTGTCACAATCTCCAAAATCACAACCAGCCTCTTTCGGAAGTGGTCTTATTACTCAGTGTCCTAACAACGTCCTTGCTGTTGTTGAACGACTAGAAATTCTGATTGGAGGAAAACGAGCTGGTAATAATTCCCCAGAAATCATTAATGAAGCAGCAGATATTTGTAAACGATTATTTAGTGGCGGTATTATGGATATTGATGTGTATCGATCACTTATTAATGAAATTGCCGATGACTATTATAGTGACTAAGTCACAGCGACTAAGTCACAGTGACTAAGTCACAGTGATTAGATGCAATTAGTGATAAAGTTAATTAATAATAAAATGATACACAGTTCTCAACGTGGACCAACTATGGTCAGGGTAATTAATTATCGAATACTGATTTACAGAGCAACCTACGGAGATGGGTTAGGAGATATTGTTCAGGGTTTGTTTAGAAGGATAGCCCCAAAAGCAATACCAATTGCAAAGCAGCTGGGTATGAAAGCTAATGATGTTGTTCGTGAAAAAGGTATAGACACTGCTGGTAACCTTGCCAGTAAAGCATTTTCAGCGATAAAAGATAGACTAACAAGATTAATACACAGACCACAACCTGTCTGATCTCAGTCGGTGAAATTGCCCAGTACTGAAGTGATGCCCGCAAGTGTAAGTAAAATAATAAATCAAGCCGCTAATCAAAAACTAGCAGCAATGGCAATGCCATCTGTGGATTATATACCTTTATCAGAAAAAGAGAAAAACATAACCGCTAGTCTGATAGCAGGAAGTGGTCTCACTTCCCGAAGTGGTCTCACTTCCCGAAATGGTCTTCGTTTTAGACTATAATAATTATAATAAATATGTTCAAGCGTATGAGTGACCCCGCGTTTGACATGGACGCACCAGTTCTCAAAGATGAGTCTATACACGATTATCAGTATTATTCTTGTGAAGCACGAATTCCAAATCAACGAGGAAGAATTGAACTTCAGGTTCATGATACAAGTAGATATTTTCTGCCCTCAGAAGCTTATATTGAAGTCGAAGGTGAAATATTAAAAACCGATAATACTGAATATGCGGCCGAAATTAGTGTTGGTTTTGTTAATAATGGTATTATGGCTTTGTTTGATAGCGCTACGTACATGATTGACGGAAAAAATATTGAATCAATTCAAAAAGATGTTGACGTAGCTACAACCATACTTGGTCTTGCAAGATACAGCGACAATTATTCAAGATCAGCTGGTCCGTCAATGTTGTTTGTAAAAGATACTTCTGATTCTCCAGAATATCAACAATATGAAATAGGACGACCACAGGTTTTGGCTAGAAACGCCCTAGCAGATATAGAGAGAATGATTATTAATATAGATCCCGATTTCAATTTAGGATTTAGATCATGTCGAGCGATCTTAAAAGGAAATAGAAGAATATTTTCTTTTGCAATTCCACTATCACACATCTTTGGATTTTGTAGAAATGTCAGAAAAGTCATTTTCGGAACCAAACATACAGTTGTACTAGTACGAAAAGCTGCAGATGATGATGCATATGGAGACCCGCTGGTGATGCTGGTATGGTAATTCTTACAAAACTTAGTCTCTGGATGGCTGTAATGACCCCATCAATACATGAAGAACAACGATTATTATCTTTTATGAATCAAGGTGGTAAATCAATGCTATCATGGCAGACAATGACTACAGATGCTATCCAGAGTAATATTAACGGTTTATTTACATGGCAGATAGCCTCTCAGCAAGGTGTTTCTGCACCAAGACATATATTTATTGTATTACAAAGTGCTGCATGAGTAAATGATCACACGCGTAGTATTATGATATTTGATAAACTCGGCGTTTCTGAGGTTTCGTTAAGGATAAATGGACATCAAGAACCATCCGAGGATATATTACTTAATTTTGATCAAAATCATGTAGCACGTGCATATCATCGTCTTATGTCGTTCGTGGGCCGTGATCAAAATGTTGATACTGGATTACAAATATCACAACTAGATTTTACAAGCTTATATCCTATTTATTACTTTTCGCTTGAACATTTAGATTTGACCAGACAATCAGTAGTCGATATACATTTTCGAGCTAGTGTTAATAGAGGAACTATTGATAATTACAGAGCAATTGCTGTTGTACTTGGCGAAAGATCAATGCTCATAGAAGGTGTTGGTGGACGAATGAAAGTCGTTGATGCTCCAGTAGAAAATATGTAATGTGTAATTAGATCATTTATCAGTATTATAAATGTCATATAATCACGTTAATGTTACTCTGACTCCTGGTCAGATCAAAAGACTGCAATCAGCATCAAATAATAATTGTGGAATAACAATATCATTAAAAAAGGAACACATGAGTGGTTCAAATAAATTATCGTTAACTGATCGTCTTCAAAAACTTTCATAAAGCAAAAAAATCAAATAAAGGTGTCAAATTTGATCCTTCTGCAGCGGCTATTAAGGATACTTTTAAAACGGGTGGTATATTTCCCCTTCTCGCAGTTATACCAGCATTAATAGCCGATGCAGCCCCAGCTGTTGCAAAAGCAGCTGCATTAGGCGCTGTTGGAACAGCCGCTGGAATGGCATTAAAGAAAGCGACCTGACAGGGAATAAAACGAACATTTAAAAAAAGGGAAAAGGTCTCAGATTACCAGGGACCCTGCCTTCGTGGTACGGAAAAGGTCTAAGACTTCCAGGGACAGTTTACTGATATCGCCTATGTCTAATTTTGATTTACTCGATGCTGTTAAAAAATTAAAAATAAAAAACTTTAGAGGTGTTTTTATGCGTGATCAATTACCAAAACAACCAAACAATACTGAAACAGGTATTATAAATCTCGATCAAAACTCTGGACCCAGGTACCCATTGGGTAGCGTATGCAATTGATCCACGTGGAATTATTTATTTTGATTCATATGGATTAGCGCCACCAAAAGAATTTATTCATTATGTTAGTAATAATACTACAACAATCTGGTATTCAACGTTACCTACACAAACATTAACTGATCCACTAATATGTGGTCGAGAAGTACATTAAGTATCCATGGCATCACCAAGAAAACCACCTCATAAAGTCGTGCATGGATATACCACATTGCCACATTTAAACAGACATCAGTAAATATAATGGTAGATATTTATGGAAGATCTGCTCGTGGTAAAGCTCAACAGCAAGGTGATTTATCTAAATATGCAACCCTTGATCAACTCAGAAATGAGATTGATGATTTATTAAATATTACAAATGTGGATCAAAATGAAGTAGTTATTTTTCAGGACAAATAAGGACGGTTAAAGACAAGCAATGTACGAAAACCAGACGTACTTACAAGAATTCATGATGCAGTTGATGATAATATCGTAACTTTTACTGATCAGGGTAAAATACAGGATTCCGGTAAATCATTTAATGATTTTGTTTAAAAAAAGCTGGCGGTGAATTTAATGGAGACGTTATTATGAAAAAAAGTAAAATTACAGATCTTGGAAATCCAACTGCAGATAATGATGCTACAACAAAAAAAATATGTCGATGATAAACAGACTCCAATCATAAATGAAATAACCAAAATCGAAACTGAATTTACCAGTCATGTGAATATGTTTTTGAGTTTTCGCGAAAACATAAACAGAATTAATAACGAATTTTTTGGAAAGCCACCAAATGTTAATATAAAACTTACTGATATTAACAAAAACCTTAATGAAATTATTGAAGGAATTCCTGATATTGTTCATAAAACAAACCTGATTAAAATTCCTCACAATCAGATAAGAAATATTGTGTATACTGTTGCTTCTGGGTCTGATACATGGACAAAGCAAAATAATAATTCTATCAAACACACTGCAAAAGCTACTGGTGTGTATAGATTGACAGTGATTAGCGTTGAATTTTTTAATATTTCAACTAGATCTCCATTACATAATTTTGATAGGTCTTCTGAAACTGTATCTATATTATTATTAAATGGGTTTGAAGTAACAATTACACTTGAACTTGTTAATATAATTCCAGTCGAAGTCGGTTATAGTTGGTATTTGGAATTTGTAGCTGAATTAACTATTTAACATCATAGTATAAAGGATCAAATAACTACGTCATCTATTGACGTTCAACATCATATATATAATCAAGCATGTGAATGTCTGACCAAACTAAAAAATGCCATCGACCTTTATACAATAAAAGTAAAAAAATATCGTAGACGTATGGTCGTTATTGATATAATTGTGTATTCAGTTTCTGCTATTGTTGCTGGATCCGGATTAATATTATCAACATTAACGATGACAGCTCCAGCAATTATAACAATTATTGTTTCAACTTCAACGACTATAGCAGGTATTTTTAATATTATTGCTAAAAAGATAACTACATGTACGAATGATAAATTGCGCGAGTATATGATAAAATTACACACAGCAAGAGCAACATACTCTAAACTATCTGGATATATTTCCACTTATCTCAGTGATGGTAAAATAACTGATGAGGAGTTCGTAACAATAATTAAAACCTACGATGAAGCATTGTGACAAAATAAATGGAGAATTAAACAATAATAATAACAATAATGTCAGCGTTTGAACATCGTTCGGATATTGAGTCCTTGACAACGTCAAGAGAGTTATTACAGCAGATCGTCGCTAATACAACTCCTTCAAAAACTACCATGATATCGATAAGTTCGACCAATCCTGAATTTAGCGTTAACTTTCCAAATGCAATTCTAGTAAAAGAGATAGCATTAGTTCAGTTACGTGTTTATTATAGCTGGCCTAATATTAGATCAAAACCATTTGGTGGATAACAACCAATTAATTCATTAGTATTCGCAAATAAAAATAAATCTGATGGAACTCCCGATTGGCAAGTTGTTAGTATTCCAACTGGCAGTTATCAGTTAGAACAGATTAATGAGGAATTCCAACGCAGAATTAAATCCTTAACCGGAAAAGAGTCTAAAATAGCAATTACTGTTTATGAGCCAAAATTATCCTCAGTAATTGAAATAAATTCTCCTGATTATACTGTAGATATTTATCAAAGTTTGATTAGATCAGTATTAGGTTGGCCTGAAGTCGTGCCAGATTATCAAGTTCCACCAGAACCACAGAGATCCGACTTCAACATAGATGTTAAAAAATTTATACAACTTCCAGAATATAGAAACAAAGTTCCATTTATGGAGAGCACTACGGTAGCTTATCGTAATTATATACATCATACTTATTTTATAAGTTTTCTTTGAAGTAGGAGGGGTTTATCAAGAATATCGACACTTGATGTTGAGCAAATTAACTCATTATCAAGACCGATTAAATCTGAACACGAACACGTGTTTAATAATCTTAAAAGTTTACTTTCCAGCATCAATACTTTTTATAACGATGATTTAAAAAATCAAATAATTGAAACCATACAACATCTAAATCAAGTTGTAGCAGACTTAGAATTCGTAAATAAGGCTATTGTTGACAGAGAGAAAATAATAAACGTTCCGGTAGATAGATTTTCTAGCTCTTATATAGTTAATGAAGATGACCAAATCCAACGTGTAAGTCATAAGCGATTATTTAAGACAGTATTTATGAAATATTACGGAATCACAGAAGAACAGCTACCAACATTTATAATACCCGGATTTGACTCCGAGGAGTTAAAAAAATCAGTTAGTGATCTTATTGATGAACACTTTAAAAGAATATGTAATTCGTGGAAAAAATTAATTCCACCCCCAGTAATTCTCAAATATAATAATGATCCATATGGAACAGGTCGTCACATCTTGCCTAATATTGTTAATATAACATCCACCATCGCACTGAATCTAGTTTGCGATATAATTGATAATAGCTACCATTTTGACCTCTCTAAGTCTAATCAGGCTCAGCAGGGGTATATATTATATTCATCTAGTATCCAATCCCCTCCGGGTTGGCTGGTTGTATCTGAGCCAATAAATCAAGTTTACCTGCGTGTACATAATTCGTTATTGTCAAGAATGAATTTCAAACTCACAAATCAAGATGGTAATATTGTGGACCTGCGCAGGGGGACGTTATATATTAATTTGTACATACGTTCATAGAGTAGGAAAAAAAATGAAGATATTTTGAGGTTAAATATTATTTTAAATAAATAAGTCGTGTAAATATATGACTCAATCTTAGAAAATCTACATATTTCTGAAATAATTCATGCAAACATATGACTTGATTTTACAAAATCTACATATTTCTGAAATAATTCATGCAAACATATGACTCGATTTTACAAAATCTACATATTTCTGAACTAATTCATGCAAACATATGACTCAATTATAAATTTTCTCACATTTACAGATTTTAATATAAATAATAATTTATTTTAATTTTTGTTTGTTAGCGTAATAATATTAATTTTATTTTGTTTTGGGGCCTAATTTCAGATTTTAGCAGATTTTTTATTGTCGCTTAAGTGCTTGCTTAAGCATGGTTTATACACGGCAATATGTAACCGACTTGCTACCATTCCTGCAAATAGTCTGCATTATTATGTATGAGATTAATACATATGTTGCCATCCAATCAAAACAGTCCCACTGTGACGTGCAGCATCTTTGTTCAGTTATTCTTAGTTTGAAGCTGAGAGCAACAGCAAGCATAATTCTGTCGAAAGATAATTCTGTCGAAAAGAACTCTACAACATTTTCTTATTCATATGTGCACATTTTCCTGACATACACACAAAGTACTTTACATACCGGAGCTGTTATTTCCCGTTTGTCTTTTTCTATTATGTGATTCATCAGGACATTAATTTCCATTCCTTGCGCCCGCCTGGAGTTTCTTTGTATACCAACAATGGCATCACGCTCTTCCAGGAAACAGAGGTCAGTTCCATACGACTTGGACAATCCTTTTAACTGGACTACCCTTCATTTAAAGAGGAAACTTGAATCTATAGGCATTAAAGTGTCTGCAGCTATCCCGAAGCACGCCTTGAGACAGCTATATATTGATAATGCACCTTCTACGGTTTCACGGCCTGCTGATCGATTACAAGAAAGGAACAACTCAACTCCAGCGCAACCAGGTGTAAGGCAGTCTGAAGATGAAGTATCCGTCCGTCCACATCCAAATCCACCTTCACGTCGCCGTCAGGCAACCATTGTTCATGCAGATAATGAACAGACATTGGATCCAGCGGAAGTCATTGCAGCGGAAACGGTGGTACAAAGTAATATACCGGAAGTAGAAACTACGTTCAACATGGCCACCACCGATATGAACACCTTGTCTCCGGCAAATATAATGACATCAATTAATTCCATTCAGCGATCCATCGTTGAACTGAATAATTCCATCACTGACATCAGGGCACGACAACAGGCTTTTTCTCTGACGTTTCCATTAGCCAACTTGACACCTCTCGCAACATTGCCGGTAGTCCAGCCATCGATGTCGCTCAATGATCTGATGCAAACCACAGGAGGAGTTTCGCCGAAACTCCTACCAGCAATCGACGTAATATCTGAAAGCCAGAGGAGGCAGATACTCGAGGGTAAGCACATCAATCTTGCCACACTTTTGCTACCTCACATAGAATCAGATATGTCAAATCTAGATGACAAGGATGGAAAGAACGATCCCCGATTGCTTAAACGTCTGACCCTCAGTGAATTCATAACGGCCTTCGGTAAATTTAAATGGATTATCTGCTCAGTTTACCCCAACAGACGCCATGAATTGGACATGTACGAGACTGACATAAAAATCGCCAATGCTTATGGGGACATTTTCTATGACTATCATAATGTCTACTCCAATCAGGCTGCTATTGCCCTGCGTGATTACAAAATAAAAGTAAACTGGGCTCTCAGAGATCAAGCTGCTCTTCAGCTATTGATTGGAGGCCAGAAAACGACGACATGCCACATCTGCAGTTTGGTTACTCACCCAACTGACTTCTGCCCACAAAAAAAAGTGCTACTGTACCCTTTGTAAACATAGCCAACAAAAACAATTCGGGTAGTGACAAATATGGCTGACCAAGACAGATGATGGATGGAAGAGAACTGTGCAATAATTTTAACTCCACACATGGTTGTCGCCGAACTGGTTGCCAATTCTTACATATTTGCAATCAGTGCCAGGCCAAAACACATGGAGCAGCTGCCTGCCCAAACAATGCAGTACACTCAATTTCCAGCACTCTTGCACACAATAACCCTCGAAAATCAGTGCCTGATATAACACAACAAATCTGACAAAATTTCTTGCCACATGCTACCACCCCCATTGACATTGACAGATTGCAATAAATGACCTTATCAACAAAGATCAATGCTCCCTAAGCTATGTCAAAATTGATGATGACATTCGAATCATCCAGAGTTATGGAAAGGGAGCTATTATGTGCAAAGCCGACATATCAGATGCTTTCAAACAGATTCCCATCACTCCTTCACAATGGCACCTATTCTGCGTAAAATGGAGAGGATCTTACTATGTTTGTGTTCGCCTACCATTTGGGTCACGTTCAAGTCCAAAATTATTCGATACTTTATCTCTGGCAATTTGTTGGATAGCCAAACATAATTATGGTATTGGTGTTATTTTGCACCTCCTTGATGACTTTCTTACAATCGATCCTCCATCAGCGTGTGGTGAGAGAACCATGGCTTTGTTGACTTTAATTTTCAACAGATTGAAGATTCCCACAGCTCCAAATAAGACCATTGGCCCATGTACAGTTATTGAATATTTGGGAATCATCCTGGACTCAGAACAAATGCAAGCACGATTACCACCGGATAAAGTAGTGCGTATTGTAAACTACATTGAACACTTTCTTGACAGGCGAAGTGTCCGCAAGCGAGAACTGCTACAGTTACTGGGCCACTTAAATTTTGCTACCCTTGTTATCTTGCCAGGACGTGCGTTTGTCTCATACCTGATACGACTATCTGCCACAGTCAGGAAGCTTGACCATAACATACACTTGGATACAAATTGCAGAGAAGAACTATACATGTGGCATGAATTCTTGACTAAATGGAATGGGGTCTCCATGTTTCTTGACAATCAGTCCACATCATCAGATGATCTTGAGTTATACACAGATGCGTCTTCCACAGTAGGATATGGGGGTTACTACAAAACTAGCTGGTTTGCAGCTGCATGGTCTGACGATCTTAAAATGCTTTTTTCTGTGGAGAATGATTTCTCTATTGCATTCCGGGAGTTGTATCCTATCGTCGTGGCTGCTATTATTTGGGGGACTGAATGGGCAGGCAAACGCATAATATTTATATGTGATAATATGGCCACAGTGAATATACTTCAAAATGGGAGATCGAAATGTATGCATATAATGAAATTGATGCATAAACTTACATGGTGTGCAGCCTCTTCTAACTTTTATTTTTCTGCCAAACACATTCCTGGAATTGTTAATAATAAAGCTGATGCCTTGTCCCGACTTCAATTTCAGAAATTTCACACACTGGCTCCAGATGCAGATCTACAACCCTGCAAATGCCCAACACCCTCAGAAGTCTTGTGGACCTGGATAAAGAGGTAGATATTTTATGGAACCAGGCTTTAAGCATGCCACACAGATTGCTTATAACACTGCATTCAATGCATTTAGGACCTTCATGCTGATGTGCGGCTTTTCCTCGAACATGCAAGTTCTGCCATATATTACAGAAGACACTTTGATCTACTTTGTGACACACTGCACAAGAGTCCTCAACTTGAAGCATTCTACTATAAAATTGTACTTATGCGGCATTAGATTCAAGTACATGCAGGCTGGTATACAATCTCCGTTCACAGACAGAAATAATCTGTCTCGTCTTGCCACCATACTCCAGGCCATCAAAAAAAAAACATGGTTCATCTGCAAAACTGCGTCATCTATTACATACAATATCCTGACAAGTATTTGTACAACTCTGCGAGGAGGAGTATTCGACACGCACACAGATTTGCTATTGTTGACCGCCTGTGTGGTTGCTTTTTTCGGATTTTTGAGATGTGGGGAATTCACTGTTCGGGATTACTTCGATCCAACTATCTATCTATGTGTTGGCAATGTCCACTTCCACATGGAGACTGCTTTTCTGAAGTTGAAATCATCAAAAAGTGACCCTTTCCGTAAGGGAGTGACTGTTCAGTTGCATGCCACAGGTCGTGCTATATGTCCATACTCTTCTATGAAGACTTTCATGCAATTCAGGAGACTTTCATTACCCCAGCCATATGACCCACTATTCATTACGGTTACAGGTCAAGCCTTATCAAGAGTTGTGTTCCTTAATCACATGCGATGTGTCTACTACAAGATGGGAATAGACACTTCCAGGTACAGTGGCCATTCATTTCATATTGGGGCAGCTACTTCAGCAGCAGAAGCCCATCTGGAAGACCATATAATCAAAGTTTTAGGCCGGTGGTCTTCCGATTGCTACACAAGATACATTTGCACACCTCACAGTACTATTCAGGCAGCTCAGAGGGCCATGGCCATGGATGCAGATAGCAGTACACAGTGACCATGATCATACTACATTCAACATACAAGGACAATCCTGCCATCCTGTGTGCATTTTTCTTGTTCCGGTTCTACATATTCTGTTCTATGGGATGCAAGTGTTGTACTTCCAGTTTCAATAGCCATTCATAGTAGTCTATATTCATTACATGTGCTTGATACCAGCGTTCATTGTGTGGCTTTTGTGCTAAATATTCATTATGTGTGGAGTTCTGCACGCGTGTGATACCAATGTGCTTAATGTGGCAGTTGTGCATTTATTGTTTTCATTGCCATATGTGCGTGTGTGGCTTTTGTGCTAAATATTCATTATGTGTGGAGTTCTACACGTGTGTGATACCAATGTGCTTAATGTGGCAGTTGTGCATTTATTGTTTTCATTGCCATATGTGCTTGTGGTTTAATTCATGGAGGTGTTTGTGCATTCTCATGGTATTCTTCTACTCATTTCATGGATGTGATCTTCTAGATTCGCATCAAAGTTGCAAGTGGTACAGGGAGCTACTCCCAGACATTCGCTCCAGACTTGACATTTTCTTATATCATTGACCTGTCGCTTTTCACGTGGCATTGTAGTGATAACATGAGGTTCTTTGCAATTCTTGATTTATTCCTACATTTATACTTTCTTTACATTATTGTAGATATGCTACTGTTGTATCTAGAAATATTTAACTTCATTGAACACTGGTGGCTTCCCCAACTTATTACATTCTTGGGGGGACAACATCTGCTGCGCATATGTTCTCTTTGGGCATTCACTTCATTCAAATTCAGTTTATTCACCCAAGAATCTAATGTCAGCAATATATGGCTTATTCAAACTAAACCTTTGAGTGAAGTCCACACAGCTGCCGCTGTCATCCCAACCTTCATTGAACAACCCAGTCATCGATGGGCCCCTTCAGTTTCTGCTGAAGAAACTTTACTCAAAGGTTATCCATAACATTCTGTCAGGGAGTTTCACAGACCATCTGTGACCTCTGTACAACCATGTTGTGCCATTCAGTAGCCACTGAATCACTCACTGACAGAATGAAACAAAACAGTTTCATCAGTAGCAGCAGACAGTCCCCCAAGGCAAACTGATAATTTTAAATAAAAACTTAACTGGATCTGTGTTTTTGTTGTGTATAAATAAATAATTCATGCAAACATATGACTCGATTTTATAAAATCTACAGATTTCTGAAATAATTCATGCAAACATATGACTCAATTTTACAAAATCTGTAGATTTCTGAAATAATTCATGCAAACATATGACTCGATTTTACAAAATCTATAGATTTCTGAAAAAAGTCGTGTAAATATATGACTCAATCATAAATTTTCTCACATTTACAGATTTTAATATAAATAATAATTTATTTTAATTTTTGTTTGTTAGCTTAATAATATTAATTTTATTTTGTTTTTGGGTCTAATTTCAGATTTTTTTATAAATAAATCATGTGAATCTTAGAAAATCTACAGATTTCTGAAAGATATGACCTTTATTATTTTTGGTTAATGAAAATATCAAAGCTATTATTTCTGCTATTGAAAAATTAAAACATGACAGAATTCAATTATCTGAAGGTCTTGATACTGAAAAATTTTTATGTGAGTTTGAAACGTTACAACAAAGAAAATTTCAGAATAAATTCACATTATCTTCCAATTACAGATTCATAAAGTCAATTTATAATTCTATGTTAGAATCTTTACAATTAGTGAACGACACACAAGTAAAGCTATTTGCGCCTCCTGCGTATTCAATCGTAAAGATAAAAAGCGCATTATCTCAAGAATATGAAAGAAAAAAATGATAGACAATCGTGTGATGCAATTGAGAAAGATTATGCTATTTGATTCTGAAATAAATGATAATAAAACTGAGGATAGCGATAGTGAAGGTGTATCCATATAAATGTGATTAAAAATGATTATAGCCTAACAAAACCCTTGGCAAGATTGATATAAAGTAAAATAGATAGTTATTATATGTACTCAAATATAGTACTTTGATCATAATTTTTTGAATATGCAGAATTATATGTTTTATTTGTGACAGATTGTACCGATTGTGGATGAATGCTGAAATATTTGGCTGCTGCATTCATAGATTTAAAAACTATTTCTTGGTTTGTATGGATTTAATGGCCCTCTTTTAAAATATCTTACATCTTCCTGTATTTCCAAACTTACAATTCTGACTCTGTGTAATAGCTTGTAGGTTAGAAATTTCGTTATTTTGAGGATTTCCATCAATGTGATCAATAATAAATCCATCTGTGATTTTCCTATAAAAACATTTGTATATAAACCTGTGTGAATAATAACTTTTATTTCCGTTCATACTAAAATTAAAATAACCAACATTATTAAGACAACCAAGTGGTGTCTTTCGTCTACAATGTCTAATAACACCATCTCTGGATGCCTCGTAATTGGTATATATTAGATGTCTCACAAATACATTTTGCTCCATTATATAATATTTTTTTGTTTAAATCATTTTTTTTTTAATTGGCAAGATCGATATAAAGTAAAATAGACAGTTATTATATGTACTCAAATATAATACTTTGATCATACTTTTTTGAATATGCAGATTTATATGTTTTATTTGCAACTCTTTGCACTGATTGTGGTTGAATGTTAAAATATATAGCAGCTGCATTCATAGATTTAAAAACTATTTCTTGGTCTGTTTCTATATTTATGGATTTAATGGCCCTCTTTTTAAATATCTTACATCTTCCTGTATTTCCAAACTTACAATTCTGACTCTTCGTAATTGATTCTAAGTTATGTAAATGGTTATTTTGGGGATTTCCATCCATGTGATTAACAATAAATCCATCTTTAACAATCCCATGAAAACATTTAAATACAAATTTATGACAAAAATAATTTATATTCCCATACATATTAAATTTAAAATAACCATTATTATTAAGATTACCGAGTGGTTTCTTTAGTCTACAATGTCTAATAACACCATCTCTGGATGCCTCATAATTGGTATATATTGGATGTCTCACAAATTCTTTTTGTTCCATTTATATATAATATTTATTTGTTTAAATCATTATTTTTGAAATCTGGTTAGATAATCATTTTCTGTCTTTATAAGAGATTTACCTGTCAATGTATCTTTTTTTTTGTCATAATATCGTTTAAGTTCCCTATATTTTTTACCCCCGAAATTTTCACAAAATTGCGTTTTTCCTCTAACTTCAATACCACATTGAATACATGGTTTTGGTCCACTACTTCCATGTCTGATACTCTGCATATGGTAACCAAAGTATTTGTTTACGCATGACTTATTACAATAAGGAATATGTCCAATTTTTAACCAAACACATTTATTTTCTGTTTGAATCATTTATATATATATATATATATATATATATATATATATATATATATATATATATATATATATATATATATATATATATATATATATATACTAAATTTCAATTTGAATATTTGTCTTAATTATAATAATGGAAGAATTATCAGCAATTAAACCATCTGCTACTAGATTTGATCTTGACAGACTATTAGGATATAAATATAAAAAATATGTGAATGGGCAGAAACCATTAAAAATTCTGGTGCATCTATTAAGAATGTTGCTAAGCTAGAAAAGTCATTAAGATTTCCAATAATATTAAAAACACTAACGGGAGAGATATTATACAAACCAAAATATATAAGAAATGGAAGTCCTATAACAATTATTGATCATAATGCACATGCATGGACTGATGCTGTAACTGTATTTCCACGAGACAGAATGGTAAAATTTTATAATGGTCATATATTTGATTTTATTAAAAATATTAGTAAAAGTGACCCTGTATCTGTTTGGTTATTTCAAAGTTCGGAACACGATTATGATCAATTTGAACGACCTAATGGTGATATTTATCGTACAGAATATGTTTATGAAGAAATGAGAAATCTTGCACTAAAATATACTTCTGACGATGTCAAAGTTAGACAACTACTAAATAATTGTTTTACAGTACCATCGGTAGCGGCTCATTTTGCTCAAGAGAAAAATTCATGGAAACCTACAAGATCAGAATTTATTGAGGATATACAAAAAAGTTGCATAGAATATGGGCACGGTGGATTATGGAATACTAAATACGATTATAATGATGTTATATCAGTCGATATGGCTGCATGTTATCCTGGGAGTTTTCTTGGATGTGGAGAATGTTCTAAATACTTTGACAGATTTAGACACCCTACACATGACATGACCAGAGTTTCGATAAATGGACCCTTACCAGATTTTGACTTAACCGGATTTGCATATGTAGAATCATTCGAGTTCGCAAAAGATCTCCATCCGATTACTTATATTTGGTTTGGAAGATATTTTTCAGAAAAATGTTGGACTCCAATAGTATTATTAAGATATATGATTGATGCTGGAATTTTAGTATCGTTAAATGTTAATGAAGCGATTATATCCTATAGTGCACAAAAGCAAGTTTGGTTACCAGAACCAGATAGATTTAATATTGATGATGCCAGGAAAGAATTTCCTGATCTTGCCAAAGATGACATTATTAAAATGACTAATAATGTACGTAAATGCAGGGACGAGCACGATGAAAAACGTGTAAAAGATCTTGGTTGAAAGATAATCGGCAAGTTTACTCAAGGCAGTTCATACGGTCACAAATGGCTCTGCGTAAGTTTGATTATGGACGATGCTGAGTCAGATTTTATAATAACTGATACAACGGAGAAAAATACATTTATAAGCCGAAGTAATGCTTATTTATTGGATGGGACCAAACTAGGTACCATTGTGAGCTATATTGAGGGCTACTCACCGCAGTTTACTCATTTAAGATCTTTGATGCTAGCCTATGTTTCTATAAATTTACTATGATAAATAGATTTCCTCGTCACACTGTTAGAGTTGCTACGGATTCATTTTATATAAACAAAAAATATAAGGATTTATTAAATCCGCTACTTGGTAATGGTGAGTGGGGAACATGGAGGATAAAGCAAGAAAATATACTAAGTTATTCTGAATTTGCTGACGTTGAAATTAAGGACATATATTACAGAAATAATAATCCAATATCAAAGTCATCTGCACCATCTATGTACGATCCTGTGGCTAGACATAAGACCGTTTATCTTAATGGATGTGGAGGGTCAGGTAAAACAACTTGTGTGATTAAATTATTTATGAACAACAATTCAGATATGATTGTTTTGACACCTACACATAAACTTCCTAGAGAGATAAAAGAACAAGGGGTAAAAACATGTACATATGATAGTTTCTTTAGATGGTGTGGAGATATGTGGACTCCTGAGCAAATGGGTGAAAAATATATACCTAAGTATATTATATGGGACAAGATATGTACGGTGTCGTCAGAAATACTAAAAACATTCCTTGAATGGTTATTAACAAAAAACACAGCTGTGATTATGTGTGGTGATCATAGTCAACCACCACCTTTTGTTTAACAGTCTCCACATGAATGGCTAAAGAATAATGTGGATTATTATGAAGAAATATATGATGATCATAGAGCTATTGATGAACCCTGAAAGAACTTAAAAGATTAATCAGACTACAGCCAGATAAAATACAATGTGAGATAATGCATGAGATAATTCCAGAAACTACCATGAATGATTTTTGGACTTTATGGAGACCTATTGATTTGATAGTCACAAGTAGAAAGATAGTTCATGATGAATTGCAAAGGAAATTATTTATGTTACATAAAGAAAAGTTTTCAAATCTACCAGTACCATTATGTTATCGCCCAGCAGATACTTTACGTCAGAATATTGATGTTGAAATTCCTGGTGGAGATACTGAAAGTATCCGAGTACAAAATCTAGTATTGAATAATATTATTTTGATAGATATCAATTCTGTTGAGAGCGCATTGAGTATGGAAAAATCACCGTGGACGTTAGGATACGCTATAACGATTCATTTGTCACAGGGATTAACTATATCTGATACAAATATCTGGATTGTAGATGATTGAATCGAATGGTCAAACTTAGTATATCTCGCAGTATCTCGCGTCAGAAGAATAACTCAACTACATAGAATTGTTATAGATTATTTGATAACTGAAGAAATTACTAATGATGCTGATGTAATAAAGAAAAAATTAGCGTCTTATAAACAATGTGACAAAAAAATAAACGTGACTTTGATATTGATACTGAATTTATTATAAAACTAAAACAATTACAGAATAATCACTGTGCAAGATGTAACACAATAATGTTATGGCAATATTCGAATAATAATCCAAGACAATTTACCGTAGATAGAATAAATAGTGATTTTGGTCACACACGTAAAAATGTGATGTTGACTTGTCTTGAATGTAATCAACGAAGAGGTGCTTATTTACATAAGTGAACGAGGTGGTAATTGTGTATCCGCAGGAATTACTTGCAATTGTTCACGCACAAATCCACGTTGACGTGCAGTAGAATCTAGTCTGTATATTGGAGGTCTTCCAGTAGATCTAACCACGATAGAAATGGTATGTGTGGTCACACTCCAAATAGGGTCAGTAGTCTTTTGCCACCCTCCAACTCCCCTGGTTCATATAAATATCTCACAATCACATTACCTAATACTGGTTGTTGACCTCGTTGTATTTATAGCTACGTGGTATATATTTTTTTGTTATTGCATTAGAAGGTTTCATGGAAGTTGCGAGTAATTTAATCATTTAATGCAGATATCACACTTGGTAACCTTATAACCCATTCATGAGATCGATCACCGGACTTAAAGTCAGCAGATATTTCCTTCGCATATTGATATCCAAATAACCGCTCAGCAAGTGTTTGATTAAATCGTTCAACGATTGCTTGATCATGATGAATTTCAGTATTCTCTCGTTTGATTGTAACATTATACTGCACCAAAAAATTCTTTACCAGGATCAACTTGTAATAGTTTTGGCCATCATAGACCACCACGTTGATAAATTCGCTCAAACACAGATGCAACTTCAAATGATGTTTTTGTTAATAATGGTTCAGCTTCTTTATATCTACTTGCAATATCAACAACAGTCATTGCGTATTTGTATGTGCGTGACTTTCGTCAACGTGTTTTAACAGTATCATGTGGTAAACACAAAATATCTGCTTGATGAACTTCATTAGGAACACTGACAACAAAATGTGCTTATTGAATTTTTTTTGGTGGTGGTAGATAAATTTGCCATATTGCCTGTCGTGCTAACCACGCTGCAGTAACAGAATGTGAAACTTTTGCTGTTTTAGCAAGTTTAGTGATCACTGCTTTACCTTTCCAATACCCTCTAGGACTATAATAAATGGATTCCATTATAATAATTATATAATTAATTACCAGCCCCTAACATTATTTTACTTTTCATAGCGGATTTTATTAAGAAACTAGCGAGTTTCTCTCTAACAGATTTATTAGGTATAGAATTTAATGCATGAATCAATTTTACATCTGCAAGATGCCGTTGTTGCAAATCTGGATTTTTATAAGCAACATCGTGAATATGACATGCTTGATCAATTTTATTTACTGGATACTCTCCTGGTCTTGGTTGATCTTGATTATCAAGTCCGATATCAAAAGTCGAGTTCCAGGACTACAGTAATTATATCCAGGAAGGTTTTTTTCACCAACATATTTAGCCCATGGTAATCCGGGTAATTTTCCTAATGATGCGGCTATATCCCCACCTATCTTTGTTGTCCCTGAGATAAATTTATATTTTTTTGTACCACATTTTACACATTTACCCATTAATGCATGTTATTTATTTTTTGTTATTATTGTTGTCAATCCAACGGTGGGTGTAGATGATCTACATTGAAAACAATATAGACTCATGTTATTAATAATATGGATACAATAATTGATTTTTCGGCGAGATGAAAACAAGAACCAGTAAAGCACCATCCAGCATTACCAAATTCAATAAGAATGATTATAATAGGTCCATCTGGATCAGGTAAAACACAATTATTATTAAATTTAATAATGAGATGGATGAGATGGAACAAACTATATTTAATAGCACCTTCTGTGGATGATCAGCATTATTACGAAGTTAATAAAGACAGTGAAGATATTATTGATTTTATCACAGATATAGCTGAAGCCCCATCTGTAGATGATTTGGATGGATTCATTAATAATCTCGTAGTATATGATGATGTGATGTTGGACAAACAATCTAATCCAGCTAGAATATTTTCTCGAGGTGGTCACAAAAATACAGACGTGATTTATGTTACTCAAAAATATACACAGATACCTAGAGTGATCAGAGAAAAATGTAATATTTTGGTTGTGTTTAATGGAGTAGATAATTATACCTAGCGAAATATTTACTATACCTGGTGTTCAGGGGATATGGACATATTTAAATTTAAAAATTTCTTTTCTAAAGCACAATCTGTTCCGTTCCGATTTATAACAATAAATCTACATGACCCAAGAACCATATATCGTATAGGTCTAGATAAAATATTTGGTTAATCCCTGATAAATCAGGAGCAGCAGAAAGGGTGAATCTCTACATGATATTGCTCGAGTTTTTAATGAAAAAAATAGTTCCATAAAGTCAGGGTAAAAAAGTCAATAATAGTATAACAAAACTGAGCTCACCTCATACTATTTATTATGCAGTTTTTAACCGTCCGTGCGGTAATATAAAAGTTAGAGATTTTGGTTTAGGGTTATTGACCTTTTTTTCAGCCTCTATAGGAACCCTTATTTCAGGTTAATTTCACGAGCAAAATTTTGTAGGATTCACCCTCCCTGCTGCTACTTTTCCTATGATTTAAACTTATACTTTCCTATATTTAAATTGTACTTCAACATTGATGTAAATTTGTACTATGATCAGAACTTGTACTTTGAAACTAATATAAACTTATACTTTCATTATAAGTTTTCTAAAATATCATTAATAATAATTATTATTTATATTATTATTATTATTACATGTATTATTATTATTATTATTAACAATAAAATTTTAGAAAACTGTATGACAATCCTATATAGCTTTTCTATTAAAACATGTTTTTAAAAAAAAATATTTAAAATTTTTCAAAAATATTTGAACTTTTCAGAGCATAGAATCCAAAGGTTGAGCTATTTCCCCACCCCCAAGTTTTTTTTAAAAAAATTTGACCTAATATATTTCAGCAATTTATTATCAAGAAAACAGACTAAAAATATGTTTGAGTATAGTTTGTAAAAGAAATTTAGACTATGATTTGAGTATAGTTTGAAAGGGGAATTTGGACTATTGTTTGAGTATAGTTTGAAAAGGGAATTTGGACTGTTGTTTGAGTATAGTATGAAAAGGGAATTTGTATGTTTGTTTCAACTTTTAGCTTTTTATCTAATACTCTGTTTCAAGTCTGAATAATTCTAGTAGTGCTTTGTTTACTTTATCTGTATACTTACACCCCTAGGCTCATATGTATACATATTTGCATGCCCATTCCTAATTATGCTTATTTCTACTTGCTTGTTGCACATCCTAGCTTATCTATTTCTCTATGCTTGTAGAAGATACATGTGAAGAAAGTTTGGTCCCCACTTCTGTCACCCCCAATATCATCACAGGACTGGCAGTACTTGCCAGACACAGATTCAGAGGTAGGTAAAAGGTTCACAACAGATGGAAATTTATGGCATTCAATTCATTTTTTTTTAAACTGGATTTACCATATATACATGTGAAGACTTTGTAGCAGAGATCTTCCAGCACATAGTTTGCAAGCATATCCAGGTCTACCTTTACTAATCAAAAACAACACCATATAATTAGATTTCTGTCGTATAATATACTAGCACATCTTTGTCTTTACTGTGCAGGTTAGATACCAGTTCTGCACATAGAAAAATGGTATAGTAGAGCCTGTCTTGAAAGACCACCCCTTCTGTCAAAAAGTATTGTTGTGTCAAGACAGGTAACCTTTTGTAGGCCATAAAATTATATATACAAAAAATCTGTTCAAAGAGAACCTGGTCATCTTTCATAGCAGTGGTGTCTCAAGATAGGCTTTACTGTATGTTGATTTGGCAAATCATGAAGTCCTAATTATTTTTTAAGCCAAGGAAATAATAAGACATTCTGGCAATGGTGGCATTATCCTACGAAATGATCATGAATAATTCATGAACTGGCATGAACCGTTCTTGAATGATTCATGAACCTGTTCATGCACCATCCCTGAAAGTTCATTAAAAGGTTCATGAACCATTCACGAATGTGCATGAACTGAAAATGGTCAATTCTCAGTCAATGATGAAATTAAATGAATTCATGAACGTTCACGAACTATAACATTACAAACTGTTCTTGAACGTTCATGAACTATTCATGAACTGAATTTATGAACAGTTTATAAAAGTTCACTAATTGGTTCATCATCATTCATCACAGTTAATGAACATGTTCATGAACTATGATGAACAATATTCCTCATTTTTCATGACTTCATGAACAGTTCTTAAAAAAAATTTGATTATGTGACAAACTTTTAAATACCTATTTCATCCTGAATCATAAAATAACCTTAGATGTGGGGGGTTTAAAAGAGTATAAAATGCAATATATTATCTTAAAAAAACTATTTAATTTCAGATGAATTTCTAATATGCATCAAAGAACAAGTAAACTGACATTAAGCGATATTCCTTTTTCATTCTTAGCAACACTTTCTGTATGTTTTGTAATTTTTCTTTGAAAATTGTTCAAGAGATAATGGGACAGTTGTGTTCAATCAACTGCTGAAGCATATTTATCTGTGATTGTCATGGAGCTAATTCTACTGATGTTTCTCCTGAAGACCTGGATCCCAACCCCCAAACTGATCTGTCAGATAACTCTTTTTTTGTAAAGACAGTCAGGGCCTAATTTTAATTTAATGAAATTCCACCTATTGTCACTACCGAATGTCTCCATCTGCAACTTAAGCTCTTTATTTGATTACTGTATGGATCTTTAACATTGCTGCAGCAGTCACTTTTTAATGTCTATTCCATCTTGGCTGTAAGATCCTCCAGTTGTCAAATTTTCCTCCTTATCTTATAAACTTCATCCTCTAATAATTTTCCTTTTCTGCTGTCTGATCTGAAAGAAAGATAAAGATAATTACAGACAACCTATGATCAACATTGTCTTCAGCTTTTAGCACATTATTTTTGTACCCATCTTTATTTACTGATCAAACTCAAAATTATTTAATCCCTTACACTTAATACACAACTTACTTCGCATTTACATTATTGGAGAAATTTGTTCCCTAGTTGTATTTTAACTTAAGCTGACTTGCCATATGTATTATAAGTCACAGAAGTCAAATGTTTTTATAAAAATGTATCTACTCTGATGCTGGCTGTTGCATATAGCTGCTTCAGGTTTCATCGCGTTAGTAGCACATATATTATGTACAGTTTGACACATTAACTAGTTTTTTGCTTTTGTTTTAATTTACCAAATTACATCAGATCATATAAATAGTGATGTGTCATGAAACATAAAACGATACCAAACATATAAATTTATATCGCTGATGCAGTACCGCGTATGGTATTGAGATCGAAAATGAGGGTGGGGGTATAATGTTTCGTGATTTCCAAAAATTCGAAGAAAGATTTTAAATTGGTCTGACAGAAACCAGATATATTAGTTTGGTTAAAACTATATGATGACATTAAAACCAATAAATTATATATATAATTTCGATTGAAAAATAATGACGAAAAAAAAGATACAATTACCGTAATTTTGATGATCCCACTGTGTACTCTTTTCCGCCTAATTTTGCTCTCATCAAGTAAATTCCTTCATATTCATAATTCTTTCTCTGCACTTCTACGTACTTGAAAGAAATGGTATTGAAAATATTCTCATTGGGAGTCCACGATTTTTGTTCGAGATTGTTGCTTGTTGCAAAACCCTTTTTGCATGCTCTTTTGTTTGTGCTCAGCCGCTGAAATCATGCACATATTTTACCCAATCATATCACATCTTTTTTCACAGTCATCCAATCAGAATAATTGTTGTTTACATATTTCGGTTTTTACTGCAACTTGGCAACCAGTTACAAAGTCAATAAAATATACAGTTTATGACAGTACTGGACAAAAACGTTAGAACAAAGTCATTGAAAGCTTTTATAGCAAGTCAGTTTTGTTCATAATGGCCATAAAAATATTTTTCCATATTAATCCAGAACTACTCAAGTTAAGTACACAAGTATTGCATGAAAGATCTCTGAACATTTTATACAGTATCATATAATAAAAAAAAAATTTTCACCTTTATTTATATTTCACTATTGTGAGAAGTTTGGATGATTAATTTTCATATACATTTTATGAATATAATGATATAGAAATTTCATATACATTTTTAAGAAATATCTTAATGGTGCATCAAAGTACTTGAATTGTTCATGAAGCAAATTCATGACATTTCAGAAACTTCAAAGATATTATAATAGTTCATAAAAGGTCTTCATTGTGTTCATGAACTAAAGTACATGATTCATCAAATTTCTTAAAGTGTTCATGAACTTAGGTGATGAACATTCATGATTGTTCATGAAGTCATGAATTTGTTTTTGTAGGGGTCAGAAATAGTAAATACATCTATAGTCTTTTACATCTGCCATAAGGCTCTCCATCATTGTTAGTTGGTATTGTAGCCTGTGAAGCATCTGCTATCAAATTTGCCAAATGTTACTAAATATAGCAAAAACTTAAATGACTTTTTCTAAAACAAAACACATAATAGAATTTGAGCAAATGTGATAAAAAGCATCCTAGCATGAAGAAATGTAATGTTTTGCAAATGATACCAATCTGCCAACAAATTTGCATGCTGTTACTAATAAAAGTATTATGTATATTTAATTTGTATTTTATTTGTTGGCTTTTGTTACATTTGTATTTTGTACTTGACTTTGTCCAAATTCAAGTTCGTAGTGTTCCTGACCAGTGACATTTATTTTTTAAACAACATATTACATGGCGAATATTTTTCATATATTTCTGTGACTATGGATTAAATATTCAGCTCTTTATCAATGGGGGTAAACCTGTTTATTTGAATCTGTGTCTGGGACATGATTTTCCACTTGAAAATTCTTAAACTTGTTGACAACTTTGAATGTTTATAGAAGAGACAGGTCTACATCCTGACCCTATTATTTGGTCTTAGCTTTTTATATAATATTGTTTACTTGAAAAAGTATTTTTGCCTTGAAATTTTGAAGCAGAATCGGTTTTTCATTTGGGTGAATATATTTATTCAAATTATTATTCACTGAAATAATCGAGTATTCAGTAAAATTCTTAGAAAGAAATTTTAATTTGGAATTATAGTGAATTTGGTCCTGGACAATTTTGGATTTTATTGTTGTGATACATCAAAAAACATTTAAGATACTATCACAATCCTGGCCACTGGCACATTAGTTTATATGAGCTTACATGTACATAAACACATTCAGTATTGGAACTTATTTTGAATACCACTTGAATTCAATTACAAGTTTATAAATTTGGATGTGGAAAATTTCTAGAACTAATTGAGATTTAAATCGCAATACTCATTTTACATTTTTACTTTGTATTCAAGGGAAATACATTATGTTTTGGAATTTTACAAAACATTTTGGTTATTATTTTTTTCTGTTACTTAGTTTAAGACCATATAGTAGTAACAGTTGAAAACCTTGGGGAAAAAAATTTGCTAAAATAATGACTTGAAAGAATTTGACCTTATTTGACAGAGTGCATCTGGCAAAAAACAGTTGAAATTTACATATATGATGCCAATATGTTTTAGATATGTCTGCCATTACACAAAATGGATTAACATTTAATCAATTTGATATAAAAACAATGCTGCTCAACCAAATTTGACTAATTGTGACACAAAGGGTCCTGACATAAAGGCCCTCCAGAACCATTGGAATGATTCTATTTTGCCATCAGATAAAAATGAAGACAAAAATCTATATAAACCTTGAAGCTACTATTTTCATCATGTAGTCAGCATCACTGAAAATTGTTTTTACAGAAAACATTTTACTGACATTTTTTTTGGGTCAACTGTTGTTGCATTTGACTTTTAGGCCGATTTTAGGCAGGTGTTGTTGCATTTAACTTTTAGGTCGATTTTAGGCAGGTAAATTATCTCAGGCCCACTTGGACCCCATGTTACATTTAGCTCAGTTTGCCAGACACTTTTGTATGTTCATTAAACTTTTTAAGTATATTTATGGTAGACTGTAATGTGTCCCACAGACTAAAGGAGGTAACAATGACCTGCACTTTATCTTCCCTTGATAACATTAATAAAAGTGTACATTCATCAAATTAGTTTTGCCTTTTAGCTATGTTGTATGAACATTCTTCACACTTGATGGGTTTTGTCTTGAGTGTACTACTCTCCACAGGCAAAAGTGTGTGAGCTACTCTTCTTGCTACAATGATTATGTTTAGTTCTTGTATTCAGCTTTGTTTCTCCTGACAATGTTGGATATACATTTATGAAATCTGATGGGTATACTACTTGCTGCAGGTCACAGGGACAAAAGGAATATTTGCAGTGTTAAAAATCATGTGTGTGTGTGTGTGTGTGTGTGTGTGTGTGTGTGTGTGTGTGTGTGTGCACACAATGGAGTTGTTGCCTATTCCAGGAGTTGTTGCATTTTATTCCATCAAAATATTACCTATCCGTTATGTGTTTCTTACTAGATAGTTCCAGGACTATTAAACATTAAAATATAGTTTTGTCTGTACAGTCTCATAACCCATTTTTTTAAATTGAGTTATGACCCTTCCAAATCAAATGGGATATTGTTGAAGCTCTAAAGCATTTTCAGATAACTGGATACTTTTAAAAGGTGAAAATTCCATGTTATATATAAATGTACACAGGTTTTAGGTTTGTTTTTTGGGGGGATACCATTTCTGACTTCTTGTTGATTTTCCCATTCTATTAAACCTCCATTATTGTAACAGCAGATACTTGCAACTGTCATAGCTCAGGAATCTTTTTTAATATTCTGATCCAGTTTGGTAAGCATATTGTCCCAATATCTTGAAGTTCCTTTTAAGGTTTTGCTTGGTCAGTTCTATTCAGTATTAAGTTATGGCCTTTGATAATTAGCTTCATTTTTTCATATGCAGGATTGCACACACAATTCCCCATCATCATTTGGAAGAGTTATGGCCCTTTCAATTCTCAGCTCTAAACCTTAATTTTCCAGCTGAAATTCTTCTATTTAAGGCCCAGCAACTCAAATTGTGGAGAACTGTAGCCTTTGCAATGCATTCATTGCTACTAGCTCTAATTTATTATGGAGTCAATCTAAAAATTGTGTTTGTTGTATCTGTATGTGTATGCATTTGTTGTCGCTTTTGCTTTTTTTTTTTCGTTATTCATTATGTGTTATCCTTAAATTGTCTGATAGTTTGAAATATTTGATTTTAGTTGACCTTGGTCTTTTGTTCCCCAATCCAGTGGTCAGCCTTTGTGGAATTGTTTTCTGATTTGTTTTTTTTTTTAAACAGAGAATAACTTGCTCATATAGGATGTCACTGTGATCTTGAAAATCTTGAAACTCATCCCAAATGGATCAACATATCAACATAGGTTTTTCACTGAAGGACTTTTTATGATATCTGCAGTGTTCACAAATTTTTAAACATGTTTGAAGTTTGGTGCTTATTTGGAAAAGTGCTTACATTTTTTTGTGACTCCAAACAATATTGAAAAATGTTTGAAACTAATCTATATTCTATGAAAAGTACTTTAATTTTAAAAGAGACACAATTTAATAAAAGAAATAATAATTTACTGACAAATATCAAAGAAGAAAATAATAGATCTGTTAAGAAAAATGAACAATCCAATCATCCAGAAATTATAATTCACTGGTGCAACACTTATCTCTTCATTACGACTATTAGTAGTTAGGATGAACCATGGTGGCTTAATTGTTAGCATGCCAGACTCCTGACTGAAAAGGTTTGAATCCTACCATTACACCAGCATGGGTCCTTAGGCAAAGCACTTTATTCCAGTTGCCTGAACACTAACTGTATGTTTAAACTCTGTCAAGTTAATTGTCTTAACAACAAATTCTGTAAGATTATTCTATTCATAGTCCTATATCCCTCACAACTTTCATCAGTGACTGTTGCCAACAACACAACGCCAGAAGAAGAGTTGGCATATTACTTTGATTAATTGCATGGCTTTGATAATCCATTCAAGATAAAACAAATGAAGCACAACTCAGTTTTGTTTCATAGAAGTTACTCCTATCAGTCAATTACTGCTTCATTCCATTTGAGCTGATGAACCTGTAATTATGGCACAATGATGGACAGCTTTATTTTAAATAAGTACAGGGCACTATGTATTTTTTAAAGTACCATTTATACTTTTATTTACTCTTGTTCAAAACAAATTAATAACCAGGAGTTTGTGGGACAGGTGTACCAGCTTGGTTTGGAATTTTGCAAGTTTATAGATGATTGTAATTCACGTATGTGATCTAGCCATGCTGAAGTCAAACGCTGACACTCACACCAAGCATGAAAACGCTTTAATTATTTCACACACACGCAAACTCTGAACCAAAGTTATTAATTGTGTATGGATTAAGTTGGTGACTGACTACAATGATATTGAAATAAGATTAAACTATAGTTTGTTCCACAAAGCGTTGTACATTTAATCCTATCTCTAAATATGTAAATTTTCAGGTTGGCATCATTAAATGTTGCTAAAAGTACCTAATTTAATTTAAATATATAGTGTGAAAAGAATTAGGTACTTTTTAGCTACATTTAATGATGTTGACTTGATAATGGACAGAGTGATGCTGTAGATTCAGCTTGGTTTTGACAGTGTCCATTATGAACATAGCTCCTGTATAGGTCAGAAATGCATTCATTCAGTTTATATACTCTCAAGTATTGTTTATAACATAATTTTCTCTTCTCTGCTCTGTGCAAGTGATAAACCATGCATTGATGACATTCATTGATAATTAGCCTTTGTGCCAACTTTTTCCAACCTTGCCAGTAATATTTACTGGTGGTAGCAGAAATGCTGATCATTTTTTTTGTAAAACTTTCTCTGAGATGGACATTAAAAGTTGTGTTTCATCAAATTAAGTAGGTTAACATTTTACTTCAGACTGAAACTTATGCCCAACATAATGGGATTATTGACTTTACAGGGGTCCAGATAAGCAGGGAAAAATTAGCATCACAGTAAGAAGGATCTTTTCAGGACCCGACAAAAACAATTGACATAATGGATTCTTGAGAAAACTGAGGTCAAGATAAGTGAGTTTGAATTCCTGGAAACTCTTTTTAGCCGGAATAGCATCATCCCCTGTTGAGGACACTTTTTCTTGATACTCTATGTGCAAATCTTTTCATAGAGGTTCTGTTTAAACCAATTTTAAGCATGTGGTGAGATAAACTTATCTCCTCCTGGTAGTGGTATGTTTATTGTTATATATATTATTGAAAAAACAGAAGAAACACCAGCATCACTTTTCTGTTAACAACAATTTTATCAGTATGAATATGAATTGTTTTCAGATGAAAAAAGTTTTACATTAAAAGTGATCTCTCTACTGTATATACCAATTCAATTTACATGCTTTCATTTGAACACAATTTATAATGAAGAAATATAATTCAATTTGCACCATTGTGCTCATTTTTATATCATCACTGCACCATGTTATGTGACCTGCATGCAGCTGATATATGTGCATGCATTCACATCTCATTTCTCACTAAGAGAGCAGTTATTTTGGAGCCAGTTGCAATTTATGCCAGGTATTAATTGAATGTTATTTGAACTTATGCAGTCATTGTATATTCTCAAAACCCAAACATTTCTGATCAGTACTTGAATATTATGAAAAAACAAATGTTTTCTTTAACCAGCTCTACAATTGTTTATTTTTTTTCCAGCCAATTTCATGGAGCTTTGGTATGCATAATTTCAAATTTTTAAATGTTTACAAAAGTTTAAAAAACCATATAGTGGTAGGCTAAAAATTGCATTACTGCCCACAGATGAAATCTATGGGTCAGAAAACCACGACTCTGCTGAAGGTGGTTATGGTTTTGTACAATTACAGCTGTGAATAACTTTTGTCCTTCCCATATTTTTGAAGAAAAGAAAGGTCTGGAATATTGAAAGGTTGGGTGTATTGTAATGTATGATGTTTTGTACAATAGATAATATTTAATAATTTGTAAAAAGGTACATTTGTAGTACTTTTGACTAATGAAGCAATAGTCATGATGGTTTAGTGGTTAGTGTGCAGGACTTGAGTCAAAAGGACTTGGATTTTAATCATACCATCAGGACTTGAAGTCAAAAGGGCATGGATTTTAATCCTACCATCAGGACTTGCAGTCAAAAGGGCTTGGATTTTAATCCTACCATCAGGACTTGCAGTCAAAAGGGCATGGATATGAGCCCTACCATCAGAACAACCTGGGCCAACTACAGTCAAAAGGGCATGGATATAAACCCTACCATCAGAACAGCCTGGGTCAACTACAGTCAAAAGGGCATGGATATAAACCCTACCATCAGAACAGCCTGGGTCAACTACAGTCAAAAGGGCATGGATATGAACCCTACCATCAGAACAGCCTGGGTCAACTACAGTCAAAAGGGCATGGATATAAACCCTACCATCAGAACAGCCTGGGTCAACTACAGTCAAAAGGGCATGGATATAAACCCTACCATCAGAATAGCCTGGGTCAACACAGTCAAAAGGGCATAGATATCAATCCTACCATTACATTAACCTAAGTTAACTATTGTGTTGGTTCTTTTGGGCATGGCACTTTATTCCATCTTTATTTAATTTTCTTAGCACCAAATAACCTATCTGTATTGCCGTACTGTAAAAAACAAAGCCACCAAATCAATCATTAGGACTAAAAGCTTGTATCTTGCATATTTTCCTTTTGAATACAGTAATTAAGTTGGTCATTTCTAATGGTTAAGTTAGCTATGTGACTGTCATCTCTGCACTGTACTTGTGTGTAATATGGTTGACCTACTGTTCTACTTTCCAGTACCTAAGCAAACTAAAACTGTTTCCAGTATTGAAGAAATACCATCCTGTAAAAATTAGTATTGCATGCATTAATATTTTTGTTTCCTTATTTCAGTTGCAAAAAGCATACTTTAATCAGATGGAGGAAATAAAGAGCCTGAAAGAGCAGATTACCTTAAAGGACAAGAGAATCAATCTGCTTGAAAATGAGCTGAGAAAAATGAAGGAACAGTCTTGTGCAGGTCCTGGGGAAAGTGACTACTAAATAGTCTTAACTTTTCAGCAGTCTGTGTTGCAAGTGATAAATTAAGAGAAGTGGAACTGCCACATCAAGATCTGCTTAGCACATGCCACATTATAAAAATTTAATAATTTTTTGTTATTCTGTTTGCATGAAGACCTTGTAATAGGAGAACTCACAAGACTCCTAGTTGCCTTTGGGAAAGATCTACAAGTTCAATATTTCTGGATTCTTGAGGAGGTTTTTAAGTACTTTGAAGTCCATATCCTTTCACAACATTCCATTAATGTTTTGAGCTCTCTCTGATTCATTATATGTATACTGCTGCAAGTACCATATATACCAGCTTATAAGTTGAGTCCAACTGTAATATGCAGACACAGATCTGCTATCACATAATACACCAGCAGATCTGAGTATATGCAGTTTGTTAGGAGTAATCAATAGAATAAACACAGATTTTCCAGTCCATTATGTGATGGCAGATCATGGTCTTTGCTGTTTGCAGTTGGACTTGACTTGTGGGTATATTTCTTATACTTGTGTCATTGATAAATTTAACATGCAGAGAAAGAAAACATAACTGCTATAAGCACATGAATGAAATTATGGTGGTCAGTGTTAAAAAAAGCTGAAAAGGGTGTAAAAAAATACTAGAGAATGTCTTATAAAATAATGTCACAGTCAATGATCTGTAGCCAGTATTATAACAACCTGTGTGCCTGTTAAAGTACAACAAAAATGTTTTGTTTTTTTATAAATATGCATTAGTTGCATTTATTGCATAAGTGAAAGATTTGATTTGCAGAATTTGATTGTTCTCTAAAAGTTATGAATTCTACCTGTTTTAAGTCATTCAGTATGAGCAAGTAAGAAGAAAAACAATGTCTTTAAATAAAATTGTGACCTGAACCAATTGACCTATTTAACTTTTCACAGCTGCTTAACCATACTGAGCATGAAAGCTGTCACTTTGCACATTGAATCTCCATCAGTGATTTTTTGAAGTATAAACCTTTTAAAAGTAATGGGGGAAGTAAGGAAGATGTAAAGAAAAAAAGTTTAGGATAAATGAGTGTTTGCATGAACCTGTGAGTGTTTGCATGAACATGTGCTTTTGCTTGTATATTCTTTTGAAAAGTTTAAAAGTAAAATACATTGGCATAAAATAATTTCATAGAAATGACATTGTATTAGTCTTGATTACAAATTGGATGTATAAAAGGTATCATGAGTATTTAGTAACAAATTTTGATATGTAAGAGGTAATGAAAATAGGATTTTAACAGATGAGCAAAAAAATCCAGGGTGAAGGAAATGAAGGATTGTGTAAATTTTGTATCATTACAATCATCATCACCATCATTTTAATGGCCACTTGAGATTGAGGAATTGTCCTGATACTCAGTATTTTGATCTGGAAATCCTTCACCTTTGTTAAATAAGATCATGTGTGCCATGAAACTCAGATCTGTTCACCATTTTATGTTAATGAAGCATGTAAGTTTTGCATAAAATTGCTACCATTTATGCACACTTGCAAGTAGTTGTAGTTGGACTCAACTTATAAGGAAATATATATATGGTATTATAAAGATCAACATCCTTGGCCCCTTGCATGGATATTTTTCATTTTTTTGATGATAAATCTTCCTTCAAATTGTTGAAGGATCAGGTTATAATTATTAAAGTCACTTTCTTCACATTAGGTAGGTATAGTGTTTTTAACATCCACTGATAAATGTGCATGTTTCTGATATGAAGTACATCTTTTTATATTTCAGAAGTGTACAAAAAGGTAATGCAATATATGGAATCATTTTTATGATAATATTTTTGTGCTATACTATATAAAATACTGAAGCTCTTGTCTCCCATATAGGAGGATCAGTAAGATTTCAGCAAATGCTGGAGATAAAATATGTACATAGTTTAATATTTTAAATAATACAGCTCATATTATGCTTTTTATTCCCCATGTTTTTTCATGTGGCTGGAGAGTTTTTAGAAAAAACCACTTCACCATCTCTCTGCATATCCTGAAGGAGTTGCTATGGCTTCTTGCAGACAATAGCTCTGCAGACCACACATTCCATTCTTAAATAGTTGCATCCAATAACCACCACAAAGTGGATGTGGTCTTGATAAAATGGGCATGGTTTATTGTTTATGACTCCTTCAAGCATTCTTAAGGAGGGGAAAGGAAAAGATAGAGGCACTGATTTATTTACATTATGTGAGAGAGAAAGAGCCATATTAAGATCTTGTATCTTTAATTTAAACTCCACTATTTTGCATTGTCAAGTCAGCATTTTTTTTTGTGCAAATGGTTGAAAAAAGTTATTCTAGATACATGTTGGTTCACAAAGTACACTTTTAAAAATGGATATTCATATTTAACCTAACACAACAGAAGCTATGAATGTGTTTTGGTTTCTTCACAGTTGATGTGTTAATTTCCTGTGTTAACTGAAAGCACAGTAACACCTATTTTGCAGTTTTGTTTTCTGTACCATTGTGTTAACAATAAACAGTGTACTCAGGGATAAGTGAACAGCATTTATTTTATTAAATGAGTATTTTCTTAAATCATGCCATATAACTGCTGGCTAGTCAGTTGTTTGATTATCACCAAAAAAAATCATTATTGACAGGAACTTCTGAACTAATGATTACAGCTAGCATGAGTCTTTTGCCTTTCTCAGTTTATTATCTTCCATTCCTCACATCAATCAGAGAGTTGTTAACAAGGAGAGAGAACATAAGATATGATTAGTTTTTTTAAAATGAACAGTGGTCTAACTCAAAACTACTTACAGAGATGTAATTTAACCTTTTGAACCCTTCAGCACTATATCATTTTGCTCCCATTTGTAGAACTACTTTGTATCAAAATAAATTCCTGCCTTTTATAAGCCAACTTTGGAAAACATTGCCAACAGAAGTTATAAGTAACCCCTAAGTACAATCTTTCAAGACTTAATTTATCCAGAATAAACATATACCCATTCAGGGTATGTAAATACTGTACATCAGTTATACACCTGTATATCACCAAGTAAACTTGAGCATTTGACAGATGACATTAATGTTTAAATTTTGTTCTTTTTTTTTTTGTTTTCCTGCTGTATACTATGCATTATTATACAGACATAAGGAATGAACCTTTTGTAAAGCATTTCTGGATCATTAACTGTTTTTAGTAAAGCTATCTCTCTCTCTCTCTCTCTCTCTCTCTCTCTCTCTCTCTCTCTCTCTCTCTCTCTCTCTCTCTCTCTCTCTCTCTCTCTCTTCTCTCTCTCTCTCTCTCTCTCTCTCTCTGCTCTGCTCTGCTCTGCATGTTATCATAAACAACTGCACTTAACATTGGAAACAAGTTATTTTTGTAGATGCTTCAAGTTTAAGTATTCCATGATTGCCTAACTTTCTTCATTTAGTGGCCTTATCGCTCAGACAAATTCAAAAGATGTTCTTGCCATGAAAGTTTTCATGATTCTGCTGATGATTTGAAGAATTTTTTACCAGGGTAATATGCTTAATAATGATAATCAAGTTTTACTTTTTCAATGCTTGACATATCAACATTTTGTTTTCTTCAGAATTAGAATATTTAAAATATACCAATTATATGCACAAATTGTGATCTGGAGAAATTTGTACATGATAAGGTAAAACTACTGAAAATTATAGTGTCATGGACGAAAAAGAAAAAATTATCCCTCCAGTAGATGCAAATTCATGACCTTGTGCTCCAAATTCATGGACACTAATTCTGCCACAGTAGCTGAAGCTATATGGTGAAAAGGTCACAGAGGAAAATGCCAAACAATATTAAAAAAGTTTACATTTATTTGGTCTCAATATCCAAACACCCCAACAGTCTCAAACTGGAAACTGCATACTCCATGCAATATAACTCCATCAAAACAAATTTAAACAATAAATCTATATTATGATAAGATTAATGACATTTCATTTCCATATGATTTGCTATTTTTTATAATTTGTTTTTATATTTTCCCCATAAAAAATGAAGAGATAATAGGATTCACATGGAGACAATATACCCATGCAGAATTCCCTGTATAAATTGGAAATTATAATCTTTGTGCATCTGTGATTTGTCAGTTGTCCACATTATTATTCATTTCAGCAATAAATTGTGACCAGATTAATTATGAATGATTGTCACATTATGTTGTTAATGACAGGACCATCATTGGGGCTCTTAAATACAATGCACCAAGTCATGGGATGGAAACAGATTTCCCAAGCTGTTGACAGTGTTCACTCCCTTGAATTCTGTAGAACATCTGCTGAAGTCAAGTATATATTAGTGAGAGACCATTTAATTTTGTAACGGTGAAGTGATTTGTTTCAGAACAGTTGTCTAGTTTTGATTTGTTGTATAGAAAAGACTTTATTTTATTCCTTATTTTACTTGAAAAAATTTTTTTTCATAATGAAAGAAAAAATTATGCCAGTCACAAAGAACAGTCAAGCCCATAAATGAAATGGTCAGTGCCTTACAGTACATATGCAGCTAGAATTTAACTAGCTCAAAGTTATGTATATTCAGCCATGTAACTGTACTATTAATGTTTATGATGAAGCATGTTTTCGCATTTATTAATGTTTATGATGAAGCATGTTTTTGCATTTCTGTGTAAATTCTGTGTTTTCTGTGGGTTTTCTTTTTTTTAGATCAGTAGCAGTTATCATTGGCATTTAAGTGTCCATTTCTTGTCATTGGCATTTAAGTGTCCATTTCTTGTCATTGGCATTTAAGTGTCCATTTCTTGTCATTGGCATTTAAGTGTCCATTTCTTGTCATTGGCATTTAAGTGTCCATTTCTTGTCATTGGCATTTAAGTGTCCATTTCTTGTCATTGGCATTTAAGTGTCCATTTCTTGTCATTGGCATTTAAGTGTCCATTTCTTGTCATTGGCATTTAAGTGTCCATTTCTTGTCATTGGCATTTAAGTGTCCATTTCTTGTCATTGGCATTTAAGTGTCCATTTATTGTCATTGGCATTTAATTGTCCATTTCTTGTCATTGGCATTTAATTGTCCATTTCTTGTCATTGACATTTAATTGTCCATTTCTTGTCACTGGCATTTAATTGTCCATTTCTTGGAGGATTACTTTTCCATTGTTACAGTAAGATAAATTGATGCTTTTCAAAAGAAGCTGAACAAGGTATGCCTCATCAGGGTCACTGCACAAGTTTATACAGATTTATTTTAATAAAGTAAAAGTATCATATTGAAAAACAAGTTGATCAACCTTTTCTAAATGTACCTGAATTACAAGACTTCTGATTTTTTTTGTCTAAATATATGATCAAAATAAAGATGACTGATTCTTCCAATAGTATGAGATTGTAAATCACTCTTGATGTCTCAGTCTTTCTATGGGTGGTATTAATTTATTGGCTTTTCAAATGTCAATATGTTGTTAACCAGCCCCTCTACAGTACAGTTCTTGATGGTGTACCTGCCAAGATGCTATAGTGATGTGTTGGTATTTATCTCTACTTTGAAATGTTATTGCAGAGTGAACATGAAGGAAAACAAGTCCCCAACTGCAAAGCATGGGGAATAAAATAAACTTGTATGAGCCATATTGTAGTATGAACTTGTATAGGAGAATTGAGAAAATTATATCATTCAAAACTGAATTCATCTTTCTTGCACATTGTTTCAGAAATACAGGTCATGACCATAAATCCTTTGAGATTAAGTTTGACTATGAGATATTGTGTCAGCCAAGCACAAAGGATTTTACTTTATTGTCATCATTGTTAATTGTTTGTGAGTAGATGGTCTCCATTCAGTGAAAATAGTATTAAATTTTACTTGCCATCATGAGACATTCTCATCAGTGTACTTAGATATAGTTCAAATGATTGAGTCTACATGGCAAATGAATCTACACATTGTGTAGTTCATCAGGTTTCACATTAGTTACAAGTTCGAGAGATTTTTCACCAAAATATATTTCACATTTCTAGATCTGCTGATGTTGATAGTTCAACTGTCAACATAATATGCATGTTAATGGCATAACCCGTCTTTCTTGTTTGTTGCTAGAGGCTAGATTGCACTAATTAGAATGCTTTTTTTTATTTCAAGTATGTTTTTTTGTTTAAAAGGCTTTGCTCATATACAGAGACTATGAAAACAGACAAATGGTAGTATACTAATACCACTTGATGAATAATATGCATATTTGGAGTGCAACACCCTCTGACAGCAGACTTCAAAAATGCTCCCAGTGTTAAGATTAATTCAACATCTGTCTGTTACAACAATAACTGAAATTGTATAAAAATTTGACAATAGCATTGACTTAAGTTATATAGAGTCCTGATAATGGCAGCTTGCATCATCTGTTATGACAGTAGCAGTAACTGAAGTTAATTAAAGTGCTGATAGTGGAAAGTTTGCTAGATACATGTGCTCCATACTCATAGGTAATATTTGACCACTAAATAATGGTGACATCAGAAAGGAAGTAACTTTCTATATTAAGTATTATGTTGATTTTATCCTATTTACTACTCCAGTTTATATTTGCATACCCAATAGATCAGAACATGAAATGTTATTGAGTAAACTATGTTGAGTGTGTTTGGATATGATCTGGCAGAAAACATAAAAACACTGTGCATAGCAGTGTCCTATTTAACCTTTGACCACAAAGGCAATTTGTTGTTAGACTGTATTTCATAAAACTTTAATGTCAGTATTGTGGTTATATAAATTTTTTACTCGATCTGGTGGCAGGTGAAATCTAGGTGAAATCCAAAAATATAACATTATTTTTAACAAATATCATGTGCAGATATTTTAATATGCATTCAAACATTGTTGCAAAATCAGTGATATAACTTTTAAAAATTTGCCAATATTTAGATCAGGTATAGTTTAGTGATTTCTTGTAAATTCTGTGCAGATTATTGATGTAATTTTTATGTGCAATACAATCTGTAAAAACTGATTTTATGTAGTTGCTAGCATAGGTCTGAATTATTTTAGAAAAATTCAACCAAACTATAACCTTGAATACTATTATTGATTCAACTTTCAGCTCAAGTTAAGTCTGAGAAACTGTTAGATTGTGACATGATCTATCATATATATAGTTCACATTTAGTTGTCTTTTGTGGTCTTTTTTTAAGACACATCATCATTTATAAGGCCACTGTCTCTCTTCTTCCTTGTGTGCATGTAAATCTCATAACAGTTGTATGGACATGCTATACTGTTGCACACAAATTATGGTATACATTTTGGTCTAACACAAATGTGACCTCATTATATTTATCCACAAGTTTATAGTGCTATGTTCCTTGACCATTTTTGCATAATTTCCTTACTTTTTTGCACATGCCATTGTCCCAACACATGTGAGTAACATGTGTTCCATCAATTTGTTCTCTCCAATATTTAGCATTACATCACTGTTTATCAATTGATTTGAGTTAGCTTTCCTGTATCATACTTTGTTCAAATAAAAATAGCTCATTGCTTTTAAATATTTGACTGTTTTTAGCACAAGTAAATCTGTTTTATATGAAAGCAGGCCAATTAAATTTTGCAAATATTTTCTGTTATGCATTTGCATGTAATTCATAGATAAAATTTAATTTAAATTAGCTTCCTATGCAATTCATATGGACAATTAAAGAACTGGTCAGTCTCTGTATTCATTATTTTTTTTCTTTGGTAAGGCTGTTATTTTTGTAATATATTTACATGAAAAAATTTTGCTATGTGTGTTTGATATTTGATTTAAACAATATTACTTTCAAAGATAATGTTTGACAAGAAATTTACTATGTCAATCATGTAACTAACAGCAACTAATTTGCTATTATTCCAGTACATTTCAACCACTGATAGGAAATAAATAACCCATTTTAAAGGAGCAGTAAAAGAAACAATTATAAACAGTATGGTATTAACTCCTAATCTTTCTCAACTGGTCATTTTCTGTTTTATCTAGTTTTTTTAAAAGTATTTTGGATTATTATCTTTGATTGAATCATATATTCTCTGAAGTATGCATATATTTTTCACATCCTGGTTATAACACATTTCCACTCACATGGGTCCAGATATTGTCAACATTCCATTTTTTATGTGTCTGCCTTTTTAAATTGTTTTCAAATGTTTGAATATTTTCTCAATGTATATTTTGTTTTTTAAATTTTGTATCAATGGGATTCTTTTTATTGTTAGCCAAACATTACAATTTGAAATGTGTATAGTTTCAAAAATGTATGCTCAATATATACAAATAATGTATAGGAAATTGGTTATAGTCCTTTTAGTGTGAACCAAGGGATTCAGACCTCTTGTCCACTCAGCATAGAAAGTCACATTCAGTCCATTTATGGGTAGTCTTGATTTATTTCATGCATGATGTCCTTAATACTGGCATATTATTTGGCCTGAAAATTGGAGCAAAATAGGAGGTTCAGTTATTGTGACATTACCTGGCATAAGTTAGATACCACTGTGTACATGTCTGTTCATCCATTCATAGGCTTATGTCTGTTTTTTTTATAGAGTAAGCTTTAATCTATAGACATAGTGCAAAATATGATGTCAAAAACCAGGCATCAATGTTCATACTTGACTAAAAGTAATGTCACAGAAAAAACCATCAGTGTTAATGCTCAACAAAAAGTGATGTAAGAAACACAACCATCAGTATTTGGAATTGACAGAAAGAATTTGTTGAAAACCATCAGTGTTCAAAATCAGCAGAAAGTACTTATATAAATAATTCTTTAATTAGATTTTTAAAATCTCATTGCATCCAAGTCTTTGTTCACATGATGATAAATTAAAAGGTACAAAGGGAATGAAGCAGTTTTATTTCTTATATCAGATGTTAGTTACAAATAGTACTTTAGTTTGTAAAATGGGGGGCCCCGAGTGGCCGAGTGGTCTAAATCGCTGTCCGTTACGGATCACTGCGAATGTGGATATGTGAGAAAGCTTGCCAGTAGCTTCTCGTGGGTCGGTGGTTCTTTCAGGTGATTTCCCGGTTTCTTCCTCCACCATTAATACTGGCCGCCATGAATAGCCTATCATGTGCTGAAAAATGGCGTTAAGCCCAACAACAACAACAACAACAACAACAAGTTTGTAAAATGTGCTGATTTTATTCCATCACTATAGAAAGACCATACAGTTATCCACCAAGTCTAATTTTCTTTACCAGATTTTATCTTAATAAATTTAAAGTCTAATGTATCTTTATAAAGCTATAATATAATCTATAATGTCACTCTGTCTAGCATGCTAATTAAACATAGTTTGATAGTTTAATGCAGTAACCAGACCAACAGGTACACACATGAATTTGGCAGAATAAGTCCTATTTTTGATGTAAATTTGTGCCATAATGATCATTTCAATCAAATTCAGAATTTCCAGTCCAATAAAATTTTATGTAGATGAACAATAATTTCAATATTATTTTATCTAGGTCACCTAAATGCTTTTAATTGTAATCCTTTGTGAAAGCATACCCAAGTCATTGTATAATACAGGTAATGCACTTGAACTAACATAAATTATGTTGGCTTGGTGCCATGAATCAACTAAGAAAGTTTCAGAAAGATGTCTAGATAAATGACTGATGAGAGTAATACCTCACCAAAAACAAAATATATGCCACATAAATTGCAAACAGCATTAACTGAATACCATGTCTTTGTTGTTTTTTCTTGATTGACTTCAGCATGTCACATGGCAGAGAGGAATCACATTTCAACCAAAAGGCACTTTGAATTGTTGAAGTTTTAATGTTTGAAATAAATTGTTAGATAAAAATTTTAGGTATTCCAATTTTTCTTTGGAATATTTTAAATGTTTAAAATATGATATTCCTGCTGCTCATCAATAATAGTTGGTGTCTTTGTAGATATCTGCAACTTCATGTTTTAGTTCTTTTATGTCTGCATGAGTTCAAAATGTTGCTTAGGTAATGACTAAATCAGTGTTTATCATTATTGTAAAGTAAGAGAGTTGGGAAAAGGCTTCACATGTAGTAAAACTTTTCATTATAAATAGCTACAAACATATCCCTAATGCTAATCTCTTTTTTTCATTTCAAGTTCAATTTGCTAATATGTCAAACAAATAATACTTTTAATTCAGTTTTGATGCAGTTGATTATCTGCTTTCAGCTTGGTTTGTTTTTTAATTTTATCAGATAATTTTGGTCACTGCAGATTTTCTTATTAGAAAGTGTGAAATGTGTTCAATTTTTTTTTGTGCTATTCCAGTGTTCTGTCTATTGCTTAAATCAGTGCTGTCCAACCTTTCTGATATCATGTGCCACTGAAATATTTTTCTTAAAGCCAAGGGCCATGGCAGAACACTTAAAAGCAACTCAGTATGCTAACTTACTGGTTTTTTAGCCATTGTCATATGATAGATGGCATTAACTGTAATATGCTATGCTTGATTTTGTTGATCCCAGCTCATGTGATTCCTTGGTTAAGAAGATAGGCCATTGACTTTTTTTTTTACATAAATGCACAAAAAATTGCTCGAGCTCTGGAGGGCCATTTAAAATCAGCCTGCAAGCCACATACAGCCTACTGACCTCAGATTGGACAGCACTGCCTTAAATTAAGCTCATTGTTAACATTTAATACATTAAACTCAGTGTTAAAGTTTCTTACTTTCCTTTTAAATAAAAAGCAGTTTCAATTCTCTTATTGAAATTTTAATTTATTAATATGTTCCATTCCAGTAGAGTTAGATTTTCATTATTTGTGACATGGCTTGGAGGCAGTAAAACATGTTTGTGCTTAAAATGAACTCAGATTTGTGATATATGATTAATATCAATCACTAGCCCAACAATTCAGAATTTAGAGTTGAGTCTGCATTCAAACGAGAATGCTTCAAAAGTTTTTTGCCATGTCACAAAAATAGCAGAAGTCAAATGACAGTGAAATTTTCCCACAAAAATTAAAAAATATAGTTCAGATTTATATCTTGAATATATTGTTTTTGTATGTTCTGTACCCATTCAGTTTTCTACCCTCAGTTTCTGAAATTTTACAAATTTTTGGAACCACATTGTCTCTTTTGTACCAGTTCTCTGCAGATTTGTTGAGCTCTCATTTCATAGGCAGTTTATTGCCCATAATATATTGTTTGTTAAATTTAATTAAAGATCTGATCACTTCCAGTAAATCTGTTGAATAAGTAATCAAGTAGAGTTGTAGATTTGTTAACATCAGACAAAATACCCTTTTTCTCTTTTACTTTTTTATTTCTTTAATAATGTGTAACAAATTTTGTGCAAATTACCATTAACATTTGAAATATCAGGTGCATAATAATTTTTGAGCGCCAATCTCAAGAGAACATCATAATTTTTGCTTTAGTATGGATTATTTAGACACATTATTAAAGTCTTTTTTTGATGGCTGTAAAATATACATGGGATCCAGTTAGGCACTTTTAATATAGAATAGTCACCCATAGATGCATTTTAGAATTATATGTTATTTTCACATAACTCCATGTGTACCATAGCATATAATTTAAAAAAGTGACTAAGTGACTTCCCGAAGTACCGTGTATGTTTAAATGGAATAGCCTTGTGTCAGTTTAGTGCTTTTTTCCATTATTTTTTTCTCATCATTTTGTAAATAAAAAAAATTATAAAACTTTTAGGTCAGTATTTATGTTTGTTGTAACCAAAATATATCTTGAAATAGTAATGTATACATGATGTATTTGTAGCATCAAAACATGTGGTTTAGACAGATAGATCTAACTTTTAACACTTTTTTCCATTATTGGTTTTGAGGTCATAAATACACATATATCAATGGATATGTCTTCCCAACATATACAGCACATTCAGTAATAGTTATACTTTGTGGGAGTAGCTCCTATTTTATTATGAGCTGAAAGGTCAAGATCACATGAGCCAAAATTGTGTTTTTAGTTCCACACAAGTCGACTTTTCTCAGGTTTCCTGCATCCTATTTTTATCAGCTTCATAATGTCATTACACTTAAGGAACTCCATTTCTCTACCAATTCTCTGATTGATATATCACTAGACAAGCAATAGCATTTCTTAGTTTCTGCATAAAAACTACATTTACATGGACCCAATTTTCTTCAAGCTTCATATGTATAATACAATTGGGCCTTAGTAGAGTCAACAGGTCTAATGTCAAGGTTGCCAGCACAGATATTACAATTTTTGTTACACATGCACTTACACACTTCTCCATCTGTATAGCTTAAAGACATTGTCATTCCATGGAAGATCAAAAATTCAAACTTCATAGTCACTTAAGTTAGATCTAGAGTTGGTTTATGGGCCTACACTCTATGTTTGAAAAATTTTGTTTCTAATGTATAAGATGAAGAAGGAAACCCACGAGCCAGGCCCAATATTCTCATACTCAGAACCTCCAAATCAGTCTGATTAATTTAAAATGTTTTCAACAAAAAAATTAATTTCAAGTACAAAACCCTCAAATCAGGTCATGTACTTTCAAAATGTTTTGAACAAAAAACTTCATTTCACACACATAACCCCCAAATCACTAATGGCACATTGTTTGCATCCATGTAATCAGAATTTGGTAGTCTATTAGAGAAAGCCAGGTTGTAAATATTTTATGTGTCTTAACTCTGAATAAAGTTCTGGGTTGGACTTGGAACTTAAGCTTAAGTTTCTTGCACAATATTTGGGGTCTGATATGATGTATAGGGTGTGGTTATATCATTAAAATTTGGCGGTCTAATAGGGGGACATATATTTGAAGAAATCTTCAGGCTTTGTTCTACTTAAAGCTAGAGGTTCAGTATTTTTATGACTTTGTGCTTGCTTGACAGGGCCCCGAGTGACCAAGTGGTCTAAAGTGCTCACTGCCATTTTACCTCTTGTCTGCATGGTTTCAAGATTTGGGCTCGGCCAATGTGGGAACGTGAGAAAGCTTGCCAGTAGCTTCTCGTGGGTAGGTGGTTTTTTTCGGGATGTTCCTGGGTTCTTCCTTTACCATTAATACTGATCGCTATGTATAGCCTATCTTGTGATGAAAACTGGTGTTAAACCCTACAACAACAACATTAACTTTGGACTTGAGCTTGAGTTTCCTGCATCCATCGAGAATACAAAGCTTGACCTACCCATATTTTATGTAATTAAACATTTGGGGTCTAAGATCGCCACAGCTGGGAGCTCTTGATGCCTGAAATATGCAGTCAACTTGATAACTGAATAAATATGTTTCTGGCTAATTATTCTAATAACTTCACTTCTAAATACTTGATATCTGGTTAAATATGGTAATAATTTAGTATCTTGTTTAATACACCCTGAGTTGCTAATGCACTGTTTTATGCTAGATCTGTGTTTATCAGAAGACTGCTGGTTTTATTTAAGTTAACATGCTCATATCATTATAGATTATAGTGTTTGCACTGTTAGTAGATGAGACCAAAGTCCCATGAACCTTAACCAACACCACAATATCCAAAAGTACAGGTACTATAATTCATTTCTATATACCTAAATTTACCAAATAATAAATTGTTATTCAGTTGCTTTTAACAGAATTAAAAAAATATATTAATATGTTTGAAAGAAATTTTGTCATAATTGTTTTTTTAAATCTTGCTTTTATACATGCCACATGTATTTACTTACTGGTCAATCACAGCTGCAAACTGCATAGATCTAGTGGCAGACACTATGTAATGTGCTGGTAGATTTATCTCTATGCAATTTGCTGGGAGTGGTCAGTAGATCAAACAACATAGATCCTAATTTGCTGTGACAGCTGTTCAAGGCCTGTGTAGTTGGGTTCAAATTGTATGCCAATATATGTTGTGATTTTGAGGCCTGTTTCATCATAATAGCTTTGCTCTGATGTTGTATTATGCAACATTTTATTTGGTTCTGCTTCACAACAACATAATAAGTGCATGATAACATCCACTAAGCAAATATTTCCAGATCATAAAAATGTTATGCATTTTGCATGGGAAGTCACAAACTGTGTACATAATTTTTTTCATACTGTTACATGTACAGCATCTTTACATCATGCAATGCAAGTTTGTAATGACAGGCATGCAAATATGTTTCAAAACCACTTCACTATATTTTTGTTTAGATTCTTAAAAAAAGATTATTTACAATGTAATAATAAAATTTTACATTTGTGCTTATTTCAAATGAAATTTATGAAACTTGTCCAGTAATTTTTATCTTATGCTATGACAAGGCTTTTTCAGAAGATTGAAATTATTTGACTCATTTCATAAGATGTATTTGATACAAGCACTCATGTTGGATTTTCTTTATGTGTTGCAGTTAGATGCATGTCACACAGGGATATATTTGGTAGCATCAAGGTGAATGTGGTTCTGTTTTGAAGAAATAATTTTAATTGTCCCTGCTATTTTATTTTAAACAGACTCTACTATGTGTACATCAATTATTCCAACAAATTTGCTGGTTGCTGAACTTAATAAATTGTTTTGTATGTTTATTATTTTATGATATATATAATGAAATGGTCATTACTTAATAATGCAATGTATAATGTTCATTTTTCCTGAAGAACTGGGTGTGTGTATGTTATACACCAGATTTCCTCCTTTTTTAGAAAACTAACAGACATCAAATATTTTTTTAAAAAATAGTTCTGTAAAAGAAAGCCATATAGTAAATAAATGTACTTTTGTAAATAATGCAGTAACTTTTGTATGGTGAGATACTGTAGTCACTTCATCTGCTGGCATCGGTATCATTGTGTTGAACAAAGGTTTTTTTTAACTACTTTCTGAAAAATCATGTTTATTGATTTGTTAAAGGCTAATTGTAATTGTCAGTTTGAAGTTTTGAAGGTGTTTTTTTCTAATAGTTGGAATCAATTTTTAATACTACATGATTAGAGTTTCAGCAATGTTTCAATTTTTTATGCACTGTTTAACCATTTGGACATTTGACAGCAAGGATCAATTGAACAAATTAAATGTTTTAGGTATATTTGTGTTTTTAATGTAAATGACCTGATTACATTTCCAGGCCATTAAAGCCATTTTTAAAAACGATTTCTAATTTTTGGGACATTTTTCATTTTGCAAAAACTTGTACAATGCAAGTAAATTATATTTGGTATACATGTTTGTATACATAAATAGTTGACACAAATAGATTTTCTCACTATTTTATCAGTTTATTAATATTTTCTTCAGTGTCTACTCTTTGCTACTTGGACATTCTTGATCTGCAGTGGAGGCATGTCTTTTACCATTGCAAATCTTCTGTATTTTGTTCTATTATTAATTTTCTTAGCATTGGTCAGATGACAGGCTTACAACTTTACCTCAAAAGCATCAAGAGAAATATTAAAGATTTTCAGGAAGAAGTATTTGTATTTTACAATGAAACTATATATTGTATTTTGCCCAGTAGAAATGCTTAACAATATTTGTAAACAGGTTGCTAGACATTTTATTTTGAATAAAGTGGAGTACGTTTTATGTTTTTCCTCATTATTTTCATTTATTCTTCTCATTGACCTTATTGAATAAGAAATTTACTTTTGATTCAGATTTTGTTGATTATTACATGCACAAGATTGATTGATTGATTGATTGATTGATTGATTGATTGATTGATTTCCCATCCTTTAACATTTTTATTCACATTAATAGTAATACCATATGTACTTGCTTATAAACTGAGTCCAACTGCAAACTGTACAGATCCAGATCTGCCATTGCATAATGGGCTAGCAGATTTGGGTCTGTGCAGTTTGTTACGAGCACTTGGTATAACTAACAGTATAGACCCTCATATGCCTACTGCAACAGTAGATGAGGGTTTATGTTAAATACCATTAGACTGCTTATATCTTTTACTGCATTTTTCAAAAATGGATTTCTTAAATGATGACATGCTTGCATGTTTTGACATTTTTACAGTCTGATATGCAGCACTGTGATTGATCTTATTATTTACAATCTCCTAATATGTGAATAACTCACAAATGGTATGTCAGGTTATTCGTTTCAACAGTTTTTTTTTTACAAACAATGTAGTTGGAAATCAGCTGAAAAGTTCTAACAATATTATTTTTGACTTTACCATAATAAAAAAAAGTTTCTAATATGAAACATTCAAGATGGCTGGCATATGTATTAAATTAATTTCATACATGAATATTATAATGAAAATATTGAAAGGGGGAAAAAAGAAAGGTGAAAGGAGATAATATAATAATAATAATAATAATAATAATAATAATAATAATAATAATAATAATAATAATAATAATAATAATAATAATAAATAATAATAATCTTGATTTATTGAAGATAACATATTTGGTCATGTAAGACCCATTAGCCATGTTGTCCTCAATTTTGGAAACAGGCTATGTTGTAAAATAATATTTAAAAAGGTCACTTAGGCATAATTGATTATTCACATTCAAATGAATTGATATTTATGACTGGACTGGTCAACAGATCCAAAAATGAACACTATACTATACTCAGGTATACACATTTCAGCATGGCAGAAGTCAACTATTCATACATAGAATAAAATATACACTTGTTATTTCTGGAGACGATAATAAAATTCTCTATATGATATCATTCCAAATGATTAGGAAAACATTTCTTTAATGAAGTTTTAAATGAGACAAAGGGAATTTAAATTTTGTTTCTTCAGAAGTAAGGAATTCAAAAAGGTAGGTACCAATACATTGAATGAACTTTTGAAAAGCTTCCTTTTCCATCATGGAAATCTGGAGATCATTGTTAGCTGTTGATAAGACATTATGCTCAGTGTCTGATATCTTGATTCAGTTAGGTTAGACAGATAATTTGGAGAAAGATCTTTTAAAGACTTGTATGTAATGATTCCTTTAAAATAAAGAATACATTTTTGTACAGATAGCCATTGTATATGTGAGAACAAAGCATTCAAGGAAGTTGTAATAAGAAGTTTCAGAATTATTCGGGCAGCCCTTTTCTGGAGTTTGTCAATTCATGATAGATTATAATTGGATGTGTTTTCTCATAAGGTACAGCCAAAGTCTATCAAGATACACAAAGAATATATATTAAAAAAATTAAGTTCAAGTGACTGGAGAGGTAGAAATTTTTACAATTATTTTAAGAGAGTTCTTTTGGCTAATAATACACATATGTGATCAAAATGTACATTCCAGCTGTGATGTTGATCAATCTGGATATGAATTTTTTTTGTACATCTAAGCTAGTTTCAGTTAAAAAAATAATTTATGTTAGTAGATATATGCAGCCTTGTTCTGACTGTCATTCATTTCATTTTAGAGGAATCAATATACATTATGTTTTGTTGACACCAAACTGATACATTGATGAGCTCCATTCTAAGGTTTTTTTTAGTGGAGTCAAGAGATTTACCAGATGATTGTTGTGTAGAGTCCTCAGCAAAAAGATTTTCACTAGAGCTGACTTATACAGTCTAATGTTAGGTCATTAATAAACAGTAGAAAAAGAGTGTGTGTGATTTGGATATTTAATGTAGCATTTACAATTTTGCAGTCATATCGCTGTGATGTCCAGTGTGGCAGTTTATAGTGATATCTAGCAGTGGGCCATCATGCCACAAACATTTGGATTTGTAAGAACTGGTGCACTTTTAAGTATGGCCTTTAACCTATCAAAAGCCTCCTGACATTTTTGAGTCCAAAGAAACTTACTTTTCTTGCTCAGCAAGTTTTTCTGGAGTTCGGCAATTTTAGAACAATTGGAACAAAATTTCACATAGTATCCAGCCATACCCAAAAATCGTATCAGTTGCTTTTTGCTGACAAATAAAGAGAAATCTGAGATAGCATTGACCTTAGCATCGATAGGTCTAAAAATGTGTCCTAACAATGTTTCTGTAGCATCACAATTATCTAGTCCATGGTAATCATATTCATCAGACGTTGAAAAGTACTTGGAGAACCCTTCATCCCTAACGGCATTACTTTAGAGTCAATAAAAACGATATTTCCTTTGCTCTTTCCGTTAGTCGAATTTGCCAAAATCCTTTCAAAAGGACAAATTTGCTGACATACTTGGCATTTCCAATTGTATCACTACAGTCATAGATTCTTGGCAATGGAAACAAATCTGTTTTTTGTTACACTGTTCACTTTCCTATAATCCGTGCATATATGGAAAGTTTTATCTGATTTCAGAACAAGTATACATGGTGAACTCAAATCACTTTTGCTGGGCTCTATAAAATCATTCTCCAGCAAATGTTGAATTTTCTTTTTCAAGTATTCCTGTTTGTGAGGGTTTATTCTGTATGGAGGTTGTTTATCAGGTTTAAAATTCAGAGTTTTAACCTCATGAAAAATTGTGTTTGTCCTCGTATGGATGTAAGTGCTCATATTTAAAGACAAATGTTTAAGTTTATTCCTTTCTTGTTGTTGCAAATGTGAATGTTTCTGGTCCATATTATTCATAATTTCATAATTCCTAAGATTTATTGCTCCAAATTCAGTAAAGTCCGATTGAATTTCTTCACTTAAATCCTCAGTTGGTGGGACAGGTACAACTAATTAATTGCATGATTTACCTGGCTATCTCTCATAATACACTGGTATTCCATTATTATATTTACATTAGAGTACTATTATTATAATTTAACTCATTCATTTTCTTCTTTACTTTGTAAGGGCCGTTTAACCTCATTTGAAGAAAGTTTTAAAGAATGAACAAGAGAGAATGAACTCTAGTACTAGACTCGAAAGTTCTCTATTAAAGTTCTGTGAAACCGTTATATCACTTTTGATTTTAAATGCTGAGTGCCAAATTCATAACTAGCTGGAAAATTTCAGGACATTAAAATTTGACACTTGATTCGATTGGACAGATATTGGACGCACACTAAATGGTCAACAAGTATTGCTTGCCTAACTTGGTCTTAGGTAATGAACCAACAAAATCTGCCATTATTCTGTTACATGGTTCGTAAAATGCAGGAATAGATTGCAGATGAACCTTAGTTATATTCTGATTGGGTTTTCCTACTTTTGACAAGTATGACAAGATTTACAGTATTTATAAACATAACATTTGATGTTTAGCCAATAAATGTGATTCAAGATCTTGTGATAAGTCTTATTAATCCTTAAATGACCAGCCAGAGGAGTTCCATGGGCCAGACTAAGAATTTCCTGTCTGTAAGATTTTAGAACTACAATTGACCCTGATTAGAAGAATCGCTGTGATCAATACCTTTTGATTTAGCTAAACAAGGAGTGAAAGTGATCTCATCAAAAGCCTGACCAACATATCTGTCAGCTAAAGGAATATTTTCTTTATTGAAATCATGCCATAGCTCTGGTAACTGCATAAATTGGGTATAAATCAGGGAATTCTTTCTCAATGGGATCAAAGTTATGATTCAAAGAAAGCTTGTCAGTTACAAGTGGATTAACCGCAACCTTGTCTCCAGCTAGTTCGTTGCCTAGCAACAAATGAATGCCCTCAGCAGCAGAGAATGTGAACAGACAACTTTGCCTGAGACCTTTATTTACAAAAAAGTTCCTGCAGAGGCTGAGAAAAAAAAAACGTCAACAACGCTAAACCAAAGTCTCTAACTTTTCTATTTCCACACGATTATGTATTTAATTGTATAATAAAATCTTTGGTTATCTTTTTTTTGTCCTATTATTGTTGACGTATTTTTTATGATTTTGTCAGGTGATTTTGTTTACTCGTAATGCGGCCCAATTGTTGTCCTTCACCCTGCCTGCTGCTATTGATAGTCAAGGGGAGTTTAACCAAAGATTTTATCTAGACCTACACGTTATCTTGATCTTGGATCATGTAGATTTATCATTATAAATCCAAACGGAACAGCTTGTGCTTTAGAAAAGAAATTTTTAAATTTATTCATATCCATGTCCCCTGAACACCAGTTATAATAAATATTATGCAAGGTATAATTATCTACTCCATTAAACACAACCAAAATATTACAATTATCTCTAATCACCTTAGGTATCTGCGTGTATCTCTGAGTAACATAAATCACGTCTGTGTTTTTTTGTCTACCTCGAGAAAATATTCTAGCTGGATTAGATTGTTTGTCCAGCATTACATCATCATATACTACGAGATTATTAATGAATCCATCTAAGTCATCTACAGACGGGGCTTCATCTTTATCTGTGATAAAGTCAATAATATCGTCACCGTCTTTATTAACTGATTTTGCTTTCTCGTTAAAATCCTTAAGTACTTCGTAACAATGCTGATCATCTACTGACTGTGCTATTAAATATAGTTTGTTCCATCTCAACCAACTCATTAGTAAATTTAATAATAATTGTGTTTTACCTGATACAGATGGACCTATTATAATCATTATTGAATTTGGTAATGTTGGATGGTACTTCACTGGTTCCTGTTTTCGTGTAGCCGACAAGTCAATTATTGTATCCATATTATTAATAACATGAGTCTATATTGTGTTCGATGTAAATCATCTACATCCACCACTGGATTAACAACAATAATAACGAAAAATAAACGACGTGCATTAACGGGTAAATATGTAAAATGTGGTACACAAAAATATAAATTTATGTCAGGGACAACAAAGATAGGTGAGGATATTGCTGCTTTTTTAGGAAAATTACCCGAATTACCATGGGCTAAGTATGCTGGTGAGAAACACCTTTATGGATATAATTACTGTGGTCCTGGAACTCGACTCGATATCAAACTCGATAACCAAGATCGACCAAGACCAGAAGAGTATTCAGTAAATAAGATCGATCAAACATGTCACGTTCATGACGTTGCTTATAAAAATCATGATTTGCAACAACGTCATCTCGCAGATAAGAAATTGATTCATGCATTAAATTATATACCTAATAAATTTGTTAGAGAGAAACTCGCTAGTTTCCTAATAAAATCCGCTATGAAAAGTAAGATAATGTTAGGGGCTGGTAATTAATTGTATAATTATTATAATGGAATCTATTTATTATAGCCCAAGAGGGTATTGGAAAAGTAAAGCAGCGATCACTAAACTTGCTGAGGCAGGAAAAGTTTCACGTTCTGTTGCTGAAAATTGGTTAGCACGACAGACAATATGGCAAATTTATTTACAACCACCAAAAAAAAAATTCAATAAGCACATTTTGATGTCAGTGTTCCTAACGAAGTTCATCAAGCAGATATTTTGTTTTTACCACACGATACTATTAAAACATGTGGACGAAAGTCACGCATGTACAAATACGCATTGACTGTTGTTGACTTTACAAGTAGATATAAAGAAGCTTAACCATTATCAACAAAGACTTCTGATGTTGCATATGCGTTCGAACGAATTTATCAGCGAGGACCATTATAATGGCCAAAACTACTACAGGTTGATCCTGGCAAAGAATTTCTTGGTGCAGCATGATTGCTGATTAACAAGCACAACGTTAAAATCAGACAAGGATATACTGAGATTCATGGTGATCAGGCAATCGTTGAACGATTTAATCGAACACTTGCTGAACGGTTATTCGGGTATCAATATGCAAAGGAAATATCGCTGAGCAAAGTTCAGGCAGATACAAGATCTCGTGAATGGGTTGCGAGGTTACCGAATGTGATAGCTGCGCTGAATAAGGAAGTTACTTATGCAACTTCTATGAAACCGTCTGATGCGTTCACAAAAAATATATACCGATAAAACGTAAATCTATTTCTCAACCACTTCTAGGTAATGTTACGGTTAGATATTTATGCGAACCTGGCGAACTCGAATGAGGCAGAAAAAGGGCAACTGATCCTATTTGGAGTGTGACCACACGCAGAATATCCAGCGTGGTAAGGTCCGCAGGTAGAACCGCAATCTACAGATTAGATTCAACTGCTTCTCAACGTGGATTTGTACGTGAACAATAGCAAATAATTCCTGAATATACGCAATTACCACCGAGTACGCTTTTATAAACTTGCACATCCTCGACGTCGATTACACTCCTAACAGGTCAGCAACACATTTTCGCTCGTGTGACCAATACTGCTATTAATTCTATCAACGGTAAATTGGCTTGGGTTATTGCTCGAATACTGCCACAACATTATTGCGTTGCAATTTGCGCAATCATTGTTTTGTCATTGTTTAAACATCATAATAATATCCATATCTATATCAAACTCGTGATTATTTTTTGTCACACTGCTTATAGCTGCATAATTTTTTATTGATATCGACATTATTAGTGATATCTTCGATTATTACGCAATCCATGATAACCCGTTTCAGTTGTGATATTCTTCTAACTCGAGATACTGCGAGATATACTAAATTTTACTACTCAATACGATCATCGACTATCCAAACTTTAGTATCAGTGATAGGTAATCCCTGCGACGAATGAATCGTAATAGCGTACCCTAACGTCCATGGCGATTTATTCATGTTTAACGCGGTCTCGACAACATCAACAGCGACAAGAACAATATCATTTAACACAAGATTTTGTATTCGGACACTTTTAGTGTCTGCACTAGGAATCTTAACATCAACATTTTGTTGTCTAGTATCTGCAGGGCGATAACACAACGGTACAGGTAACTTTGGGAATTTTTCCTTGTGTAACACATATAATTTCTTTTGTAGTTCGTCACGAACTATTTTTCTACTGGCAACTATCAAATCAACAGGTTTCCATAGGGTCCAAAAATCATTCATGGTTGTTTCTGGAATTATCTCACGCATTACTTCACGCTGTATTTTATCTGGTTGTAGTCGTATTAATCTTTTGAATTCTTTCAGCGACTCATCAACAGCTCTATGATCATCATATATTTCTTCATAACAATCTACATTGTTCTTTAGCCACTCATGTGGAGACTTTCCAACAAAGGGTGGTGGTTGACCGTAATCACCACACATAATCACAGCAGTATTCTTTAGTAACAACCAATCAAGAAATATTTGTAATACCTCCAGAGGCACCGTGCATATCTCGTCCCATATGATAATTTTAGGTATATATTTTTCACCCATTCGTGATGGGGTCCATGTATCTCCGCACCATCTAAAGAAACTATGATATGTACACAGCTTTACATTTCGTTGCTTTATTTCCCTGGCGAGTTTGTGCGTTGGTGATAAGACAATCATATCTAAACTTATGAATAAGTTAATCGCACGTGTTGTTTTACCTGAACCTCCACACCCATTAAGATAAACGGTCTTATGTCTAGATACAGGATCATACACGGATGGCGCAGATGTTTTGATACTTGATTATTTCTGTAATATGTTTCTCAATTTCAACATCGGCAGATTCACAATAACTAAGCATATTTTCTTGTTTTATCCTTCACGTTCCCCATTCAGCAATACCGAGATTTAATGAATCTTTATATTTTTTGTGTATATAAAATGAATCTGTCACAACTCTAACAGCGTAACCAGGAAATCTGTTTATCATCGATAATAGATTTATCGAAACATAAGCTAGCATCGAAGATCTTAGATGAGTAAACTGCGGTGACTGGCCATCAGTATAGCTCACAATGGTACCTAGTTTTGTTTTGTCTAATAAATAAGCATTACATCGACTTATAAATGTGTTTTTCTCCATCGTATCAGCGATTATAAAATCGAGTTCAGCATCGTCCATGATCAATCTTGTACAAGTTCGTTTATGATCATGTGATCCTCCTTGTGTAAACTTACCGATAATTTTTCTACAGAGATCTTTTGCAAATTTCTCATCATGTTTAGCAGGTTCTGGTAACCAAACTTGCTTTTGCACGCGATATGATATACTAGCTTCAGATACTTTGAACGATATTAAACCTCCAGCATTGAGCATATATCTTAGTAGAACTATTGGAGCCCAATTTTTTTCAGTAAAATGTTTTCCAAACCACGCACAAACAATTATATGGAGACCTTCTCTAAACTCAAACGACTCTACATAGCAAATCTTGTTAAATCAAAATCTGGTAATGATCCATTTTTCGCAACTCTGGTCATGTCATGTGAAGGATGTCCAAATCTATTTAAGTATTCAGAGCACTCTCCATATCCAACAAAACTCCAAGGATAACACGCTACCATATCAACTGAAATAACGTCATTGTAATTATATTTAGTATTCCACAATCCACCGTGCCCGTATTCTATACAACTTATCACGACATCTTCAAGAAATTCTGATCGTGTCGGTTTCCACAAGTTTTTCTCCTGAGCGAAATGAGCAGCAACCGATGGTACGGTAAAACAATTACTAAGTAATTGTCTAACTTTAAGATCGTCAGAAGTATATTTCAGCGCAAGGTTTTCCATTTCTTTATAAAGAGATTCTGTATGATAAATATCACCGTTAGACCGTACAAACTGATCATAATAATCATATTCAGAACTCTGACATAACCACACAGAAACAGGATCATATTTACTAATATCACAGATAGCAGCGAATACATCATCGTGGTAAAATTTAACCGTTCTTTCTCGTGGAAATACAGTTACAGCATCAGTCCATGCATGCGCGTTATGATCAATAATATTTATAGGAGCTCCTCTAGATTTATATTTTGGTTTCTTCAAAATCTCTCCTGTGAACGTCTTCACTGCTATTGCAAATCTTAATAACTTTTCTAGCTCAGCAACGTCGCTGATAGCCGCTTCAGTGTCTTTAACTTTTTTAGCCCACATATATATTTTTACGCCTCAAATCTGTTAAACCGTTTCCCCGAATTGCGTTTGTGAAATGTTCTGCAATTCGCTCTGCTACATAGTTTATTCTTGACATTTTTATTTTCTTGCGATCCTTTTTGCGTCAGTTTTATCATTTAACGGATAGAGCGCATACACAACAGCAGTTACTGGATAAGATCGCTCATAATACGGCTTGTCTATTCCAGTGAGTATTCCTGGTTTGCAATTTTTACCAAGGATAATATTATTTCCTAATGTCTGGACAGATTTGCGTTTGTTTCGGATGATCCAGATATCATCCTCTGTATTTACAATAAATTTTACTAAAATAATATATTTCCGAACATCGAGGTAATCAATGATTTCTCTTGCTCGTTTGTCATTCATAACATAGATATCAGTTCCAATCCTGAATGTGGACCACATCGTAACGGAACTCCTTCTTGGCTTCACTAATGCGTTTAGTTATATCCGCATTTGTTAAAGCTAGATCTTTCATCGAGAAACTAAATTTGTGTAGCCTGTCAAGATCAACTCTAGATACGGCAGGCTCAATTGCGGATAATTCCTGCATATTATAATTAAGGCAAATATTTATCTAAATTGAAGTATTAATTATTTATATATGATTCAACCAAATCACAATTTCCGCTGGCTTAAGATTGGTCACACGTCTCCGTGTAACAAAAAATGTGTAAATGACTTCTGCAGTTATCACATGCAATCAGTTAGAAATGGGAGTCTAGGACCTACACCGTGTATACGGTGTGGTGTTGGTGTGCGAGGAAAGACGCACCTTTGTGCGCAATGTGGTGGTAACAGATACAGGGAGTTAAAAAGATATTACGATAAAAATATAACTCTGCGTCTATTATAAAACGCGAAGAAGATTATCTAGCTAGATGTTCAAAACAATGGTTTAAACAAATAGTACAAAGTATATAAATGGAGCAAAATGAGTTTGTGCCTCATCCAACCCTAGCCAATTATGAAGCGATTCGTAATGGTATCATTAGGAATTGCAGATTGAAAAACCCAGTAGGTAGTGTTAACAATGCTGGGTATCTTATGTTTAATACAAAAGGAAATACAAATTATTTATCACAGATTTATCGTCGAATGTTTTTTGGGACCGATCAAAGACGGGTATGTGGTTAACCACATAAACGGCAAAAAATTTGAAAACTCACTTCTAAATTTACGTATTATCATCCAAATTGAAAACTGCAAATTTGGAAAAACTGGCGGCGTCCGATTTCCAAAAGTTATTAGTCCGTGAATAATGAATCTGGAGAAGAAATTATGTTCAAGTCAATTTATTCTGCTAGTAAATATTTTAACATAGCGCCCCTCCCCTCAGTGAAACGTTCAGCTGATGGTGTTATTAGATCTTATTCCTTAAAATTTGATCAAAATATTATGTTCCAGTATCTAGATGATCAAGCGCGACAACCAGGACAAGCATAAAACTTTAGTATTGCGCTTATTGTTATTTAGTTTGCAATCTGCACATATCATTCAGGAAATATTATAAGATGGTTCTCCACAAAGATATATAAACTGCATTTGATGATGAAACACTCTACTTAATCAGATTTAATTATTTTTTATAAAGTTTTTATTTTGTTTGAATTTTATCAAATTTGTTGAATTTTACGATATTTTTCAGGCATTTTAGTCGATTAATCATTGTTTTTTGTTGAGAATACTCGTTTTCGTTGGGTGAAAACCCCAGGAAGGTTAACAGGAATTAACATTAAATTTTAAATTTGTTGACCAAATACTTTATTTTTGGGGGGTTTTTGTCATAATTTGCTCATAAAAATCTACACAATACGAGCAAAAAATTGAAAAAAAAGCCATTATTTGACAAACAAATTCAAAATCTAATGTTAATTCCCGTTTACACCACTGGTTTCGACCCAACGAAATCGAGCAAACTTAACAAAAATCTTTGTTCACACTTCACGTATAATCAGATATATCATAATTCTTCGATGGAGAATCACTATATACACATATGATTGATAACATAGTAACGTTTTACAAACCTACCAGTGGTATTTTCAATTCTAATTCGGCAACTCACTCCCTACTGATAAAATAATACTTTACCCATTGTTTATATAAAATCCGCGTACTGCATGCTTTGTTTTTACGTAAAATCCGCGTGCAGGATTCACAGAGTGCATAGTCTACAGTGATTGGCCTTCTAAGCTCGCTGTTATTAGATCCGTTATATCGATTTTATCGTAGGACGAACAGAATTATTCGCTGTATGCATTTCACAATGAAAACGTGGCTTCTGTTTAAGAGAAATTAGCTATATATAATAAATACATGTATTGTGTGCGACTATCCTGATAAATATATATAGTGCTTTTCAATTAGCTATTCATGTGTGGGGGTCTGTGTGTATTGATACTAAATAGCGGCAGCAGTTTATACTACGTAAGCCTTGTGGCCAAGTGCGCATATGTAATTTATTTTAAGAACACATAACATCCGCTTGACTAAATCAAACGGCTTTTATACGCACCGATTCAGTATTATTTTGCGTTATGCAGAATTATATATATTTTCTGGAATTTGTAAAAATAAAATACTAGAAACTGGTTGTTACTTTTAGAACTACAATGGTCTAGGTAAGTATATATTAACTAATTTTCTTTAAACTGAAGTGTGGAATAGCTCGAACGGTTACGTATGGAATCTATCATCTCGATGATTAGGGTTCCAATCCTGTGAATGACATTGTCTACGGAAAGGCGATATGATGCAAAAAAATATAATTTATTGGGGCGGAGCCCCCCAGCTTCATGTGCGCAGACCTATCCACTATGTCAATTAATAGTGAATTGATTTGTTATCAATCACCAATTAGTTGATCATTAGGGGTGGGTGTGCAAATGTGAAGATGGCATTTCATATATCATCATCATTATTATATGTTATGTGTTTTTTGCCGTCTTGTGCCGTCCAAAATATGTAGCGGGAACTGATACGAGATCGTGACCTACTTTAAGGGTACCCACACAAGGTACCTTTCTTAAGACAATCGTAAAACCAAAACATAATTTGGTTCGGTCACGAAAAGACCAAAAGCCTTAGTTTCTGGAATTTCGGTTTTGGACATCTGGGAACTCTTGCAAGGCATATATAATTGGTCGCTAAGACCTACTCATGCGCAGACAAAACCCTCTGAGTCTCTAAAGTTTCGATTTTATTCTGCATTGGAAATCGTCGTTAATCTCCTCTATTTAATAACAACCCGTTGAAATTCTAACAACTTGCCAATCAGGTGTTCCATCCGGCTTATTCTTTTTAGCAAATAGAAGTGAAATATTTGCTGGTAATCCACCGAACGGTTTCGACCTGATATTTGACCATCTATTATAAACGCGCAGTTGAGCCAATGCGATTTCTTTCGCTGTAATTGCAGTTGGAAAATTAACGCTAAATTCAGGACTGGTCGAACTTACTGATATCATAGTAGTTTTTGAAGGAGTTGTATTAGTGACGATCTGTTGCAATACTTCCCTTGACGATGTCAAGGACTCAGCCATTATTGTTATCTTTATTATTTAATTCTCCATCCTTTCGTTATTGTCACTAGATGATACGTTATTTTCCATCACGAATGCTTCATAGTAGGTTTTCATTATCATAACGAACTCCTCATCAAATATTATACCATCATTGAGGTACAAGGAAAGATGCATAATTTAGCATAGGTGGTTGTTGCTGTAGTGAATTTCATCATGTACTCACGTAATTTATCGCTCGTGCATGTAGATTTTTTTTAGCGATAATACTGAGAATACCTGCAAATGTTGTTGTCGTAGAAACGACATTCGTACAAACCGCAGGAGCAGTCATACTTAACGTTGATAATAATAATCCAGCTCCAGCAACAACAGCAGAAACCGAGTATACTACATCGATAAAAACCATGCGTCTTTTTACTTTCAACGTGTATTCGTCGATCATATTTTTTTAGTTCAGTCTGACACTTACACGCCTGATTATATCTGTGACGTTGACGTCAATGAGTAACTGTCATTGGATTCATTATACTTATGCCGATGTCATTTTATTAGCAATTAAAATGAGAACTTTAGTTATAAATTCTAGACACCACCAATAATTAGCGGATGCCAAATTTCTATCCGATGATTCCAACTTGAACGTTTCTTCAGAATCTTTATCCAACATTACAAATACAGTTTAGACAATCTATTAGCTAATGAAGATGTGGTATTTTAAATTCTACAACGCTAAACACAGACAATCTATATATACCAGCGACCTCCGCGGTGTGTTTGATGGTTTTATTTTGTTGTGTCCATGTAGCTGCGCCTGATCCGACGATGTACGTGATGTTAATGATCTGTTTGTGAGGAATTTTAACCAGGCTTGTTTTTTGAAAAATATCCGGAATTCCACAAATAATACCGTTGAGTTTTGTGTTAATATCAGTAAGTTTTATATCAACATTTGGCGAACTTCCAAAAAATTCGTTATTAGTTTTGTTTATATTTCTAAAAAAAATTAGAAACGTTTGTATCTGATTAGAAAACTCAGTTCTAAATGCAGCAACTCCATCATTGATTGTCGTTAATAAAAGTCGTTATTGGAATCTCTTTATCATCGACGTATTTTTGTAGCAGCATTATCTGTAGTTGGATATCCATGATCTGTAATTTTATTTTTGTTCATAATAACGTCTCGACTAATTACACTGCCAGTCGTCCTGACATAATCGTTAACTGACTTACCGGAATCTTGTATTTTACCCTGATCATTAAAAGTAACGATATTATCAGCAACTGCAGTAGGAATTCGTATAAGAAGGTCTGGTAGTTGTATATTGCTTGTCTTTAATCGTCCTTGTTTGTCCTGAAAAATAACTACTTCATTTTAATTCACACTTGTAATATTTGATAAATCATCAATCTCATTCCTGAGTTGATCGAGGGTTGCATATTTAGATAAATCACCTTGCTGATGAGCTTTACCACGAACAGATCTTTCGTAAATATCTACCATTATAATAATCGATGTCTGTTCAAGTGCGACAATGTGGTATATTCATTCACGACTTTATGAGGTGGCTTTCCTTGCGGTGCCATTGATACAGCATTAAGCACATTAAGTACTTCACGACCACATATTGGTGGATCAGTAAATGTTTGTATTGGTAGCGTTGAATACCAGATTGGAGCAGTATTATTACTGACATAATGAAGAAATTCTTTTGGTGGAGCTAATCCATATGAATCGAAATAGATAATTCCACGTGGATCAATTGCATACGCTACCCAATGCGTGCCAGGTCCAGAGTTTTTATCGAGATTAATAATACCGGTTTCAGTATTGTTTGGTTGTTTTGGTAATTGATCGCGCATAAAAACACCTCTGAAATTTTTTATATTTAGTTTTTAGCAGCATCGAGTAAATCAATATTTGACATAGGCGAGATAAGTAAACTGTCCCTGGAAGCCTTAGACCTTTTCCCTACCATGAAGGCGAGGTTCCTAGTAATCTGTGACCTTTTCCCCTTTTTTTTTTTTGGATTCCACGTCCGGTGCATTCTTTAATGTCATTCCAGCAGCGGTTCCAACAGCGCCTAATGTTGCTTTTGCAACATCAGGGGCTGCAGCGACTATCAATGCTGGTATAGCTGAGGGAAGGGGAAATATATCACCCGTTTTAAAAGTATCTTTGATAGCGCCTGCAGAAAGATTAAGTTTGACGCCCTTATTTGATTTTTTTGCTTCATTAAAGTTTTTGAATTGAAGATCGGTCAACAATAATGTATTTGAGCCGCTCATCTGTTCTTTTATCAACCATAATTTTATTCCACAGTTATTGTTTGATGCTGATTGCAGTCTTTTGACCTGACCAGGAGTCAGATTCACACTAACGTGATGATATGACATTACTAATATTATGAGCGATCTAATTACATGTTTTCTGTTTTCTACTGGAGCATCAATGACTCTCATTCGTCCACCAACATCTTCGAGTAATATTGATTTATCGCTAAGTACAACAGCAATTGCTCTATAATTTACAATGACTCCAGCATCTCTATTGACACGAGCTCGAAAATGTATATCAACTACTGATTGTCTGGTTAAATCTAAATGTTCCAGCGAAAAGTAATAAGTCGGATACAGAGTTGTAAAATCTAGTTGTGATATTTGTAAACCAGTATCAATGTTTTGATCACGTCCCATAAACGACATAAGACGATGATACGCACGTGCTACATGATTTTGATCGAAATTCAACAAAATAACCTCGGATGGTTCTTGATGTCCATTTATTCTTAATGAAACCTCAGTAATACCGAGTTTGTCAAATACCATAATAGTTCCATTTTGATCGTTTGCTCGTGCAGCATCTTGTAATGCAATAAATATATGTCTTGGTGCATAAACACCTTGCTGAGAAGCTATTTGCCATGTGAATAAACCGTTAATATTATTCTGGATAGCATCTGTGGTCATTGTTAACCATGATAACGTTGATTTACCGCCTTGACTCATGAAAGATAGCAACCGGTCTTCTTCAGATATTGATAGAGTCCTCATTGACATCCACAAGGAAAGTTTTGTAAGAATTATTCTACCAGGATCACCAATAGGTTTCCATATTGCATCATCATCAGTGCTTTTTCGCACGAGTACAATTTTATGTTTAACTCCAAAAATAACCTTTCGTGCATGTCTGCAGAATCCAAACATATGTGACAGTGGAATTGCACATGAAAATGTTCTTCTATCACCTTTTAACATCACTCGGCGTGTTGCAAATCCTAAGTTGAAATCTGCATTTGGAAAAGGTAAATCTTCAATAGCAGCAGGATCAACAGCTCGATCCAAAGATTTTATTTCTACTGTCAGGATGATCAGTTATATCCTTTGCAAACATCATTGATGGACCAGCTGATCTCGAATGATCATCGCTGTATCTTGCAAGACCAAGTATTGTTGTAGCAACGTCAACGTCTTTCTGAATTGATTCAATATTTTTTCCGTCGATCATGTACGTAACGCTATCGAACAACGCCATAATACCATTATTAACAAAACCAACTCTAACATCAACTGCATATCTTGCTGGTGCTGCAGGATTAACGTTATTTAAAATTTCCCCTTCGACTTCAATAAATGCTTCAGCAGGTAAGAAATATCTACTGTATCCTGAACCTGTAGTTCAATTCGTCCACGATGATCTGGTATTCGTGCGTCATAAGAATAATACTGATAATCGCGCACAGACTCTTCTTTGAGAACCGGTTCGTCCATGTCAAATGCGGGGTCACTCATACGCTTGAACATCTTTATTATTATCATCTTCGTCTAACACGAAGAACACTTCCAGCTATCAGACTAGCGGTTATATTGTTTTCTTTTTCCGACACTGGGACATCAACTAACTCCGCTAGTTTTTGATTAGCGGCTTGATTTATTATTTTACTTACACTTGCGGGCATCACTTCAGTGCTGGGCAATTTCACTGGTTGAGGTCGGACGGGTTGTGGTTTGCGCACTAATCGCGTTAGTCTATCTTTGATCTCTGCGAATGCTTTGCTAGCAAGGTTACCAGCAGCGTCTATACCTTTTTCACGAACAACATCAATAGCTTTCATACCAGCTGCTTTGCAATTGGTATTGCTTTTGGGGCTATTCTTCTAAACAGACCCTGAACAATATCACCTATTCCATCTCCGTATGTTGCTTTGTATACTGGTAATCGAGAGTTTATTACCCTAACCATGGGAGGTCCACCTTGAGCACCATGCACAATCATTTTATTAATAATTGACTTTATCACTAATTGTATCTAATCACTGTGACTTAGTCACTATAATAATCATAAACAATTTCATTAATGAGAGACTGATACACATTAATATCCATAATACCTCCACTAAATAATCTTTTACAAATATCTGCTGCTTCATTAATAATTTATGGGGAATTATTACCAGCTCGTTTTCCTCCAATCAGAATTTCTAGTCGTTCAACATCAGCAAGAACATTATTGGGACAAGTAATAAGACCACTTCCTAGACCACTTCCAGTTGTACAGGAGCGTCTTGAAATTCTTCTGCTGTTATAACTGGATGTCGCGGTGATTGCAATCGTTTCATTGTTTCTTGTCGTTCTTGTTCTCGTTGTTGTAGCTCTTGTTGTAGTCGTTGTGGTCGTTGTAGTGTTGATGATGTTGTGATTGAAATGGTTTTGGGTTTTTTGTTTTTGTTGTTGTTTTATCATTTGCTGTTGTTGTTCTGGCGGTAATTGTATGAAGGCATTATAAATTTTTTTCATTATTATAATCAATATATCTTAGATCGTCGTTTCGAGCTTGATTAACTTTATAGCGTATGCGATATATCCATTTATACCATTCTTCGCGACTTACAGCATCATCAGCATATTCAGATTTTAAATATTGTCTTCGATTATTATAACCTCTCACAGCAAATTTAGCTAATTGTTTTACGCTTTCGATCTGTCTGATACCATTAATGGCATCTTCGGTAAATTTATCATTTATATTAACCCTACCTCGCGTTCCTGGTACTTGTTGAGTATCACCTTCTACCTGGTCTGTATCCTCGGGTATTTCCGGGATTGGCATTGCAGCAGCTATTTCTTCTGGAAGTTTTTCTAGAATCATTTTTCTTTTCTTAGTTCTTTTTGATATTTTTTTTTAGTTATTTCGGCTGTTTTTTCTAACACAGGTTGAATACCTTTAGTGGTCTCAGTGATAGGTTTAAATAATTGTTTTGTATTCTCCTCAAATTCAACTTGAGATTCCTGACGCGATTGTAGTTGTTGCTTAACAGAATCACGAACAGGTAGATATTTTTTAATTGCCTCTAGTCGCTCTCGAGCTACTTTACCTGAGTGTGGTTCTCCAATACTCATTATTGATAATATTTCTGATGGCTGTTTAATTCATAGCAGCAGAGAGGGTGAAGGACAACAATTGAGTCGCTTTACGAGTAAACAAAATCGCCTTAAAAACTCAGAAAAATATAAGTCAACAAAAGCATAACAAAATTAAGCTAACCAAAGATTTTGTTATACGATTAAATACATAATTGTGTGGAAATAGAAAAGTTAGAGACTTTGATTTAGCGTTGTTGATGTTTTTATTTTCTCAGTCATTGCAGGAACCTTTATTTTTTTAAATAATGGTCTCAGGCAAAGTTATCTGTTCACCCTCTCTGCTGCTCCCTCAACGGGTTGGTTATACACTATACCGATTGTCACAGCTCCTGAAACTAAGTCGGATGACAAACTTACACAACGGAGAGGACTATTAACAAAGTCACGGTCTACTCCCTTAATGAGAATACTCTCAGCAGAAGAAGACTTGTCAGAAAAAGGCACAAGTGCTTGATAATAATAATCTGAGAAGCTCCTGTATCCCTTAATTTTAAAAGGGGTATGATTGGCCAAATTACCCAAAAATGATATAGAATCCTTCGACTTGAATGGTTAATAATTCTCCATAATAAAATCAGAATGGGGTTTATAAGACCCAACAATTGTAATGCTTTCAATATATGACTGTGCCTTGATCTCCTAGAAATAAGAGCATTTCGGACAGGGCTATATTGATTATGATGCTTATATTTCAATTTGAAGCAATCATAAATAACGTGTCCTTTTTTTCTGCAATAGGTACACACAGGATTAGACAAGGATTTTGAATCAAGTTTATCAAAAGCTTAATTTTTAAAAGTTGTGCCAGATTGTGTTTTAGAAGGAGTCGTATTAGGTTGAAATACCCTCTTACCAAAAGATTGCTTAGTGAAAGACATGTTTACAACAGTAACTTTATGAGGTAAGGAATAATATCATTATTTTACAAGGTTTCGATTTGATGCTCGCAAAGATACATCCTATGGTCAATATGGACAATTCCTAAACTTTTCAACTAGCATGAGACTTGCATAGTCATTCTAGAAGAGAACGGGCTATCGAATTTTTGTGCTTTTTAACATGGAAATTCGACATAGGTCTTGTCAGTTGATTCTTTAGAATTGCTGAATTTTTGCCGAAAAGCCTCTGGAATTAACTCGTAACCTTTCAAAATAAAGTCTTTATCCACATCATAGTCAGCACTCTGCTCTAGCGACAGTGAAACGTAAATATCACTAGTTCTACCAATAAGTACACATTGTAGTAACTGAGTCCAATGCTCCCTTGACCATTTCAACTTTTCAGCAACGTTTTCGAAACGAGGAAAATATTTATCTACTTCTTTTTCTATGAAATGGGACATTAACCTACTATTCCTTGTAATATCAAGACTTGAATTTGCATGTGGAGTGTAAAGATGCATGTCATTTGCCAGCTCTATTTATTTTAACTTAATTTGAAATTCTCTTTCATCCTTTTATTTTTGTATTTGCATCTATCTATCTCTCTATCTCTCTCTCGATCGAGATCGATCGATTGAAATTGTAACTGCATTTGTTTATCTTTTTCAGCTCCTGTCTATATCTTCTTTATCAAATTGTAACTTCATTTCTTTATCTCCCTCCCTTTCTTCTAGTTGTATTTGTTTATCTTTCGCTCGTTCCTCTATCTCTCTCTCCTCTTTTCCAAATTGCAAATGCAATTGTTTCTATTCTTTCCGCAACTCTAGTTGTTCTTTTTTTTCAATTGCAGCTGCATTTGCTTTTATTTTTCTTCTTTCTATTTATGAATTTCCTTCTTCCATAACTCTAATTCCATAATATATTTTAATATCAAATCATTTACTTTTATGTCAGAGTTTGATGCAGGCTTACTGATAAAAAAAACAAACAACAAAACAAACAAACAATTTTATAGAAAACATATTTTCAACCAAATACTGGATCAAAATGTTTTTAATTTCTTGCATCGTTAAGTAAGAATTTGCCTCAGAAAGATCGTATTTTCTGGCAAATTCAAGCAATTCATTTTTTTTCAAACAAAAATAACTGTTATGAGTAGGACCAGAAAGGAAAGTCTCCACTTTTGATGACAATGTGAAAAGGCTTGTTTATTTAACTGAATATTTCAAATAAAAAGTGAAATAGTACTTGGTATTTAAATTATTGTGAACCTAAGGAAAATTAATTTAAAAAAAAAGAAATATTTTAGATACATTGATATATCCCAAGGACGAAACCTCCAGTTTCGTTTTTGTTACGTGTAAGCTCGTATAAATAAAATAAAGAAAAGAGAGAAGCCAACAAGATTTATAAATTTTAATCAAGTAATTTCTTTCCTTAGAAAAACAATACAAAAAATACAATCTAAAAATCAATACTGGAATCTAAAAATATCAGTCCTATCACTAAAAAGTCCTAAATGAATCGATGTTCGAATCCCGACGAGGTTGCAATATCGAAGGCAATGATGTCAGATGAAGTTGGTATACTGATGTCAACAGTTCCTCGTTGAATCACAATGTATAATTTCCAGTTTGAAATTCCATAATACATTTGCAGTGAATGTCTTTGTCCAAGAATTTTGTCAAGATCACAACTTGTATGTTTTCCAGAGTGAATAAATTATTTTTAATAAAACAAAACTAATTCGATCTGGCCACAACACAAAATACATTTGGACTCCGAAGATATTTTTACGACTGACTGAAAAACACTGAGAATGAGTATTAAACCCAACTAAGAACTCAATTTCAGTCCCGCGTGATGGGTCACGTGATCACTTACTACAAGTCAATTGTTACGCAGGCTATACTGGTTCAATTGTATGAAATAAATCTTTACTATAAGATTCAATTTAAGAAAGTTGTTTACAAACTAGAGTGATCACGCAAGCAAAGTATGACCTTGATTACGGTCAAATGTTTTAACTTTGTGTTTACTAATGTCGAATTAAGGTCAGGAACTAGGTCAGCTAAAAATAAAAGGTAGCGATCGAACTGTATTGTTAAATCAGGTCAAGACAGAAAACAAAATTTTCCGAAAAAGAATAATAAAATCCAGTGAATAAAATCATCATTACGATAACAAGTATTAAAATAAAGAAAAAGAATTTAAAACACACAATCAATTAAAATACAATATTTTATACTTGAATGAGAAAAGAATTATGCGTTTGAAAGATCCAAATATTGGATAAATTAACATTATATGCATGAATCTAATACTGCAGAAAATATAAGTACAAATAAATGACCTTACACAGTACAAATACAATGGTGAACGGTTCACAGTAATTTCACACGATGAAACGACTGATGTGCTTTACACATTAGTTTAATATCATATAAAATATCTTTACACTCTTAAAACACTACATATAACAAACCCGAATATTAGCCCACGGCTAAAAGATAACATACATGGAGTAACACAAACACTCACTCAATCTCACACTTGGCTACCAATCGCATTGGTCAATGTAGCAATCAACATTATAGGTATTCACCGACAACCATTGAATTGGTTGGTCAATCAAGCAATCAGCGCCCACCACTTCGGTCAACAGCGCCCGATCACCTGCTACTCACTAACAACACTGTTTACTCAGCTCTACGGCTGCAAAGTTAACTTCTATGGTTACCTCTACAGCTGGTACCACGTCGACAACGATCACCATGAATCACTGTGATCAGCTGAAAATACATCTAACTCCGTGTAGTATGCACGCACGTGTATATACGATAAGACGTAATGACGTTATGTACCATAAGTTGTACAAATAACATTATCGACGCAAGGTTACAAAATAATAAACAGGTTTCGAAGTGATCCTGTGTCCGATCGAATTAAGCGTGTGATTTAACTTGACATCCACGATATGTCATTGTTGTAGATCAGGATTTTTACACGCTACAGCGTGAACATGGCATGCTTGATCAATCATATGTATCGGAAATTTGCCTGGTTTTCGTTCATTGTTTTTTCTTCTGTCAAATCTAATGTCAAGGCGAGTTCCAGGAGCACAATAATTGTATCCTGGAAGATGTATTCCCACAGGATATCTAGCCCATTGCGTTCCAGGTAATTTTCAGACTGACTTAGTAATACTGCCACCAAGGATCGCAGAGCAATCCAGCGTCACAAACGTATATTTTTGTATTACGCATTTGACACATTTACCTGTAACTCCTGCTGTGTTGTTGTCTTGCATCTAACACAGTATGAACTCATGATTATAACTGATGTTATAATTGTACAATATAAACGTGATTGACTTTTCAGCGAAATGTGAGCGATTACCGATCAAGCTACAATCAATGTTACCAAAGTCCATTCGAACTATTAGAATTGGTAAATCTGGGTCGGATAAAACCCTGTTGTTGCTCAACCTGATAATGAGGTGGCTCAAATGGGACAAACTTTACTTAGTTGCACCAACCGTGGATCCCCAACGATGCTGTAATGTTCTTAGGGAATTTAATGAACCTGCAGGGGCTAAAGACGAAGTTATTGAATTTATCACAAACATCGATGATGAGCAACCAGTCGAGAATCTTAACCGAGATAACAATAATCTAGTAGATTACGATTGTGTCGTGTTTGACAAGCAAGCAAATCCAGCCAGAATATTTTACGGGGCAGATACCCCCCCCTCATGTCATTTATATCACACAGCCGTATGCTCAAAGTGATCATAGATAAATGCATTTTTTTTCGGTTTGATTAACGTTGTTGACACACATACTCTTCGAAACATCAGACATGGTGTCCCGGCGACATGAACATATACAGATTTAAAACTTCTTTGCTCATACGCAGAAAACCCGGCATGGATTCATCCCGATAAGTTTACACGATTCACCAATACGTTATCGAAATGGTCTCAGTCACATTTTTTAGTAAAGAAATACATTTATTGTTGTAATGAACCATGAAAACATTAACGATTATTTCTACGATGGAACATTTGCAGAAAGATGTTATCGCAGTTTCAACTCGATGTGGAAAAAACCAACAATGAATTTTTATTTGATACAGCACCGATATGAAGAGGGTAGATATACATCCGCGGTTGAGTACAATTTTATCAAATTAGTCCAAGGCGAAATGTAATTCTCGTTGCCGGATTTAAACGAACAACATAATATAGCTAAATTTGTTACATTGGCATGTGCCATTGAGAAAATACAATCAGATTTGCCATAACAATATGAAACTTGAGCGGCTATAAGTGCAGAGGGAGAAATAGCCTAAAGAGTAACAACTCCATAAATTAGCGACATTTTTGTTTTGTCATTTTCAGACAGAGACCTTTAAGGGTCTATCACGTACATACAAGCAGAGTCAATCTTCACCACGTGTGTCTGATAAATTGCTGTCTTGATCGGTTAGACGAAATCGTATTCGTGAAAGCAATGGATTATGACAACATAAAAATAAACATGGTTAACGGCACCTTCACAATCTGTGATTTTGCGGGATATCTGGAGAAAAGCCGTAAAGAACGAATATATCTCTTCTGTGCATGTCCTTGTAATTCTTGCCAAGACAAGGTATAGCTACTGTCGACTGCGTCACACACTCATTTTACAGAAATCGTCGACGTGATATTGACAGTGTCCTGCGACTCATGATTACCACCACCTGTTGGATAGTTGTCATGTCGGAGAATATCTGGAGGGCCTTTTTTCAGTACTGCAATAATCTTCAGAAAACATTCCCATCAGGTTTCAGCTGTTTCTGATATACTGTCTCAATGATTCTTCGTTTAAGATTATTATCGGGATATTTAATTACATAGTGTTTAAGTAGATTTCTCAAATCTCTAGAGCATTTTATGCTCTTGATATATTCTCTAAGTAAATTTTATTTTAGGAGTAATTGAAATCGATTCCCTTTTCCTCTGTGTTGCTTGACTATAATCCCATAACTGGCAATTGCTGGCACCTGAATAGCATTTCCAGGGGCATATACGTTAGCAATTCCAAGCATTCTTAAATCAAACAATACAGGCTAACTCTTTGTCAGATCATATCATTGCGTCTAGTATTTAGAATTTAGTTCCTTTATAACCTTTTGTGTCAGATCAAATAGATGGGGTTATGGTGGTCTAGTATAAATCGGCGCTTCCATCGGCCATCCTAGCATGGTTCTTATCGCCAATTTGTATATGTCAACGGCGTAATTGGGTGAAACAGAATCTCCCGCCGACATTTCTACTGCATCACTCAAGGTTAGCTCGTGCATTTTAATAACTATCTTCGATTTTTTTTTCTTGCTACTGATTTAATTCTACGTTGAAGATCATTTATTTGTTCCATTGGATATGATCCCGTTGGGATGGTAACTTTCCACTAGCTACATCAGCGGCAGTTTTATGCTAGAATACAAGTGAATTATTAGCGTCTAATCTAGCAAATAATTTTTCCCTGATAATAAAGTTATAATTGTGACAGTGTCATTTCAAGTGACCCACCTTTCGCAGCTTTTATCGGAGTTGGAAAACCAATATCAAATTTTGGCTCTGCTAACATTGCTGATATTATTATCGTCGTCGGTTTTGTGTTAGAGCTGATTTGCATGTCTTTATTTCTGCTGACATTGTTATCTATACTGCGGATTCTAAATATGGCGTTAGCAATGTTGACAACCGTGTATTGATGTTCCTTTGATACAGATAATAAATATTCCTAAATGCATTCAATTATTTGTCTGAGATAGTAGTATTTATAAACACTATTCCTAGATCATGGACCCATTACCCCTCCAACACCTTCTATGTTGACATTTTTGTCATCAGCCTTTTATAGAGTAAAATGATGATTTTCATATGATAAGACTTTATGCTCAAAGACCACCCATGAAATATTTTAAATTAAATATTTAAAATTTTTATAGATATAAGGAACAAAAATAGATAAGATGAAATAATTAAAATGCTTTCCGGGTTTTATCGAGTGTGAATATAATACTAGTGATGATATTGATATATTAACGGAATATCTTGACAGTTTTTACTACATTATTATAAATAATCCAGTTTCGTTACAAAACTTTATAATGTTAACAATTTTCTACATACGTTTTATATGCCAAGTGGAATTATTATAAAACATTGAATTACGTTTTATTATAGAGAAACTGGATGATCTACAATATTAATGTTTATAGATATGAAATTTCTCGAAGAGGTTTTTGAAGTTTTCATGGAAGATCCAAAATCTTATATTGACTCATCAAACGTAGAGTTTATGATTTTAGCAAAAAGGTTACATATTCACGAATAAACTAGAGTCCAGATATTTGTATAAATTGAGCTTGATTTTAAAAAATAATGATGTGATTATTGTTTTGCTAGATTATTTTTAAAGTTTGGACAAAATTTTATACCCTATCATTCACCTTACTTTTTTGATAATTATTTGAATACCTGCTAATTTCCATTGGTAGTATATCTGTTAATATGTTATCAATAATACGAAACTCGCGTATTAAGTCGTCCATATCATATTTTACTCTACGCCATGTAAGATCGTAACGTATTAAGTAATTTTCATAAAGTGTTATGCAGACATTTTTTAATCACAAGTCAATGCTCAATTTTTTATACGCTGTTGGAAGAGAAACACTAACACAGGATGTTATGAATAAAAACGGAATGAGTGATGCTCCACTTGAAAATATACCAGACCCGATCATTAACAACGGTAAATATGATACTAACCGAAAGAGTTTGCTTTAGTATTTGTTTTACGCACCAAATTATTTTATAATAAAATTTGTAATATTGTATTAATGCGTCAATATCTAGTCTTGGAATTTAGTCTGCAATATGATTGAAATCAGCCCTCTGTTGTTTTTTTTTCTTCATTATTTAATATTTGTTTACAGATTTTATACAATATCAGAAACTGTAATACCAACAACCGAATCAAGAAACTTAAAATGTGTATAATTGTTGCGATCACATATAAAATATGTATGCTAGTTATAAACATCTGACGAAATATAATTATATCTTTCATATGTCACATTTGTCTTTAATCAACTGTAGGAATCAAACGTGATTCCTACTTCACATTCATTAAAATCTTTTTGATTCACCAAAAAGCCGTATTCTCTTTCTGTTTCATCGATAAAACCAAGTACTAAGTTTATTTGATTCAATATAAAAGTTAATTTCATGAAGAATTTAAATACGTTTTCTTTTTCGCTGGGCATAGTTATTTTTGAACATTAACGCAGTATTTAAGATGCTTCTGCAGTCTATCATTGCTAGAAAAACCTTGGAAATATGTAAAATAGAAATAGTTTTTATTTTTATTTTTACTTTCCTCTCCGCCAACTAAAACGTTAATGTTTTTTTCCAACGTAATATCTCTGATAAAATAAAATATTTATTGTCAACTTTGATGCATTTTCTGAGATATATCTTGGGTAAACGTTTTCCTTCTGATCTAGTCCGGAACATTTACTGAGATACTGTTTTTTTTTTTAAACTTTGGTATATGATTTTCAGCTACTGGAAAGTTGATAAAACCAAATTTAATTATCCTTTGTGCGGAAAATACTTAATAACGCAATCAGCATTTTGTTCTTTTTGAAGCATCTGTCATCATTGTTTTTTATATTTATATAGCATTTTTGTTCTTAATTTTTTTGATGTACATCGACGTACAAACTAACGCTAAGTACGTTATATTTTGCTGTGTGAAATAAAACTTCTATCACTTTAAATTTCGAACCTGATCCTGCTGAAGTAAATTCTTCTACTATTTTATTTATTGTGGAAAGCATATGCAGAGCATCAAACATGGAAGTACAGGACCAAAACCTTGTGTTCAGTGTGATATTGGAGTTATAGGGAAAACAATTACGTGCAAAATGTGGAAGTGAAAATATAGAGAATTGAAACGTTATGATGACAAAAAATAATATATTAACACTGTCAGGTAAATCTCCTATAAAGACAGAAATGGATTATCTGACTAGATTTCAAAATAATGATTTAGACAAATAGTATTATTATATAAATGGAACAAAAAGAATTTGAGAAACATCCAATAAATAAATTAGAGGCGTCTCGAGATGGTGTGATTTGGATCTACAGACTGAAAATACCAGTCGGTAGTCTCAATAAATTTGGTTATTTTAAATTTGATATGAATGCAAATAAAAATTATTCCTCACATAAGTTCATCTGCGAATGCTGTTTTGGAGACGTTAAAGATGGACGTGCAGTTGACCACCTTGACGGAATCCCCACAATAACCATTTATCCAACCCTGAAATAGCTACACCGAGTCAGAATTGCAGATGTGGAAATACAGGAAGGTATAAGATATTTGTATAAAGAGCAATTAATTTCATAACTGCAGAAACATGTCAGGAGAAAACTGTCCCATCAATCAATGCAGCTGCCACTTATTTTGCTATACATCCACAATCGGTACAAAATGTCGTAAATAAAACATACATATCAATAAAATATGATCAGCCGATACTATTGAATACGTCAAATAACTGTGTACTCTTAACTCAAAACAGTAAAAATAAATATGTTTTACTTGTATATTTCGACTCTGTCAAGCTTGTCAAGTGTTTTGATTAGCCACAACTACATTTAAGGGTCCGTCTTCACTGTCGATGTTCTCACTTTCACTTTCATTATATTAAATAAAAAAACAATCTTTTTCAACTGCATTAAACGATTGTCTATCTTTTTTTTCATACTCGCGAGACAATGCAATTCTCATGTTTTCGATCGAACCTGCAAGAGGTGCAAATAGTTTTACCTGTATTTGGTTTACTTTTGCCAAGGATTCTAACACGATAAATTGATTTTACGAATCGATAATTGGAAGGTAATGTATATTTATTTTCAAATTTACGTTGTTGTAATGATTCAAAATCACATATAATTTTTTGAGGATCAAGATTATCAAGATTATCAGATAACATTATTCCGTCATGTTTTATTTTTTATTAGCAAAAATAATTTTACCAACGTTTTATTATTATTATTATTATTATATATATATATATATATATATATATATATATATATATATATATATATATATATATATATATATATATATATATATATATATATATATAAACATCTATTATAAATATGATCAATATGACTTATCATATTGGAGAAACTCATTCAGCCAAATTAGCTCGAAAGCTACTGAAGGCATTTGAGAAATGTTTACCGTGTTTGTGATACCGTTAAGCATCAATTACAATATTGTCATGAATCTCATTGAATCTCAAGTTGATTTGAAGACAGTACAAACAGTTATTTAAACATATCAAAGAGACAACTAAAACTCTTTAACCTGTATTAAAGAAAACTGTTGATGCAACTGAAAATAAACCAGAAATGACGAAACAGACAAAAAATATTATTAGAAAACTTTTAGCCATAATAACTGCTGCTCAACCAATGCAAGAAATACTTGAAGGTATTGACCTAGCTCGTGTTGAAATAGGTCGTATAAAAGATTGTATACCGGAACCAGAAAAAGAATCAGAAGCAAGGGCCATGTTTAATTTGGTTGACAAGTTTAAGGAAGACGCTATAATCTTATTAGAAAAACCGAAGATTTTAAATTACACGAGATTGCTGCAAACAGTTATTATGATCGAGAACAAATTTTAAAATCTGACTTTGTTGATGATCACTTGGCACAAATGGATATATCACATATACTATAACGTTATATATGTTCGAAACAACGATCTAAGTTATACTGATTATAAAAGCAAGATAAATATTGCACAACAATCATCATCACCACCATCAGTACGACAAATATTACTGCATAAAGTACTACAAAAATTATTGTCACAATCTCTCAAACCACAAACACAACAACAACCAGTACAAACAAAAGGTGAGGAAGAAAAATATTGGCCGTCAGACACCTCTTCTGAAAGTGGTCTTATTGCACAAGGAAGTGGTCTGGCTACTCAATGTCCTAACAATATCCTTACTGATGTTGAACGGTTAGAAATTCTGATTGTAGGAAAAAGAGCTGGCAATAATTCCCCAGAAATCAATAATAAAACATCTGATATTTGTAAAAGATTATGTACAGGCAGTATCATGGATATCAATGTGTATAAGTCTCTCATTAATGAAATCGCCGATGATTATTATAGCGACTGAGTATTTAATTAAATGTAATGACTATAAAAATGATCGTACTCAACGTGGACTAACCATGGTCAGGATAATAAATTCTAGATTACCAGTATTTCAAACAACCTATGGAGATGGACTAGGTGATATTATTCAGGGACTATTTAGAATGATAGTCCTAAAAGCAATACCGATTGCAAAGCAACTGGGCATCAAAGCTATTGATGTTTTTCGTGAAAAAGGCATCGGCACTGTTAATTAATCTTGCTTGTAAAACATTCTCATCAATCAAAGATAGACTCGCACAATTAATAAGACGAAAACTCTGTCACCAGTAAAATTACCTAGCACTGAAATAATGCCTGCAAATATTAGTAAAATATTAAATCAGGTTGCTAATCAAAAACTAGCAGAGTTGGCTGATGTGCCATTATCAGAAAAAGAAAAACAAATTGGTTTAGACGATAATAATTATAATAAATATGTTCAAACGTATAACTGATCCCGCATTCGACATGGACGTACCGGTACTCAAAGATGATTATATAACTGATCCCGCATTCGACATGGACGTACCGGTACTCAAAGATGATTATTTGCGTGATTTATCAATATTATTCGTATGGCTCACGAATTCCAGATCAGCGTGGAGGGATTGAACTTTAGGTTTATGATACAGTAGATATTTATGCTATTTCTTTCCCGCTGAAGCATTTATTGAAGTAGAGGGTGAAATATTAAAAGCATATAATACTGAATACGCTGCTGATGTTAGTGTTGATTTTGTTAATAATGGTATTATGGCGTTATTTGATAGCGCTACGTACATGATTGATGGAAAAAATATTGAACCAATTCAGAAAGACATTGATTTTGCTTCAACAATACTTGGTCTTGCAAGATACAGCGTCGATTATTTATGATCAGCTTTTCCATTAATAATGTTTGTGAAAGATACTTCTAAATCTCCAGAATATCAACACTATGAAATCGGATGACCACAAAACGTTGCCTATAACGACGACACAGACGTAGAAAGTATGATTATTAATGTAGATACAAATTTCAATTATGATTTAGATCACGTCAAACTACAGTAAAAGGCAATAAAAGAGTGTTCTCAGGCGCGTTTGCACGGTCACATATCTTTGGATTCTGTAGAAATGTCAGAAAGGTTATTTTTGGAGCCAAACATACAGTTGTACTAGAACGAAAGGCTACAGACGATGATGCAATATGGAGACGTGCTGGTGATACTGGTAGAGTAATTCTTACAAAACTTTCGTAATGGATGCTAATATTAACTCCATCTATTGCTGAAGAAAATATGTTACTATCTTTTATAAACCAAGGTGGCGGATATGCTATCATGGTTGACAACGACCACAGATGATATTCAGAGTAATATTAATGGTTTATTTACATGACAGAGAGCCTCAATGCACCGCGACACATTGCATTACAAGATGATGCACGGGTAAACTCGGATTTACACAGTATTATGGTATTTGACTATCTTGGGGCTTCTGGGGTTTCATTAAGGATAAATGGACATCAAGAACAATCTGAAGATATATTACTGAATTTTGATCAAGATCATGTATCATGTGCATCGTTCTATGACGCTTATGGGTTGTGATCAAAACATCGATACTGGTATACAAATATCACCATTGGATTTTACAACATTATACCCGATTTATTACTTTTCGCTCGAACATTTAGAATTGACCAGATAATCAGTAGTCGATATACATTTTCGAGCTAGTGTAACAATAGGAGCTATTGCTAATTACAGAGCAATTGCTGTTATACTTAGCGATAAATCAATGCTCCTTGAAGGTGCTGGTGGACGAATGAACCTCATTTATAGAAAATATGTACACTTAATTAGATCATTTATGAATATTACAATGCCATATAATCACGTTAATGTTATTCTGACTCCTGGTCAGATCAAAAGACTACAAACAGCATCAAATAATAAATGTGGAATAAAACTATCTCTAAAGAAGGAACAGATGAGCGATTCAAATAAATTATTGTTAAACGAGCGTCATTTCAAAAACTTCAATGAAGACAAAAAGTCAAATAAAGGCGTCAAACTTAATCTTTTTGCGGGCGTTATCAAATGCATCGCTAAGACGGGTGGCATATTTCCACTTCTCGCAGCTATACCAGCATTAATATCAGCTGCAGCCCCAGCTGTTCTAAAAGCATCTGCATTAGGCGCTGTTGGAACTCTTACTGGAATGGCATTAAAAAAGCAACCGGACCGGGAACAAAAAGAACATAAAAAAGGAAAATATCTCAGATCACCAGGGACCCCATATTCATATTACGGAAACGGTCTAAGACTTCACGGGACATTTCACTGATATCGCCAATGTCCAATTTTGATTTACTCGATGCTGCTAAAATATTTTAAAAAATTTCTTAGTTGCTTTTATGGGCGATCAATTGCCAAAAAACCCAAACAATAGTGAAACAGGTATTATTAACCTCGATAAAAACTCTGGACCTGGTACGCGTTGGGTCGGGGATGCAATTGATTCATGTGGAATTAATTTTTTTATTCATATGGATTAGCGCCACCAAATGAATTTTCATAATATGCTAACAACATGCAAAGTACTACAGTCTGGTATTCAACGTTACCTATACAAACATTTACTCATCCATCAATATGTGGTCGTGAAGTACTTAATGTACTTGATTCTATATTAAAATCAATAAAATCACCGTATAGAGTCGTGCGTGAATATACCACATTATTACATTTAAACAGACATTGATAGATATAATGGTAGATATTTACGGAAGATCTGCTCGTGGTAAAGTTCACAAGCAAGGTGATTTATCTAAATATGCAACCCTCGATCAACTATTAGATTTATTGCATATTACAAATGTTGATCAAATTGAAGACGTTGTTTTCTGGATAAACAAGGACGATTAAAGACGAGTTACATACAGCTGCCAGATGTACTTATACGAATTCCTACCGCAGTTGTTAATAATATTGTTACTTTTACTGATCAAGACAAAATACAAGATTCCGATAAGTCAATTGGCGAATATATCAGGAATGCTGACGATTCACGGGAGATATTATAACAAATAGAAACAAAATTAAAGGTCTTGGAAATCCAACCGCAGATATTGATGCTGCAACAAAGAAATACGTCTACGATCAAGAATCTAAGTACGTATTAACCAACGGTGGCATAATGCGTACATTTCTCAACATGGTAAATAATGGTGTTAATAATCTAAGAACACCAAATCTGATTTGATGCTGCAACTAAAAAATAACTCGATGATAAGGAAGTTCACATAACAACTTCTTTAACAACGACCAACTTTGAAATGACCACAATCGAAACTGATTTTCTAATCACATAGGCACATTTTAAAATTTTCGTACAAACGTAAACATAACCGCAAATGAATTTCTGGGGAATCCACCAACTGTTGACATAAAACTCGTCGATATTAACACAAGTCTCAACAATACTATCAGTTGAAGTCCTGATATCGTTCTAAACCAATTCCTCACAAATATAAGGAAAATATTGTGTACACAGTTGCATCTGAATCTGGCACAGGGACCCACTAAAAAGCTATCAAACACACCACTGAAGTCGCTGGTGTATATAGGTTTTCCGTATTTAGCGGTCCAGAATTTATAATATTTACCATATTTCCATCAACTGATAAATTTTCTTGAACTGTATCTGTAATGTTAGATAATGATTCCGAAGAAACAATTACGCTGGAATCAACTGATATGGATATGGTTTCAGCCAATTACTGGTGGTGTCTGGAATATGTAACTAAAGCTGCTCAATTAATTACTTAACGTCATAGTATAATGAATCAAATATCTCCGTGATCTCTCGGCGTTCAACGTCACAGATATAATCAAGCATGTGAATGTCTGACCGAATTAAAAAAGTACCATAATTAATTATACTGTAAAATATCGTAGACGTATGGTTGTCATTGATATAGTTGTTTACACAGTTTCTGCTATTGCTGATGGAGCCGGATCAATATTATCAGCGTTAACAATGACAGCTCCTGCAGTTATAATAATGACCATTTCCGATTCAACGATTATCGCAGGTATTCTCAGTATTATTGCTAAAAAGATAGCTATATGTGCAAATTATAAATTGCGTGAACATATGATAAAATTACACATAGCAACAGCACCCTATTCTAAATTATCTGGGTATATTTCCATGTATCTCAGTGATGCTAAAATATCTGACGAAGAGTTCGCAACGATAATGAAAACCTACGATGAAGCATTCGTAATCGTTTGTGATTCTGGTGACAATAATCGGAATGAAAAAAATGAAGAATTGAACAATACCAATAATAATATTGTTAGCGTCTGAACATTGATCGGTGATTGAGTCGAGAGAGTTATTACATAAGATTGTCACTCATACAACTCCGTCAAAAACTACGATGCTTTAGACCACTCGGCGACTCGGGGTCCCGAACTCCCGATTGGGAAGTAGTTAGTATTCCAACTGGCAATTATCAAATACAACAAATTAATGATGAATTTCAGCGCAGAATTAAATCCATTACAGGAAAAGAATCAAAAGTAGCAATTAGTGTTTACTAACCAACATTATCAGCGGTAATTTAACTAAATTCTCCTGATTATGATGTAGATATTTATCAAATGTATTTTCAAGCAATAATGTTTCTTTCCAACGATAATTTAAAAAATCAAATTAGGTTGCGGTCATGTTTATCTTTTTTTCTTTTATCTTGTCGGAGGTTTCTTTTGTCAGATATGGCAGACCATTACCCGCTGTTAGGTTGCCCTTATGTTTTTTCCATCTCGTCGGAGGTTTGTTTTGTCATATATGGCACGCCAGCTTTTACATTCAACCACTCAATTGCAGCTTGATTTATTATTTTGCTGACTATTGGGCTACCAGCAACATCACCATTAGTGCAAATACACTTATCAAGAACAATTTCAATGGCTTTAAACCCTAATTGTTTTGCAATGAGAATAGCTTTTGTGGTTATCATTCTAAATAAACCCTAAATATCATCGCTTAATCCATCTCGGTAGATCATTTTATAAACAGGTAATCGTGAATTTATCACCCTGACTATTTCAGGTACACTGACTATTTCAGGTACACGTTGGGTATTGTGTACAAGCATATCATTTTGTCATCTCCGATTTAATTGATCACTCGCTGTAATAATCGTCGGTAATTTCACCGATCGGCGCCCGATAAACTCCACTCTCCATGACGCCACCTGTAAATAAACGCTGTCAAATAGCAGCTGCTTCATTGATGTGATCTTGCGAATTGTTACCGGCTTGTCTTCCCCCAAATCAAAATTTCTAGTCGATCAACGTTAGCGAGGACGTTATTTGGATAAAGTTTATCTTGAAACACCGGCGATTTAGCGATCATATTACACTTTTTTTTTACGATGTCAATCGCGAGTGGCAAGGGTACTTCCTATTGCTCCTGAAGATGGTTCGTCATGTGGATCTGGTTAGGGTTCTGAAAAACGCTACCGGGTGGATATTTTAATCGGTTTTACCATTTCCTTTTTCAGATTTAGATTATACACCTGATTATCCTTCTTCTATTTTTTCAAGTTGAAGCTTCATTTCTTTATGGGTTTTTTTTTCATTCTGAGTTGTTTTTGTCTAACACTCGTATCTAACACCATGTTAAAAAGTTTAAAATCATCATCATTTTATCTGACCTGATTAATATTGGCGATAATACGATAATTACGCCATTTTTCATATTTTTTTACATTTCAGATCTTTCGTAGCTTTTGTGACTATTTAAATAACTATTTGTACCCTCTGTAAATTCCACATGAGCTTCCTGGCGTTGTTGTAACTTGGCAAAATCATGGAGTGCATGATACTTCTCAATTGCATCTAGTCGTTGTTGAGCTATTTTTTCTGTAGGAGATTTTATATTATTACAACGATTTAATTACAGATCACTAAGTCAGCCGATATACAATGTTCTACTGTATTACAGGAACATTACGTATTTTTTTTTCAACCACAATGAATTATCTGATCTCAATCTACTCAAGATTTAGACATTGCCTCAATCACGTGATAGCGCTAAAATTGCTATCCGCTATTATTAACAAGCAGATTTTTCCACAACACTGTCACGTGGTTGAATGCGCTATAACTCGCTGAGATTTTACAAGGTAAACAATTTATTATTGTACACCCTGTAGATATAACTACCTATTACATTAAATATAAATACCTGATAAATAAATTATACAATCTAAATGATTCTTTTATGCGTGTTTGTTCAGTAAACGCGTATGCTCATAAAAATTATTTTATCGTATATTCTTAACTCAGTCAGTGACTGAAGTAGTTAAGGAGTAAAGACAAATGAAAAACGCGACAGACATATTGTCAGCGTTTGTATGTATAATACCGTTAAGGTGATTTCATGTAGTCAAAAAATATAGTCGTGCTTTATTAATAAAACTGCAGACTCCTGTGGCTACATGTGCTTTTATGGGGAAGCGATATACCCGCAATGCATTGGAAAAAGATGAGATATACCTAAACTGGTAATTGCAAACTTTAAAAAAAAAAAACAACAACAACAAAAAAAAAAAAACAAACAAACAAACAACTAACCCAGGTACAGCTTGCCTGGACCATCTCAAAATCCCAAGCAGGGCGAGCGTTTCAAAGCTCCCGGGGTTCACTTGAGAGGGGGGAATCGTGCTTGATTGTAAGTTAACAAACTAAAATTCATTATTACAGCCCTCTGAATCTCAAAAATTAGTACCCCCAAAAATATTTCTCAATTATCGATTCACCTAGGGGTGTGTTCACACGCAATGGAAAACAAAAATATAACAATTACCCATGAATTAAGAAATAACAAACGTCGTTCAACCTGATTGAAGGTATATCCATTTATTTATTTATTTATTTTTTTGTTTGTTTCTTTTTTTGTCAAGTTAGAGTATTGTAGAATAGCGTATAAATTTAGGTCGTTCAAGAGAACTTTTTTTTAAAGTTTCTTTTTCATAAAAGCGTCTAATTCCACAATGGAAGTTTTATTGCTGGGTAACAAAATTTTGTCGGCCGGCAGTTTTTGGAGTCGGCCCCCTCTCTCTACTCATAGACCTACTTATTCATACAAGCCTCAGATTGGCCTTTAGCTAGTTTAATGAGTCGAAACACCCCTTAGCTTAAACAAATTTTTAGCCTTCATTTTGCAATAAGGGGCCTCGACGAGGCCATTCCCTACCCCGTTCTTGTTTTGGCTTGCCCCTACCCTCTCCTTTGCTGCTTTCCTTGGAGTGTTGACTGATCATTAAACATTAATGAGGTCGGGAACCAGGCTACAAAGCTTGCGCAATAAGTAGTTTCTTTTTCAGTAGGACGAATTGTCAATTAGGCCTACGGTTTCTTCCTCGACAGACGCATTTAAATATCAATTTCTTGTATCAGAATCTGCATTAATTTATAATTAGTTATAGCTTGATATTGCTACGTAGAATTTTAAATAATGCGAAGATCATTTTTATCTCAAGCTGTATGCATTTTTCTCCTTTATATGCTTGCTAAGGCACAAGAACACAAAGTTTTGAAACCCAACATTCGATTGGTGAATGCTGCAGAGTCGTCGGAATACAAAGATCGGACAATACAGAGGATTCAGAGAATTAAGGCTGGGTTTTCTGTAACACCTGCAGATTTTGATGTGGAGAATAATGATACTGTAAACGCAGATAGAACAGTTCTTTACGAATTTTCCTATCCCGAATATGCAAACAAGGTAAATTAGCTGGTAATGTTTCTCGGTTTAAGTGTTGAACGACTTAGTTGCATTAGTCCTACAATGTAAGACATAGCACGTTTTTATTTTGGTGCAATCTTTGCATTTTGTGTAAAAAGATTGATTTGATAAAAGCCTTATAAAGATTTACTACGTGTAGGCAATTTTAATGTGTGGACAACTTTTTTTATGATTGTATATCAGATACATTGCAGATTGTATTTAGAAATGATACTGATTATGGAAACGATGCTTTTGCATTGCAGAGAAATAAGAGAGATGACCATTGTAATACATTTGGAAAATCTCTGATAGATATGTGCAGAGGATATGACATGCTTATTATGAATGGCAGATTATAATAGGAAAAGTATGGTGGATTACATTTTATGTTATACAAATATATTTGATTTTGTGACAAATTTTGAGTTGAGATTAAGATTACTTTTAAAAATTTCCACTGTACTGCTCTTTGAAAGAGCCAATAACATGCAAATGGGGAACAATTGCATCAGTTTGAGATAATGTGTGCAATTGCATCTATTTTAATATTAAAAATGAATATAGAGAAGTTTTTATACAACTATTTAAGGAAAGCTTTTAGGTGACAAAGAAACATATAACTAATCTGCTAAATACAAAATTTATATTGATGATTCATTGAAACCTTTTGCCTATTTTTATCAAGATGCTCATTCCCACTTTTTCTGATGAATTTTGGAATTAGAAAGCAACTTTACTCTTAAAAATTTCCATTGTACTGCTCTTTGAATGTGCCAATAACAGAGGCAAATGGGGGACAATTGCATCAATTTGAGATCGATAATGTGTTCAGCTGCAGCTATTATAGTATTAAAAATGAACATAGGGATGCTTTTAAACAACTATTTAAGGAAAGTTTTTAGGTGACAAAGAAAAATTTAACTAATCTGCTAAATGCAAAATTTATATTGATGATTATTTGAAACCTTTTCCCTATTTTATCAAGATGCTCATTTCCACTTTGAAGAAAAAAGTAAAATAAAAAAGTAAATTTCAGCCAAAAATACAAATGCAAGCACAAGGTGGGACTTGGAATGTGAAAAGTCAAAATTTAAAAAATATATACTTTTTCGGGAAACTAGTTCCAGTACTGATCTGAGGGATTACAGGGAGTTCAAAAAAAGTGTTAGATCATTATTTTGGTTAAGGAAAACCTACTATCATCTACTCTCAAAGAGAGAAACTAATAAAGTACAGAACAGTCCCACATTTATTTTATAAACATTTGAAAACAGTGACCAGTAAAAAAGACAGAAAAAAATCTAAAAACTGTTTGGCATGAGTAAAAAGCTCTTACAAAATGAAAACCCTGTGGATTATAATCTTGACAAGGATGATGGGGATTTTTTTTATGTTGGAAACTGACAGTATCTTAGATGACAAAGAGATCATAACCAGTTTTAATTCATTCAAAAATATAACACGACTGACCAGATATTCCAATTATATGTTACCAATTGACTAGTAAAAGTGTGTTACCATTCATTGACTCTTTCTAATGGAATATTTGATCATGATAGCTTTTCCAGTGAATGGGTTAAAAGCATTATTTGCCCAATATATAAGAATGGGAGCAGAGATGACCTTAAAAGTTATCCAGGTATATATTTAATTAAGACATGCAAAATTTTCAATATGTTTTAAACAAAAGAATTAACTCTTTAAGCAGAGGTGAAGCACAGTTAGGTTTTAGAAAGAAATATAGCCCTATAATAATGTTTAGTTAACAAGTCTCAGCACAATTGTATTTATCCAAAGAAAGAACATTATATTGTTTTGCTGATTTTAATAAGGCTTTCAACAAAGTTTATTATGGAAAAGTATGAGCATCACTTATTCATAAAGGTTTCCAAGGTAAAATCTGTGCATGCTTAAAGAGTTATGTTAGAACTACTACTTGATTGATAAATTATTTAAACTATACTCTTGGGACAAGACAGGGTTGCAAGCTAAGCCCATTTTGATTTAGTCTGCATACAGCGTCAAGCAGATGTAACAGAGGCAAACTTGCTAACCCAGACATTATAGACCTAGTTGCTTTAATGTATGTAGATGATAGGGCAAATTATCCTTATATAGTTAGAAGATTACTGCAATAACAAATAGATATTTGTGATAGAACTGGCATGATGGTAAACCTCAATGAAACAAAAATAGAGGTATTGGGGGAGAAATGTGAAGAGAACAAAAACATGATACTTTAACAAAGAATAAATAGAAGTAGCACCTTATTATAAAAGTTATTGTTATAGGGTTTAATGCCATTTTTCAGCACAAGATAGGCAATACATGACATCCAGTATAAATGGTGGAGGAAGAACCCAGGAAGAACTACCAACCCACAAGAAACTACTGGCAAGCTTTCTCACATATCCACATTGGCTGAATCCAAGACTCAAACCCATGCAGAGGTCCATAACTGTGAGCACTTTAGACCACTTGACCACTCGGAGCACCCAAGTTACATTTTGTTTGTGTTTGCCCAGAATAGAGTATTGTTAGAAGACATTGTCAAAAAATATATACTATGTACAACCACACAAAAAATTTGTCTCGCTTAAGGCTAGCAATGATGTAGTAATGCTGTATAATTTATCACACTACTTATACAGAGCGCTTTAGACTAATCTGCCACTCAGGACCCTATTATAAAAGTCTGTGACACAAATATTTTATTTTCAAATACAGTTTGGGTAACTTCATATCAGAGATATGTTTAAAATATTTTACTCGGTGATTAAACAAATATACTATGAAGCTGAAATATGAGGATTTGAATACTCAAAGGGTATGGAGGAAGTGCAGTTTCAATTTTGCAAGTTACCAATCTGTTTCAATACTGTAAATAATTGGGTGTCTCAGTTAATTTACCTCATATATGGTAAGATGTATAACATATATTAAAATTAAGCAATTATCGGAGGATAGATATCCACATCAGTGTTGTATAATGTTGAAAACAAGACTAAAGTTGGTAGAGTCACATAGGCTACAAAGATTAAAAATATGCTCTATCAATATGGCTTGACAATGTGTTTATTTCCAAGCTGAAGAGGATTAAGATACTGAATTTCAAAGTTGGTCAGAGCATAATTACTAATTCCTCAAAATGTTATTGCTATAGTCAGAATAAATACCTATTATAATGTTGGAAATATGTCTCCCTTTTTATTTAAGAACACATTTAGTGCAGCTAAGGTGCTCAAGCCACAAACTAATGATTGAACAGCAAGAAGGAAAACAATTGATAGAACATTCAGATTTTGTGAACTGCACAGGAGAAGAAATATTTATGTAATAGAAGATGACTTTCATATTATTGTTGTTGTTATAGTGTTTAACTCCATTGTTTAGCACAATATAGGCTATACATGGCAGCCAGTATTAATTAATGATAGAAGAAGAACCTGGGAAAACCCCAGAATGAACCACCAACCCACAAGAAGCTACTAGCCAGATTTCTCGCATGCCCACACTGGTAAAGTCTGAGACTCAAACCCACACAGACAGAGGTGAGATGGCAGTGATCTGTAACTGAGAGCACTCAGAGCCCCCAATTTCAATTTGTGTTTGCCCAGAATAGGGTATTGTCAGAAGACAATGTCTAAAAATGTATATACTATCTACAACCAAATTTGTCTCACTTAAGGCTAGCATGCTGTATAATTTATCACACTATTTGTATAGATCATTTGTCTAAATTAAATGTGAAAATGTTTATGTTCAGAAATAAGTGTAGATATAAGTGTTGAAGTCAAGAATTTATATCTCAATGCAGCATTCTGATTGTGTATATCATTGGCTGGATCCCTATATATGTATTATTGAAATAAAGTGATTTGATTTTGATTTGATTATTGCAATCATTACTTATTGGAAGGTAATTATATATACACCCCAAGAAATACATACAACAAAATTAAAATGTACATAGACATTTTTGGACTAGATCCACCTAAAGGTGTACTCTAAAGTGTATGTCTTTGGTTATGTAGGCTCATTTATTCAGATTTAGGTAAATAGTAAATGTTCTAAAATTTATTGCTAATATAGTTTAACCAAAGACTCTTCAATCCATATTGTTGATGGTTCTGCACCTTAAATGTCAAAAACTTCTAGATGAAAATTATTGATCACTGTGGACTTTTACAATGGTGGCCAAGGATGAAACTGTTCCAAAAGACGATGCTGGGATCTTAGAGTACACACTGATTTATAGAAATCACACCTCCAAAACCACACAGACTTCGACCCTATAGGTAAAATACATGTCCTGTTTGAGCACATGCTGTGAAGTTAGGTTGCAGTAGCTAGCTATTTGATTAAAATGGGGCAAAGAATTATATATACACCCCAAGAAATACATACAACAAAATTAAAATGTACATAGACATTTTTGGACTAGATCCACCTAAAGGTGTACTCTAAAGTGTATGTCTTTGGTTATGTAGGCTCATTTATTCAGATTTAGGTAAATAGTAAATGTTCTAAAATTTATTGCTAATATAGTTTAACCAAAGACTCTTCAATCCATATTGTTGATGGTTCTGCACCTTAAATGTCAAAAACTTCTAGATGAAAATTATTGATCACTGTGGACTTTTACAATGGTGGCCAAGGATGAAACTGTTCCAAAAGACGATGCTGGGATCTTAGAGTACACACTGATTTATAGAAATCACACCTCCAAAACCACACAGACTTCGACCCTATAGGTAAAATACATGTCCTGTTTGAGCACATGCTGTGAAGTTAGGTTGCAGTAGCTAGCTATTTGATTAAAATGGGGCAAAGATGTATCAGATAAATTGTGAGAATGCATTTCACATAAATGATACATTGTGAGGAATGTGCTTGAAGGGAATGCACTGTTTTGTTTTGGCACATGGATGTAGTATAGAAAATGTGTATAATACTCATACTTGTTTGACATATGCATGTGCATTGCATACAGAATAAAGTAATTCAGTGTAATATGATGGATAATAACAAATAATATCGTTAACCAGTGTTTATTATTTTAAGTGAAAGAAAAAACTAAAAAATAATCATGCAGAGATTGAAGGCAGTTTTATATCATTTGTGGTTTCATCTAGCAGTACCACTATGATTAGTTTGCCTAGTTTCAGCTTTGTCTTTAATTGTAACCTTATAATAATGTACAAAAAAATTGCTAGATTAATTTCATAACTAATTTTATGGAGAACTGAAATTACATGGGCAAATTAAAATAAATTACATATATTCTTTTAATTACTTGTGCACCTTCTCTGGCATATTGAACAGTTTTGTCCTTTTCTGTTTTGTTTTTTTTTTTAAAATAAATTTTCAGTAGGGATATACATAAAATATGTATAAAAGAACTAATTTTCTTGTCTTATGCATTACTTTCTTAATCTTACTAGTAACTTTCATGAAAGAGAATTGCATCATATTGTTATGTATATGTGGTTAAATTGCTTTTGTGTAAGGTTTAAAATTCTTTTTATTTCATTTTTGTTTAATTGTATTTAATTGCAATGAATATTTTTTTTTCTTGGATTCAGGATTCTATTTTTAGTAATGAGATATAATTTTAGCACAAACTTTGTTTATTTAAGACGAAGTAATATGTGAGGGTTGGCATTTAGTTTGCCTTACCTGGTAACAAATCAACAGAAAGTTAAAATAATTGGTCAGCATTACAGACATACTTTGTCCGCATGATCAATGTTTGTAAACAACCTAGTTTTATAATTGGTTTTTAAGTCAGTTTGTACTCAGGATGTTACATAAATACAGACCACATGATCAATCTCATATGATAAGTGATGTTTTTGAGTGTAAATATGCATTCTTAATATTGGTTTGGCCAGAGTCATTCAAAATCTTGAAGAAACAAAATATTGTTTTTAATTTGTTGCCAGAATATTTTATTCTTTGTCTGACTTTTGGATTCAATAATTTATTTTCCTGGACACTGAACAAGTTGACTTTCTTATAAAAAAATTCTGAAAGATATTCAAGGAAATTAATTCTGAAATTATTCAGAAACAAAGACTGTGATTCAAGTAAGGAATTAATGTTATTCATACATTGGACTACATCTGATGTCATCGCCCTCCATATTCGTACATTGTGGGGACTCAAACCTGGATTCTTATAAGATTATTTAGTAATAGGACTTGTGTTTTTATTCTTAAAATCATATTTGGATTATATTTACAACCTAAGTCCTATTTACCAATTTTACATTGTTGTCTAGGGAAATAAATTGATTTGTTAAAATTTACAAAGCTTGTTGGCTTTCACTTTTTTCTTTGTTACTGAGTACGAGGCCGTGTCACGTAACAATATCTTGTTTAGATCATCATGGTATGTTACATCAGTCAGAAAAAAAGAACACTTATAGTTATTACTAATATTAAATAATCCATAGTATAAGCAGTTTGTTTAAAAGCCACTTAGGAAGGAAAAAGACCACCATTTACATATGTAATTTAAAGTTATCACCATTAAAAAGAATTGTTTCATTTTCTCCTTGCTTTCTTATGAAATGAACTTCATGTGATATAATAGAGAGTGAGGTCCTATTGAAATGTACACAATGGAATTTTTAACAGTTGGATCAATGTCAAAGGGGTTCTCAAAGGTACAATTGCAAAGATTAAACAAATGAATGTCAGAGAAATTGACCCAAATATGCATTTCAAGAATTAATTTTACTACAATGGTTAAATAATTCCTTGATCTTTCAGTGATAAGGAAAAATTACTAATATCAAAGTAAATGTTTGCAGAATGTGGAGATGGGAGTTTGTTCACCTGAGATTCTCTACAGCCTAGTGCAGTATAAAATTTTAATTTATGCAGAATTATGTTCATTTTTTTAATGGTAGCTGTGCAAAATATTCATTGGATTTCATTTTAATTAGAATATGGCCCACCATTGGGTTTGATTTGGCCAACAATCCTTTAGAACTCATGGCTTTTAAACGTTTATCAATCTGAAATTTGCTCACTGGCTGTGTAATAGAAAATTGAATGTGATTTGGCCCCTGACATAAAAACATTATGCACACATGGTTCTGATTGATTATTTAATTTCAACTGATTCTAAACACAGCTGCTTATACAGATGATCTCTGCTGCCTTGGATTTCTTCTTGGGAAAGTCATGTGTCGGTCTGAAATAAACCTGCAAAGGAAAACTTACAATCTAAGTGACTGATCCACAGTATTGCATCAACTCAAGCTATGTATTGTTGGTATCACTTTAAGATTTGCATATGTGTTATTTTTTGTGAATGGTTTGAGACATTAAAAACTAAATGGTCTAAATGTTAATTTACCAAACTGTAGGCTAGATTATAGACACAATGAGAGAGCTAATGAACCTGGAAGTCAAGATATTCTGAGTAAGAGTATGATATTACCCACAAAAGCTAGTAGGTAATGCAGTTGAATCTAGACCAAGGTCAAGAAAGGACCACTTCACATATTAGTTTATAATAGAAGTTAACATCTATCACTAGAGTGAAACTTATTACTTAAACATAGCAATGAAAACATATTGACAGTCATTGTTGGCAGTATATTTTACAGATTCTAGATTTCATTTACTGTTCCTTTCAGACAACAGCTGTAAGGATTCTGTCAAAAGCTGCTGTAAAAGACACAAATGCTTCAGTCTTCTTTGTTGTCAGACAAGAGCAGGGTGTATTGTCATGGCCAATTCCTTTAATCCTGGATTACAAGTACACCTCTACAGTTTTCTTTCTGTTTTCTGACCTCTCTTTCTATGACTGGTAATGTAGTAGTAAACCATTCTTTTGAAGATTCAAAATCAATACACAGCTTGCAGACAATGGACTGTGAGTAGGTGATATGTGTAGATGAGCAGAATCATATTAAAATTTGGGACATATGGAACTGATATTTGACCCTCCCAAAAGCAAGTAGGTAACCTCAAGGAGAAGCTTGATGATAAAGGACTTCTGGAATTTTGAAACCAATTTATTATTTAATTATGATACTGTTTGTGTTAAATATATTTCAGTTTTGATTAATTTAAATCTAAGTTGGCAGAATGCACCAGTAAGATAATAAGACAGTATTGTCTAGCAAGAGTTTGAAAAGTCTATGGCATTAGGAGACCAACTGAAATTTACATTCAAGTGAGTAAAATTTAGTATCAGGTGCTCCACAGATACTATGATATGAAGAAAAATGACAAGTTTTGTGTAAATGTATAAAATTGTCCATTCAGGGCAAGTAGGCAGGTCTTGGACAGGTTCAGCATTTGAGATATAAAGTCTGTTTCAGACAGTTTTTCAAAATGACAAGATTTGTGTAAATGTATAAAATTGTCCATTCAGGGCAAGTAGGCAGGTCTTGGACAGGTTCAGCATTTGAGATATAAAGTCTGTTTCAGACAGTTTTTCAAAATGACAAGATTTGTGTAAATGTATAAAATTGTCCATTCAGGGCAAGTAGGCAGGTCTTGGACTGGTTCAGCATTTGAGATATAAAGTCTGTTTCAGACAGTTTTTCAAAAGCCTCGGATTCAGATTGAAGAAAGCTTTCATTGTTATTTCAGATATGCATACCATACTGTTGGGAGAACCCTTTGTCCCATCAATCAGGGAGTGGAAGCAAAGATAGACACACAAGAGAAGTTCTATGTGGAGGTTTCTACACTCTTCATAATCAACATCAGTACCATGGTGGAAGCTACACTTGTGCCTAATTTCCATCTCAAGTTTGTATTTAACATTTTGTGCAATTTTAATCTCCACACTTATTTGTTGGGGGTCTTCTTAAATACTTCATATTTTCATATGTACAGATTTTTTTTAAAAAATGTTATTCCTGCAGAAATTCACCAAAAAAGTGTGCAAGAGGAGTTTGGGTTTTGTGCCCCTTGCATTTGGGCTTTAGGAAGGAGTCTAAGGTTATATGTAAAATTAAAATTATACTGGTTTTTTCAAACATTTATTTTATCAGATGACTGTAGTGTTATTTTTCAATTTTTATACTCATATTTATTAAACGAATTTGATTCCTCAAAAGTATGAATATACAAATTGAATGTTCCTCCACTAAATAAACAAAATATGGTACTTAAATTTTTTTTTAAAAAAACACCATATTTTTAAAATTCATAAACTGGATATTTAGATTGTAAAATGTCTCTTCTATGTGTCATAAGCTGGAAACAAGATCAACAGGTGCACAGTTCAAAAAATTTCATACACCTTTTTGTTTAAGGCCAATGTGCCCAAAATTTAGCACTTTACAATTTTGCAGTAAATTTGTTTGAAGATCAAAAGCTGTAGCCTAAGTTACTGCCCCTTAATTATCAGTTTAGTTGTATTGTAACCATTAACTAGGTGGTTTGTACAATGAACCAGATACTCTTAATCATGTATTCTTTTGGGATTTAAGAAAGACAACAAAACTGACAGTTGTCAAAAACAAAGAAAGGACTTGCATCATTTGTTGAAGTAAATACTTGCTTTTCAAGAGTAGACTAGTTTCAATATATATCTAATATAAATCAAATTTCAGAAGTATATCAAAGAAAGGCACCTTTTACAAAAGTGGCACATTTATTGACAAAGGGCAATTTTTCTAACATAACAAAAAGGGCATACTGGTATAAGAATTTTTCAACCAAAGAACACACTTTTGGTCACAATATTTAGCAGGTCCTTGTAGAAATAAACAACAAAGAAATATCCACTCATAGAAATAGTCCGTATTGAATAAAACACAAAAAATAAATTAATCAAGCATAACACATTTTTAAATAGCTTTTTTGTGATCTGGACAAAAGGGGGCAGTGCTAGAATGGGCAGAGATGAATGCATTAGTGGCAAATATGGTAGGAGGATCCCTTTATTTTGAGTACTTAGTACCAAAAATGTCAAATCTACAACAAAAAAAACCCCTGCCATATACAAGTATAATTTTTTTAATAAATCTTCATAAACCATGAAAAAATTTCCCAAGGTCAGTGTCTGAATCACACTAGAAGTAATGAAAGGAACAAAGAAGTTGTATTCCTTTCCCTTTCATGATGTCATTTTTTTGTCCTAAGAAGAAAGCTAGGATATGTACTTATCATATTATTATTATTATTATTATTATTATTATTATTATTATTATTATTATTATTATTATTATTATTATTTTATTTTTTTTAAAGAGGATAACTTAATTAGCTAAGAACTAATCTACCTTGAGGCCCTCATTCAAAGGAATTTACTTATTTTTTTTTTGCTGCATCTCTGAAGCCACTGTATATACAGGGTTTGGAAAAAGCATATAGAGTGGGCATTTCTAATCTCAATTGAATACTATTCGAGGGCAAAGTTATGATTAATCTGGTATATTAGCTATTTTGCTTATTGGGAATCATTAAACATGTTATTATCAGAAAGAAAGAAGAAGAATATCATCGTTGCTATAAATGTCATTAAGTAATCAGGATGAATATCTTAAATGAAAACAGTTTTATGTTGTGGGAATATAATTATGTTTCTGAAATTATGACAGCCAAGAATAGTTGGAACATAATTATCGAATATAATAACAAAAAGAAATGCATTCTTTTTGTAAATACATAACTTTTTTGTTAACTAATCATATAGAAAAGAATGACAGAAAATGCATGCATAATTGGATGTCTTTAAACAAGTGTATAATTAAATCTCAATTATTGTACAAAAATTGTATTTCAGTTAAGAGGTTTGCATGGGTCAGAATTTTTGGAAATTCAGTGAAGTAAAGCTTGAATAAATAAGACATAATAATGATACATTGATTTTGAAATAATCACCAACAGTAACTTTATAAAATGAAGACAAATAATGAGTGGATAAATTATTTTATTTGCCTCACTCTATTAAAATGGTTATGTGCCTCTTAGCATCTCCCATCACTAAATTTTAGATTTACTAACCTTGCATGTTATTGAAATAATATCATTTGATCACATAAACAAGTCTATAGTCCGATGGTACATCCCCGTTTCTTTGTACCCCCTACCAATTTCAATAACTAAAACGTTTAATGTGATACAAAGTGCACAGAACTAAGTCAACTGAATCATTGATTTATAATTTCTGACCTGACTGTGACTAGAATGGCACTAATACTGGCATCCCCTTACACTTTTCATGCTTAACAGACTTTCCATACTAACGTGGCCCCATATTTCATACACTATGGGGCAGTTTATTTCCATCCAACAACATAATGACATAATTCATCTTATTCAGTAACTGCTGGATAATTCTGTAAATTACCATAATGATGAGTTTGGAATTATATTCCTTTGCACACATGAACATAATAATGAAACCGCTTGTTATATCCACGAGAAAGGCAAATTTTTTGTTGTCATTATTTTCCATTGCTTGATTCGACACTGTAAATATCAGAAGCAGACAACATGTATGTACATCTTTAGTTGCGCATTCACCCCTTTGCTGAAAATGTCCATCTATTACATTGAAAACTTCATTTAGCATGAAACGTGCATGCGATGACGGTGTTATGGCAATTCTACTCAGAGTTAGGTTAGAAAATATAAAACAATGAATGAATTGACTAAGTTCTTTGTACTTTTTGTCAAATTAAATGTTTCCATTATTGAAATCTGTAGGGGGTTACAAACGGTTTAATAGACTAGGACTATAGTGACTTTTTCAATTCACTGACATTTCTAATTTGATGGTTTAAAATTACTTGTATGTATTATATGCTGTATATATTTTATTATATTGTATGAACATCATTCTGTAAATATAAAACTACACCCATTTTCTGTTCAGTAAAATTTAAATCTTAAATGATAATGTATCATATATCTCTCATTATATATTTATATACATGTACTATGATCATTGCTAGATCAGTATGAAATAAATTTATCACTTCTTTTTATCCCTTATTAATAAAGATATATGTTAGCTTACCTTTTTTCTGTGAATTTTCTGTGCCAGAAAAGTTCACTGTATTTACAAAATTGTAAAACCCATCCTCCTACACTCTCATTATCAATGCAACTTGAAATGTGTTATTTGGATTAGCGGTAATTTAACTGCTACTCATTAAAACAGGTCTGACAGATCTTTGAAAACCCCAGATGGGATAGGGTGGCAGTTGAGAATGAAATAAGTATTATGTGCAATATTTAGTATATTTTACAAGTTTTGATGGTTTTCAGAATGTAAAGTGCTCAATTGGTAGGGGGTACAAACAAATGGGGATGTACCATCGGACTATAGACTTGTTTATGTGATCAAATGATATTATTTCAATAGCATGCATTGAGGGATGCTCAGTTTTGCATCAACTTTCTTGTCAAATTAAACAAAATATGACCTTTAATGATTAACAAATGATATTTGACAGTAAATAAAGATTTGAAAGTATTGAAACATGTTTTGTCAAGGGCAGGTTCTAAGTTTTACCATGATAAACATATACTAATGATTAGTGGAATTTGGTAGAATTTGCTGCGCCGTTTGAGTAACGGTTTTTCCTTCTTTCTAAAATCAACAAATATCCAAGAACTTAGTTTGTATATTTTTTGCTGATTAGTATTACAATTAATGAATAAATGTTTTTTAATATTGAATTTCCATATTTTTGAGAAATTGGTAATTCTTGTTCGTACATTTTGATGTAATAATGAATATTTAATTTAGAACTGAACACATAGTGAGTTTTTCTTTAGCATATAGCCTTGTTCCAGAGTTTGAAGTTTCATCTAATATTCCTTGATAACAATAACATGGAATAGTTTTTAAAAAATACTTATTCTCATGTATATTTTCAAAAATCTAATATACTATTCAGAATTTCAAAGTTTAGATTAAAACTGTTAAGTTACTTTAATCCAGCAAACAAACCAATGATTTGATTCATATTTATTTTTCTAGATTCATTCTCACAGCTATATGTTATAGTTGCACATTCAAAGACTTAAATTTGGTAGTACAGACAAACATGGTTATCTCGATTACATCTGGGGTGTAAAAAAAATTGTCGACATAACCGGTTCCCAAGATATCTGGGTTCATAAAAACCGGTAACATAATTTTTAAGATGTCCTTGACCATTACTCCAGTCTCTTGTTCTTGTGTTTGACTAGAATCCCCTCCCATCCCATGTTACAATAAAATACAAAAAATGCCTAATTGATAATAAAATGAAAGAAACTAATCTGGTGTTGTTATTATTTATTTCTTTTTATCATCATGAGCAATTTATTAAAGAAAAAATATATGAACTCACATGTAGCGTATGCATTCATACTATAGTGTGCATCACTTATACCATATAACACGATGCAAAGCATGTTTGGCTGTACTCGGAGGTTTGAATATCTTATCATGACTGAAAAATGGATCTAAGTAAATCACAAATGAGAGAGTGTGAGAGAGAAACATCAATGGAATGCTTTCAGGCACCCTCCATTCATGCATAACACTGTGTTAGATGCTTAATAACCAAGATTGTATGATATCCAGGTTAATATATGACTGTATCTTGCAAAAAAAATTCAATATGTTTTTGAAAAACACATTCACTGTGAGTGCAAATGACAATCCTTTCACTAGCATGAGTTACAATGAGTATTATTAAAACAAGTGGATGTTGAGTATACTACTTACCTTGCAGGCATCAATGCGAGTTTTTAACAGTTATGATTCCAGATGACAAACAAATAGATGCCAGAGTGGTGAATAAACATATCCCTTGTAACTAGCAGTAAACTCATTCTTTGAACTTAATGGCAGGATATCAAATACAAAGGTTATTTTATTGCAAAGCAAACCAACCCAGGAAACTGACTTCAGATTTTTTTAAGTGTGCTGATATTTTTATCCGTTTAGGGTTTTTTTCCCAGCTGACTGTGGTTCCCTTTTATTCATGGGAATTTGGAGAAAAAAAAATTTAAGACAATGGAAGTTAATTTTTCTGCCAGACCCAAAGAAGAGATATTACAAATAAGAAAACAAAACAAAATTAAGAACAGCTCAAGCCTGAAAACTAAATTATGGGGCCTTGACTGCCATTGTATAGAAACCACATGCCTGAGATTATCCATTCCCTTGCATATATATGAGCGTATTTATAGGGTGATATTCTGCCTAATAATACATATTTTCTGTTTATTTTCTGTTAAAAAGTTCATGTATATGCTGTTTCATGAAATGGCTGAATGCATTAAAAAATGAAATTGTTTGTGGCAAGTGTCACCGGTGCTGAACATATGTAAGAAAACATAAGTGTTTTTGAATTGTTCGTTACAAATCATCATCGGACTAAACAAAATCAGACTGATATTACTTTATATTTGCTTAAAAATATAATGTAGTGCAGATCATGATGTTTATAATTCCTAGGTTTTTTTTGAAAATATTGCCAACATGTTTGGCTATTTTGTCATTAAATGCTGTAAAATAAATCCTCATGATATTACATCCATATGGAACAATTTCATGACTTTTGAATATTCAGGCAATGAGCAATTTTCCTCCTGCACATTGATTATTAATTTAATTACTTGTATCTCCTTGATCAGTGTTTCTTTTATACATGTATATCTGAACATAATTCAGATCTGAAATGAACCTTAAAAAACAAAAGAGAAACATATAGTTGTCATGTAGCTGATATCTATGATTCTGTGTTTTCATAAAATAAAGTTACATTGTAATTTGTGCACACTCTTCTCTTTGTAAACCCTTGAATATTTTATATAGTGAACATGATATATTCTTAATAAACTAATTGATTAAGTTATGCCTGACATAACTAGGTTATCAAACTAACAGAGGTTGAGATAAATGGGAAAAAATAGCATAATAAAGGATTTTTTTCGTACCAGACCAAGATAAGCAGGCAAAAAATAGCATAATAAAGAAGATTTATTGGGGACCTGACTAAAATGATTGACATATACGGGTTGTCTAAATAACTGAGGTTGAGATAAGTGGGTTTGACTTTACTGGATATTTTAATTGGATTTGTTATGAAAAGAGTCATTATGCAGTAGAGGGGATGGTATCAAAAGTTGTCATTATGCAGTAGGTGTTAAATTTTGGAACAGCTCATCTATATTTGTTACATTTGCTTCTGGAATTCTTATGTATTTGCAAAAAGAATCTGGTCTAAAAATGCAGTTTTTCTGGTTTATATTTTAACATTAGAACATCTACATTAGATGGCATCATTGTAACAGATAGCATAAAATAGCACTGTCTTTTCAAACCTTACCTTTATTTATTTTTTTAAAATTCCTCGTACAGTTAGAAAAAGTGTGGAATTGCTAGGAAAAAATAACAAGTGTAGCAGACATTATTACACATCAGGTTGATATACTAATAATGCTGATAACAATTTATTTAAGCTACAATTCTTTACACTTGAAACAAAATTTTAAAAAGAAAGACATTTTGTCTTTCTCATCAATATACAATATTAGATATAAAATTAATATTTATGAGAATTATCATTACTGCCTCTTGTCCCAGCTAGGTGGCTGCCAGTAAACTTTTTTCTCTAGTTTAGGATTTTTCTTTATATAGGTTACATGTACTTCTATACCTCCCAAAATCCATCAGAATTTACTGGAACTATCAATCATCAGCCAGTAAAGTCCATATCTACTGATTATCTTTCCTTCTTGCATTGGTAACATTATTTTGTTTTGTTTTTCTCCAGTAATTTTTCATGTTTTCCACTGTTGTCTATGCTGTTGTATCATTTTTGCTGTTTAGACTCCTTAATAATGTTTATGTATAGAGGGAACTGTTGAATTTTTTTCATTTTCATAATTTACTGCATTGATGTTTTAATTTGTACTCAGTTTGCCTTGGTTACTTGCATTACATGTACACAGTGTTCATTGATTGCACCAAATGTCTAATTTTAATTTCTCAGAGGACAGTTATGAGATATGACTTGGCTTTGTTAAGTGTACTTTGTCAAGCCTGTGCATTACAAGTGCATAGTTGGTAGGAAGGAACATAGATCACTGTTCTTTGAAACATTTGAAAGGCTGGGAAATGCTTGAAATTGGAGTTTTCAAATGTGAAGTCATAAGTCATCATCTTAGCAGTGAGTCAGTAGCATTTCTTCCATGAAATTCTGATGATTGATTACATGGGATTTTCTTTCTGCATATCTTCATCCCTTTTAACTACTGACATGGATGTGATTGAAGAATTTTCTTAGCAGCTCAGTGATTGTAAGTCTCCCAATATGCTAGAATATAGTCAGAGTCTATAAGTCACAGTGCATAATTTTTTCTGCTGACCTGGAGTTTTCTGGACACAGCATTGTTTGTTGTCAGCCTGTGTCCTGGTTTATGACCAGTCCATCCAGCTGGTTTACCATTGCTAATTTTGATCATTGATCAGTTGTAGCAAGTCAGGCTTCAAAATGTCTGACCCTTCCATCATTGTCTTGTTACGGTTGGTTTGCCTGCATGGCTCCAGCCACTGTTGTATCCTCTGCAATCTGAGATGGCTGCCTATCCATTAGATCAAATTGCTACATTTTCTTCTTCATATAATATGATTTACATAGATAAATCAGTAGAAGATGATGACCCCCTTCCTCCAGTTAGTGTGAGAACAACCTTGATCAGATCCTGCTAAGGAGAAGACTTAAGTTTAGGTTTAAAGTTGCAAATAGATGTTGTTGCTGGCTGGGCACCTGCCACTGAAATCAGATCAGACATACAAGGTCAGAACTTCTTTGGATGCAAATGGATAGCCATCACTTCTGTCTGCTACCACATTTCTCAAGATCAAGGAGATTAAACAATAACTGTACCATCAGCTTACCATATACTCTCCTTGTTTTTTCCTGTGCCAGTCTCAGCCTGAGAGGTAGGATGACTATATTAAAGGAGAAACAGATAAACAGCAATTTTTTGCATGTAACTTCAGTTGTCATAGTACTGAAACAGTTTAATAAGGTGAATAGGAAGCCCACTTCCCCTGAAAACACCAAAAAAATGATACTGATTCCCTACTGCTGCTGCCTGCTGACACACTTTCATAACAATCAGTTCTTCAAAGGTAATGTTTTCTTGAAAATTTCATCTACTATTTTATCTGGGTACTTTTTTTTAAAAAAATGAATTGGCCATCATAAGGTTTATTTGTTATTATTTTTCTCCCTACCTATTGAATAAATAAGTGAGAGCTTGTTTTTTTAATAGTTATTTTTTTTCTTTTACATTTGTGGTAGTGGAGTGATGCTGCCTTTCCACGCATGCATCAGAAATTTAAAGAAAGGGTCAATCAATGATAGAGACAAAGGTGTTCTGGTCTTATAACAGGGATTACTAAAGAAAATGCAAATGTTCTGAAGGATTTAATTCATAGTGTAAAGAAGAGAAATTTTCCTTACCATCCACATACAAATATCAGTCTATGTAAATATATTAATTACTAGCAAGCGGCCGAAAACTAACGAAAGATAGATTATAAGATAATGCCTCGTCCGGTTGATCTCTGCTACCAGAAATGTAAATTTGAAAAGAGTGGATATCTCAAAACATACAGTACTCACGCTAGATGTCAACATAAATAGATTATAATATAACAATGCACTGTTAAAATGGTTTGTCAATATGGACAAAGAATTTGTATATGTAACAATAGATAAATTTCAGTGCATTTTATATCAACTTTATGGTTTCCTTTCATGGGCCTCTGAATTTCTCCACTCCAAACCATCAGTGTGTATATACAAGTTTAAACAGTCAACAATATAGCCAATAAAAAAAAATTGCCAGATGGTAAAGTTTGCCCCCAATAAGGGATAAAAAAATCTCAATTTGTGACATTGGCAAAGCCCTACCGGAATAAACATTTTACTTGTTATTTTTGTATACTTTTAAAATGAGAAAAATGCATATAAAATTTCAGGAGCTCTGATATGATCGTCTCATATTATTCATACGCAATCTCTTCCCTAAAATGATAATAAACATTTTGGTACATTTTTAAGAAAGAATTTTTTTTTCATGTACCAAAAAATTACATGTATATAAAATTTCAGGAGACACACCATGACTGTGTTATATCCGACTTCATGTTATAATGGAGCTTGCTGTAGTATGATCACACTGTGCTTGAATTGTTGTAAAGTAATGCACATCCTAGGCAAGTTTGTTGTCCTAACTGATGTTTGCAAGGAGAGGTCAGACTCTTTCCCATTCTCATAGAGAAGAGTACTGCTCCATTGGAACAATTTTGTTCTTAGTCCAGGGGGACTCGAGATATATCTTCTTTGTCCCAGGAGAGTATGGGACCTTTAGTATATTGCTCCTAAGAGTATATATATATATATATATATATATATATATATATATATATATATATATATATATATATATATATATATATATATATATATGGGATGAGATTTGAGTAAAGTAGATTGACATAATGACCCAGAAAAGTCACAGTACTCTATGATGGGTGGGAAAGTCTGTTTAAGGTGCTTGAGAGTTAGAACATACCTCTTGGTGATAGGAAAGCAGCAATCTTGCTCTAGATTGTCTGATGCATCCATCAGATCATCATCACTCAACTGGACTTTGTCACCAGGCCCTGGTCATATGTAACTGGTCTTCTAGTGCCAGTTAGGTAGGCCACATCATAGAGATTGAGTCAATATCACCTCTGTATCAATGCTACTGATCCATTCTGGAGGGAATAGGGAGTTGGACTGTATTTGTCTGACTAGGGAAGAGAAAAGGATTGGAGTCCCCAACCCCCATTTTTGTATGTTCCCATTCACTCACTATGAAAAATATTTTATTCTTGGGGACCTTGAATTCCATGGCAAACATGGTTTCCCTAGAAAGACTTCACTTGAGCCCTCCTGCAAACCTTAGATCACGCAAGGATTCTTTGTCACCTCTTGTTGCTTTTCATCATCAGTTCCAATCAGGATTGGCTCAGACATGGGCAAACTAAAGCCCGCAGGCCATATACGGCCCATTGTGCTTTTTAATCCGGCCAGCCAAACTCATCTACATTATATGATTAAATTAAATTTTATTATAAAGACACCTCAATCATTTTACCTAGCTGTATTTCTCATCTTTCCCCAGCAAATGGCGCACCCTGAAGACATTTACCCTTGAGTGTGATGCATTATGGTTACTCTCTACTTCATTCTGTTGCTTTGCACTTTCAGCCCTTCAGTTAAAATGAGCGGACCGAAGAAAAGAAAAGTAGACAGTGTCAAGTGTTCAATAAAGAGTTGACAACAAAATATTTTTTCACTAAAGTTTGATCAACAGCTGTATGTCTGATTTGCCAAGAAACTATAGCAGTTTTTAAAGAATACAACATCAGCCATCAGAGATTAACGGCTAATTTACAGACTCAGTAAAACCTTTTTCACAGACAAACTGCAATTCAACAGTCAAGTACTATGGCAAGTTTTTTGCTGGCATTCTAATTAGCAAAGACCAGTAAGCATTTCTCCGAAGGCGAATTTTTAAAAGAATGCATGGTTGAGACAGCTGGTCTCTTGTGTCCGAAGAGCTAAGGCAAATTTGAAAAAATCAGTTTATCATGCAGAACTGTGAATCGCCATGTAGAATTGATTGACAAAGATATAGCCAACAAATTAAAGAGAAAGGTGGAGTTCTTTAAGTTTGATTCACTAGCACTAGATAAAAGTAACAACTTAATCCGAGGGATTAGCAACAGTTTTGAGATCACAAGAATTTTTTACCATGGAGTCCATGAAAGGAGAAATGAGGGGAGAGGACTTGTATAACCAGGTGTCTGCTGTCATCAAGAGAATGAAGCTACCTTGGAGTAAACTTGCCAATGTCACCATGGATTGGTCACCAAATTGAACTGGGAAAAATGTTGGGCTGCTAAAAAGACTGCAGGAAAAAGTAAAAGGGGAAAATCCTGATCAGGATGTTATTTTCCTTCACTGCATCATTGTGTAAGTCTATATTGCAGCTAAATCATGTCGTGAATCCAGTCGTAAAACTTGTTAACTTGATATGAGTAAGGGGACTTCAGCATCATCAGTTTATTGCGTTCTTGGAAGAAACTGATGGAGATCACCAGGACTTACTTTACCACTCTCGTGTTCGCTGGCTAAGTTTGGGCAAAGTCTTCCAACGAGTGTGGAAGCTGATGGAGGAGATCACTGCATTTTTGGAGTTAATGGAGAGATTCTATGAATTTTCTAAGCTAAGGGACAAGAACTGGCTTTGTGACTTTGCATTTGCTGTGGACATACTTTTGCACATAAATGAACTGAACACCAAGCTCTTGGGATCAATCAATTCAACAACATGTACACAAATGTTAGGACCTTCAAATCCAAGCTGAAACTTTTCTCCAGACAAATTTCAAACAAATCTTTCACTCATTTCTCCACAATAGCCATGTAGAAAGAGGTGTTCCAAAACATGCAGAAATACAGCAAATCATTGGATGACCTGCACAGAAAATTCTGGCGTTTCTATGACTTTACAAAAATTGAAAAGTCACTTCAGCTGGTGTCATATCCCCTGTCACAAGACCCTGAAACAGCACCACAGGAGCTGCAGTTGGAACTGATAGAATTTCAGTCTGACTCTGTATTGAAGGAGAAATTCAACTCTCTTAAACTGAATGAATTTTATGCTTCACTTAATGAAGCTATGTTTCCAAACCTCCGGAGGATGGCACAGAAGATGCTGACATTTGGCTCAACCTATATGTGTGAACAGACATTCAGCATCATGAACATCAACAAAGCCCGTCATAGATCCAAGTTAACTAACCAACACCTCGGATCTATCTTGAGAATTGCCACAACAAATATAATGCCAGATTGATGCACTTGCAAAAAAAGGAGACCAACAACACTGTTCCCACTGAAACTGAATGGGAGTTTATTACTACATTATTAAATTAATAAATTTGTAAAACAACTTTACAATAAACTAAGCACAATGGTGTTTTGCTGCCTGTTAAAGGCCAAATATTATCATGTAATGGTTTTTACATTTAATTTATATTAGTTCACACAAGCACACCATTCTCCTATTCTGGCCCGGCCTCTCTGTCAAATTTTAGAAACCATTGTGGCCTGTGAGTCAAAAAGTTTGCCCACCCCTGGGACTGGCTACTGAGGGGAATCCCAATTCAGGTCCCTGAAAACCACTCCTATCTGTATACCAAAACATAAGGTTAGGTTTTGGCATTCAACTTGGAACCAATGGGGTACTTCCTCAGGGCTTTTGATCAGGGAATAAAGCTACCCTCTATAGAAAAAGCTTGGAGATGCAGGCAGTTTTTCTACCCCAGCAGGATTGCATCAACTAATTAAATTACCATTGTGTCATTGTCTCCAACAGCAACATGTTTAGATTAGACAAGGATATAATCAATGCTCCTTCTTTGTGCACAGAAGTTTGGAACCTCCTCCATTGGGCAGTCTAGGAAGTGATCATGCTTTGAATCTGCCAATTCTTGGCAGGGTATGTGTCTGGCAGATGGGTCTGTCAGTGTAGGACCATGTGGTCTTTATAGATTGATTTTTTTTCACCTGGAGGTTGCTGAATCTCTTTTCCCACTTTGGAGGAGACCTGTGGTGAATTTGTGTCATTAGACTAAACAATAAGCTCCCCCTTTTACATCCCCACTTTCCTGGATCTGTTTGTCTAGGGCAGCTGACACTTTGAATCTGTGGTGAGATCATCAGCTTGCATATGCCATCCAGCCCTTTAGAATGATTTCACAAATGCTGCACAAAGTCGGGACTTCTACTGCACAGCTAATACTTGTAGCCACACTTTGGCAAGTACCAAAAAAAAAAAAAGGAAAGAAGTATGAAAATAAAGCAATAGCAACCTGCCATAGTAAGCTCTGTATTAAATAGAAGGGTATTGTGCAAAATGCTCTGTAAAGGTGCATGTGTAAAGTTGCTTTGTTGTTGCATCTGTAAACAGCATGATGGCTGAGCAGGGTTTGGAAAATGTATTTAAATCTATGAGGTAGAGAGTGACTAAAGAAGAATTAATTTATATCAAAGACAACAAAGCAATGAGTACAGTAGTTTCTCATATCATACAACAAGACCTGGCCATTCATTTCTGCTAGCAGAAATGGTGATAGTTATGCCTACTGCAAACTGTGTGAAACTGATATATCAATTAGGAGTGGTGACATCTCTCGCCACATAAAATCGGAGAAGCATAAAGTGATCGACAAGGATAAACAAATGGCTCCAATTACATCATTTATTTCAAATAATATGAAGCATTCAATGGACTGCAATGAACACTTTCTGTATGTAACTCGTGCTGAAGTTATGTTGTGCGAAATCATCACTTACCAAAATCTGCCATTAGCAACATCTGATTCCTTGAGTGATGGCTTCAAACTTATGTTTCCAGATTATAAAAATTTCTATAGGTATGTAAATATTTAATTATTATATATCATGTTTATTTATTTTTATGAAATTTTCTTACAAACCCAGGCAATTACAGTAATCTAAACCCTTTTATGCATGGTTTTTTTTTTCAAGTTAAGCACACATACACAGTTGGTACCAGGCACCAGTTAAATTTACTCCCAGCTAGTCATTAGAATTTGCTAATATTTACAAATTTTAAAATAGAATCAGTTTCACCATATCACTGTACCATTGTTTAAATAGTTATGGCATGAATACCTTTACTGAACTAACTTGTATATTGTACAAATTACAATTACTGTATTTATGTTTCAGATAAGATGTGTGGCAGAAAGAAAGCAACTGTTCTTGTGAAGACTTTGGGTTAGACACAATAAAGGAGCTTGTCTGAGAGGATGCAGACTGCAGCCTTCACACTTTCGACAGATGGCAGTAATGATAATAGGAGCAAGCAGTTTCCAATTGTAATTAGATCAATAGACGAAAACACAGGACTTGTTAACTTGTAGCTACTTTCCCTTCATTGGATCTGCCACAGGAGAAAACATTAAAAATCCTGGATGGGGAAATCTGTGCATACAACTTACAGTGTTATAATTGTTTAGCACTTGGATGTGACAATGCCCCAGTTATGACTGGGAACAAATTTGGTCTAATTTCCTTCATTGGAAATAAATCTGACAGTGTATTCTTGACAGGATGCTGCCTCCATGTTGTGCGCAATGCAGCCTTAAAAGGGGCTAAGTGTTTATCTGATGTGGCCGAAATCTTGCAAGATGTTTATTATTTTTATTTCCAGAAAAGTGAGAAACAACACCACAAATTCTCTAGTGTTCAAGATCTTTTTGATATTGAAGAGAATGTTCAAACATGTTCAACACAGGTTGTCAAGAGCAGTGACAAACCATATGCACACAAGAAAGTAGAAAACATCCTAAAGTTCCTGAAATTGCCTACAAACAAGCTGTATGTTCTGTTTCTGGACTATATTGTCAAGATGTAAGATGATGTACTTGTTGGTCTCCAGTCAGATGAACTGAAAGATACAATGTACTGAGAAAAATTCTGGTCAACCAGATTGTAAAAGGACTTTGTCATTTTGTCAAACCAGCTGCCATGTCAAGTTGAGCACCTGAAGCTGTTGACTTCAAAAGCAGCTACAATTTAGAAGACAACAAGGACATTGTCCTAGATGCTGCTGCTTGGTGTTTCATGGCTGACTGAAAATAATGGTTTGAGGGACATGCAGACCAAGCAGTTCTATAGGGATGTAAAGATGTTACTTGGTTGAGAAGCTTCCTCACAAAGAACCAATTTTGAGACATGCAGTTGTAGATGCTTCTTGGCAACAGACAACCAAATTGAGTGATCTGGCTTTCTTCCTGCATAGATTTCCCGCACTACAGCCTCCTGGTTGCACTATATACACTGTTGTTGAGCAGTTTGCTATATATCAATCTACAGACCTATCCACCAGCACCAGACAAAGAATGGATGAAACCAGGGCTGCAGTTGGCAAGAAGAACGATGAATAAGGGGTATTGTGCCTCAGTGAACTTTCAGTTGTAATGTGAGGAATATAAACCATTCCACACAGTAATGCACACTTTGAGAAAAACTTCTCGACAGTGTATAACAACAGAACAGAGCAGAAGTCATCAGTGGGAGATGACACTCTAGAAGCATTGTTGCTTATTAAATTAAAACCTTGTTGTCTGTTTGAATCCCAACACCAGCACTCAGTTGAACAACTACAGAAGTTGAAAAGTTCCTACTATGAAATGAATAAGACAAGTCAATAATCCTCATTCTAGCATACATGTAGCAATGAACTTCACACTGCTCTGCTGTAACCATTAACATCTGAGCTTAACATTGATGATCATTAATAAATTAGTTTTAACTGTTATGTGTCAAATATTGTAAATATGAAATATTTTGCATCATTTTTGCAGTATAAATCATTGTATTGATCATTTAGTTACATGATGTAATAAAGATGTGTAGGTAAAGTTGTGCATTATTATTGACGGCTGACATGAAATATTGAAAATCATTATAAGCTCTACTTTAGGTTAATTAAATATTTTCATCTCTGCACATTTTACTTCCAGTTTTAAGTATTTTAACCTTATTAGGTCAATAAACTTATCTCATGTTTAGGTCTGGAAAATTTTATTTTCTTGGTCTGCAAAAGGTCTGAAGTCTTAGTCTAAATTTTTGACAGGGACCCTGTTATAAGCAAGTATATAAGGTATTATCAAGGTAAGATTTTTTTTAGTTTAATTGAAGAATAATGTATCCAACAAAAAGTTTAATTTTTGCCTCCAATTAGTGTTATTTAAAGTAGTAAAATTAGTAGCAAGTAACTTTTGATATAATCTTTACCTTTACCTTGGTAAATACGTAGAGATCTGCCAACAGTTGGAGCAATTTTCAATCCAGAATCTCAAGACAGGTGGTCAATGACAATAACTGTTTAATATGCAGTCTTTAGTTGGATTACATTGAATGTGTATGTTCAGGCACCAATCTAGCATAAAACTACTTGCCTCAACCTGGCTGCTTAAAAATTGGTAATGCTTAGGAAAACTTACTCATTCCTTTGTCAGTTTGATGCAGATTTACACCTTGAGAACACTTATGTGCATTTTCTACTTTTAACAAGCTCTGAGGCTAAGCATTGTTTAATAAGTAGCATATATCAATTATGAAATACTTTTGCCTACTTGTCTGAAAGCATGATGAAGAGAAAGCTAACTTTGCTATTTACACAGGCATCCAATGCTCACTTAATACTGAAATGGGTTAAAATCATGAATTAGTATGTTCATAGTGAGGACATCAGATTTTTAAAACATCTTTAGTATCAAGCTTGCATCAAGTGCCATTGGGTATTTATAGTTTTGGTAGAAGAAGTTGACTTTACACAGGCATCCAGTGCTGACTTAATAATTTAGGAAAATTATTCCCACCACAAACACACACACTTTCTTTTCCTGCTGTGATTTGTGATATTATTTGATTACAGTGGGCAAACTTGATATTAAATGAACGTTTCTCAGTACTGCATACTAAATGCTGTTCGTCAAATGTTTCAAAGTGATTTTCAGTGATTTTTCTCAGAGAGAGAGAGAGAGAGAGAGAAACATGCATGGAAATCCCAATGAAAGTTATAAAAATACTTGCAAAACATTATTTTAATTTTTTTAACTTAACTCACAATTTCTAGTGACTAACATTTTTCAGCATTTGGAGACATTTTATTTTTATAAGAGAATATGGAGCTGTGGTAGCTCATAATTCAAGGGTTACAGATTTGACACCCACCCACCCAGCCTAGTTGGACCGGCCATTGTATGTCAATTGGAAGGGCTCAGTAATTATCGCTGCCCCTATATGTCCATGGGAAAGGCCCAAGTTGTGTCCATGAGAAAGGCATCTAGCTTCCATTTTTCTCAGCATGATATAGCCAATAATGTGATAAAAGTAATGCAAAAAACAGAAGAAACTATTATAATAAAATATGAATCCATTTTACAGTTCTACAATCCAAGTGTTTCAGTTTCAAGCATATCAAAATGCAGTTGCAGCTCTCATCATTATTAAAGACATTATATACTCAATTTTGTCTCCATTAACTTTACATTGTCATAATTGTGCAGTATTGTATGATACTGAACAAGTGCTCAAAGATTGTACAGTATAGTGTATTAGGAACTACTTTGTAGCCAAGCCATGTACACTCATTTAGTAGACCCTTTAGGTTTTGGTTGATTACATTTATTTCATTTAACTAAAGCAGCTGTTTCATCCATTTGAAAGTATAACTGATAAAGTTAACAATGTGGATGAGTTCTAGGAATCAGAAATGAAACTTTCAAAGGAGCAAATGACTGCAATGCCAACAACAAACATGAGATCATTGAAACAGCTGTTTAGGAGAATATTTGTATCTTTTCACAAATAGAATTGTTATGACCAGGACAAGTGCTCTATAGATTCCTAAAAAAATATGGCATAGAAAAACTTATTGAGGTTAAGGGTCATCACATGTCTGTCAGAGATATACCATATTACAATTCTGTCAAACCGCTTGATTTGAGAAACAAATGCAACTGGAGGTTTTGGTCAGAAACTAAAAGCCATAAGGCGATGAAAAAGTATTATTTCTGCCAGATAAATGAGAGTGTCACACAACAGCTGCTTTTCAGTTTTTCTCAGTAACTATTTTGATAAAATGTTAGTCTAGCAATAGATGACACTGTATGATACAGGTCATAGCTGGCATCCCTCCAACAGCGAGATGCAAGTGACATGGTATAAGCATGTTTCTTTAGCTTGTAATAAAAATTGTAATAAATATACTTACATTAATGCATCTTGAATTTTCTCAGATTGTGTTTTCTTTGTTCTTCAAATCCAACTGACACATTCTGAAAATCTTATACACACAGAAGCTGTACTGGAATTTTGAATAGCCTAATTTCTGGCTGAAATCCATTCAACTTATTTCACTGAATTGACCCAATATTCTAGCCCCTAATTATCAGTAAAGCAGAATTGAATTGGATCAACATAGAAACAAAATCAGTGCGCATTATGACAATATGGCTCTAAGTTTCAATTTTAAGTAGACCACAATGACAATTCTTTTTTAAGCTGATGTAGAGTGTGTGATTAAGTTAAAAGGTTGCCTGGAGGAGCTGTGTGCGCATGAATACTGTTATTGTATAGTGATGAATCTATGGTTGTGAATTAATTTTGGAATAAAACATATCTTCAATTACATTGTTTCTTGTAATGTCTTATTGTTTAGCCTTTGGTAGTTGAACAAAATGAGCATGTAATAAAAACGGTACAGTATCTGTATGGGAAAATATGAATTCATTTTATTTCTGCAACATGCTGCAATCCACAAGTATGTAGAATTTGTTTACATCATTGTCATTTTATTTTGTAATAAACTCATTTTTACAGCTTGTGGATTTATTTAGTTGATTTTTGTAAATCATTGATAAAAATGGTTTACACTTCATTTTGATTATTGTTTTGCATTTGTGCTGCCTATTTGCATTCATCTTTTCATTTGTTTTGCATTTATCTTCTCTTTATTTACTTCCTATTTAAATTTTATTTTCAAAGGTAAAATTATCCATTTCAGAGTTTTTTACACTCTATGAAAAATTTAAAAAATAAAATTGATACACCTTTGTATTTCAGACCAGATGAGAAGAAAACAGTATTAGTCACACCATCCCAGCCTGTATATTTTATGTACACGTTTCCTGAGGGAGTGAGTTTACTTACTGTAAGAGCCATGTCCACAGATTCCATTTGCATGGTATTTTCTATTCAAGATGTAAAGGTAAGCTTGGATGGAGGGCAGCCTGTAATTGTAAGGGCCATAATTCTATAATATATGTAACATTAAGCTATACTGTATTCCAATAATTACCTGGACATTTTCTAGTCAAAAATACTACTTTATTCCAGAAAGTGGAATGTGCCAAATTATACAAGTGAGGCAGATGTTAATTTGTGGATATAATGGTTAAAAATAACTATTAGCTCCATTTCAGTGATGCTTTTGCATGTAATCATTTGCAACATGTGCATTTGTTTTGAGGAACTTTACTCCTTAATAGCAAAAGAGCATCACATTGACCAACTTTTGGAGATTAAAAAAATTGGTGTTTGGGGTTATGAAGCAGCAAATCGGACATGCCATAATATTCTTTGTATGTTTACATTTTGCTTACTGTGATATTCTTTGTATGTTTACATTTTGCTTACTGTGCTTACAATTATAAGGCAGAGAAGATTTTCATTAATAAAACTTATCTGTATTTTCATTAAACAGAGCTAATGGAAATGTTGGATGAAAATTATAGGATTGTTCACATCTAGGAAAATCCTTTTAATTTTGCAAATATTGATCAAAGTTGGGAGTAAAATTGGAAATTTCAGCCACCACTTGATGACAGAAAAAAATGTAATCAAGTTGTAATTGAAGTGATGAGTTAAATTTACTGAATTCTAACTGAAATTTATGGAGGTTTTGAAAGTTTTTAGTCATTTGAGATACAGTTTATGTATGGTTCATTTGGGTGTTAGCCTAAAAAATGTTTGTACATTCAGTCTGAGCAATCAGGTAATTGTGTTAATGGAAAAATTGGTCCACTTTATATTGATACATTTTTTTTCTCACTAAAGATAAGAAGGCCAGGCTAGCATCATACTGTGATGACATGTCTGTAACTTGGCCTTTGTAAATGTTAAAGGATTATAAAGATTATCTTACCCAGTTGAATTTTTGGTATCTAAAGTTAACAGAAATGTGATAAATCTGCTTATTTTGGGGGGTAGCTCACAATTGGAATACAGTGTTAAGCATTACCATCAATATTAACCTTCAACACCCCAACATGCCTTTTAAAGTGAATTTTGCTATTATACCTTGCTAAATATTTAGAGATCTGCCAACAGTTGGAGCAATTTTCAATGCAGTATCTCAAGCACAGGTGGTCAATGACAATGACAGTGTTTAATGTACAATCCTTAGTTGGATTACATTGTATATGTTAGGGCACCAACTAATATAAGCAGGGCTTGGGAAAACCACTTGCCCTCAACATAGCTGATTAAAAATTGGCTGTGCTTAAGAAAACTTACTCATTCCTTTGTCAGTTTGATGCAGATTTACACCTTTGAAAACACTTAAGTGCATTTTCTACTTTTAACGAACTCTGAAGCTGTTAAGCTAGTTATAGCATATATAAATTATGAATTACTTTTGCCTACTTGTGAGTCTCAAAACATGATGCAAAGAAAGCTAACTTTGCTCTTTACACAGGCACCCAGCACTCACTTAATACTGAAATGGGTTAAAATCATGAAATAGTATATTTATAGTGAGGACAGCTGATTTAAAAACATCTACAGAATCAAGCTTTAATCAAAAGCATTGGGTATTTTTAGTTTTGTAAAAAGTCAAAAGTTGAGGAGTGATAAGCATACTGTTTGTACAAAGTGATGGCCTCCATGAAACCAGCATAAATATTTTAACATTTTAATACAGTGGTGTATAATTTTTAAGGCTTATTGTTGAATTCAAAAGAACTCAACTAAACTGTATTCATTACAACATATGCATGGTAAAATTTTGTTCTGTAAATACAAATTTTATGAATTTCAGTATATATCAGTTCTTGTGGTATATTCTGTGGTTGGTCAGTGTCAGATATTATTTAAGAGTCTCAAAAATGTTGTTTTTTAATTCTGTTCTGTAAGATTCGTAACTTAACCTTGAAAATTCAATTTTATTTATAACAAAAAAGTTTTACTTTCACTTAATGCTGTATATAGGATCCATTAATAATGTACTGGATCGATCTTTTCAGATTTAAACAATAATACGTTCATCATTAAAGGTGAACCATTATAGTATTACATTCCACACTTTTGTACACATGTGCAACAACAAGACAGGGAGTAACTATAAATATGGTAAAATGGAACTGTCATTGGCTCAGTATCTATCATTCAGATAAAGAATTATTGGCATTTTTATATGTTATCAGAATATATTCAACATATTTTAAATACAAATCTTAGGAAGATACTACCCTGTAAACATCCTGGAATTCAAATTTTCTGAATTTAAATTCAACCATCCACCTTTTTTTAGTGATATTGTGAGTCCTAGTAAGTCAAAATATTGTATTCTATAATGCATACAACATTTTTGTGAATTCTGTGAATTTATTCATATTTCTGGAGTTTTGTTTTCTATTAATGAAACATGATTTTGGTTGGTAAAATACAGTATGCAAAATGATTGAGCTGTCAATAGATCTGAATTATCTGCCTGTATGAAGACATGCTGCTGCATATGAAAATTTTAATGAGGAAAAAAAATACTTTATTTCAAACCCATTATTTTAATGATTTGTTAGTATTATGATGGGCAGGAAATCTAGCCCTTAATGTTTTTTAAAAAAGGTTTCAAATTAAGTTCATTAATTATAATCATAAAGCTTTCAGTGGTAGAGCAGGGTAAGTGAAAGTACTAGCATCCATACTTTGTGGATGGGGCTCAATATATACAGTAAATACAGTAACAAGCAGAAGTGAAAAAATCTCCACACAGGCAGCAATAGTTCAAAATATATCTACAAAAAGGTAGATTTTGTTTTAATTAATTATTTGTTAAAGGAAGAAACTATTGATATACAGGGCTTTTCACTATTTGAATTCAAAGTTAACAGCTGCAATACTATTTTGATAAAAAGAATTTCCTAAATCGTATAATAATATTCGGACCAGGACATTTAATTTGTGCATATCATGTTTCATATTGTGTAATGATATTGTGTAATAATGACTGCATTCATGTGAAACTGAAGACATTTTTATTTTTGTTACCACTTTTCATCAGCAGACAAATATTGTTGGGGTGGGTAACTAGAATTCAGACTGTAACATCTTTAAACAAAATATTTTAATGATTGTAAATTTACGTGTAAGGATTGTCGTTCTTGATTTTGTTTATTCCTACATTAAGCTAATTATTTTTGCGGCTTTTGCAAAGTTACAGTCTAGCTCAGTATCAGCTGCTTTATCCAATATTTTATTTTCATTTGATTTCAGTTTTTAATGAACATTAATCAATATCCATCATTTTCATAATGATTGTGATGTGAGTTAAAATTGCTACTTCAAAATTTGTGTTACTATATTTAATCTTGAACTTTTTATGTAAAAAAAATGCATACCATTTTTCATAGAGTATGACAGGTAATAATACTGTATGGGCGACACATTGCAACAGGTAAATGTAATTTGACAGGTCATGCAATTGCAAGTTCAGTTGCTGACAGTTTACATGATTTTTGTAGAAATCTTTGTTTAAAAGGCTAATAATATAATAATAGATGTCTACTTTTTACTGTTTGGAGTTCATTTGAGACAATTTTTGATGGCATCTCATGGGTTGTATTAATGTATTCCAGAGGGTCTAGGGTTGACATATTTTAAGATCTATTCTTCCATATGTGTAGGGAAAGAGAAAACAGGAGGGAAAAAGAAACTGAAATAGGCCTTAATGTACAAAAGGTCAGGTATATTTCCAAATTGGAAAAAGAAAGGGGTTGCAAAAGGGATATTAACATTGTGATGATCAAATTTGTATCATCATTGTGGCAATATTATTTTTCTCCTACTGATATATTTCAGAATATCAGTATGAAAATCTTAATAAAGGAGCATAGCTAATTTATTTAAATTATCACCCATGGCTTTTGATGATAGTAGGGGTATAAAATTTAGTTTATTTAGTCTTAGTTGCTGATATTCTTTTTCATCTTGTTATTAGAATTTTATTTTGTCTTTTTAAGTGCCCCATATTTGACTTGGATATAAATGTCGTTTACACTGGTCAGTATCAAACTATGTCAAAACAGGCAGCCATGGTAGTCAGGGTAAGTATGAGGAGAAGAATTTTGATTTATTTTGAACAATATTTATAAGGTGATAAACCCCACACCACTACTTCATGAAATGTATGTTACGTTTAACAGCAATTTTAACCAGTTTACGTTTTTGGTACACATATATGGAAAGATTTAAGAGTAAACTAAGGTCATTATAGCTGTATAATTATTTTTAACAAAAGAATTTTGTATGTACTTTAAAATCTTGAGAGAACTCATTCAGTATCAAATCAGTGAAGCTGCATGATTAATGGCAGCGGCAAATTTCCATACTCAAAATTTACAAGTTCTTTTTCTGCATCTACATCACAAGATCAGTGTAATTTGATAATTTATAAAAACTAAGGGCTTCCTACCTCTGCAGTCTCAGAGCCTTTCCCCAAGTTATTGAAGCTTTCATAGTTGTGATTTTACTGGTTCAAGTACTGAACGATATCAGAGACCGCCATTTTGTCGAATGGAGAATCTGACCCAGTTACAACCTACTCACTTTAAATAGCAGATTACAACCAGAGCATCAACAGTGATTATGTGATCTGATGTAATGGTCATTTTCACCAATGAATGTAGTATCTAATGGAGGTTATACTAATTTTGATTGGTTCATTGTGCCCTGGTACAAGTATTTTATGGGAGTTTTAACCGTTTATCATGGAAGTTTTATAAATGAGTTTCAAATAAGGGCAACATAGGAAACTAAAATGGCTGAATCACAACAGGGTTTGTCGTCAGATGGTGTTTTTAGTAAGCAAATACTTTCTGGTGATAGTAATGATGACAATGAATTTTATGTATATCAGTCTTTTGGGCAGGAAAATGTCACTGGAAATACCAGTGTGTGACTTTGAGCCTAAAATTGATGTTGAGTGCAAGTCTGATGTACGTGTTGCATATACAGGATACCAGTTATAGTTATTAAAGATAGTCATGTCTGAACAAGCCGACTATGGGAATGCTGGACTTAAAACCTTAATACAGCATTATGGAGAAAAAATGTCTGGCATAAGAGGCAGCAAAGCACTGATTCATGGAAGTGAATCTTTAGTAGAGTTCATGTTAGTGAAAACTTTTCTTTTTGGAACAGAGATATCAAAGAGAGAATACCCATGGGATCAACCTGTGAGAAGCTGAAAATTGCACAACCATAAAGAACAGAAACTTGTTCAAGCTAGTTATGCATATGCATTTCATACGACAGGCAATGAAAGGGAGTTCTCAGCACACATTAATATTCATACACAGAGGAGGAGGATCATATTTAGAAACAATAAACATATTAGTGATCATAGAGAACATCAGAGAACCACCATACAACATAATTAAGTGTGTGTAGATCTCTAGTTGGCAGAACCACTATGGCAACAAAAGAATAGCAAGACTAACTTTCATATCATGCAGATGTATTACCAAACGAAGTACATGCTCTCCATGTGTAAAATTAAGTGACATTAAGCATAAGAAACTGAACTGTGTAAACTCAAAGCAAGATGGATAAAATTTGTCCTGCTTGTGTTTGGTTATTCCTGTGTATATTTTGAGGATGTTGATATCTTCTGCAGATCTTTTGGCACTTAGTTTCAAGCCATCATTTGGTATTTGTATTACAAATTAGATTACTATTATCTATTACATAACATTTTGAAGCAGTGTCATTAAATTATGATGAAATTGATTTTAAAAAAATGCTTGTTGTCATTCTGAGATATGAATTCCTTACTACACTTCTAATCTGTTTATCCTGATTCTTCTTTACCATCTCCTTTAGTTTTACCAATACTTTTAATCCAAAAATCATATTAAATAACATTTAAAGTAGCCATGATAGTAATTTAGGATGCACTTTTTTTTATTTCACCTTTGGTATATTCAAATCTTGAATGTGGAGGAACATGACTACAAAATAAACACATCAGTTTTGGTACCTATTCATTGACTATGAATCAAGTATATAATCCGAGTCCAATTAAATTGTTAGAAAATTTTTAATTCTTTTGATAACATCATAATTAGCTGTCAGATATGGAGTAAGCCTATGGTCTTTCAACCATCCCAACCAAGAGCCCACAACAACCATGTGACATGGTAATAATCGTTATGTAACTAGAGATGACATCTCTCTGAGTATTTTGATGTCAGTAGAGGCTTACCAGAGTGGAACAGTAAGAAAGAGTGACAGCTATTTAAGTGTTAAAGAGGTATTTAACAATGGCTGTTCCTCCTGCCCCCACTTCCTTTTTGGAGATCATACACACACATACAAACTTAGATTAAATCCTGAAATCTTGCCAGCATCCCTGCAGGGGAGATAACATGACCATTTTATCTGATTTTATTGGTCTGGCTATCCCATTGTATTTCTGTTACTTGAACATTATCATACAGTGTGTCCAGTCAGCATGGTTGAGAAAGGCATACAACCATTGAGAGTTGTTGAAGGACTAGCATTACTACAAATATGAAAGAATGAGAACCAGTGAAGATAAAATAGAGTATACATGGTTTAACTGACCCTGATTGGTTGATAATGAAAGTAATATTTCAGTAAAAAGAATATTTTGAGAGCTTGTCCTGCTTGTAACTGATAAAAATCAGGGACAATGTTTTATTAACATAATTTCCATCACTTTACAGACCTGAGTTTTGGAAGACTCATTACTGAAATCAGTAGCTGACTCTTTGGTGTAGTATTGAAAGAACACATTTCAAATTTGTATCAATCCAGAAAATGGTACAGCTGTTATGGTTTTCTATTCACAAAAGCTGTCTTCATAGATGTGTCTATAATGATACAAATGTGATCATGAGCACTCAAAATTTTAAGTTATTAAATTTTAATATCATGGTGTTTGCACAGGTTTACAACTGAATTAGTTCAGCGAGTCTTGAACTCTTGAGTTTTGTGCAGAAACATGGAATCTAAGCAGAATACATCCATAACTTTAGAGGTTTTCTATCTTGGATTTAGTCTCCCTATTGCATTTCACATTGGTATGCAAATTTACAAACAATTAGTATAGTAGTAAGAAAAGTAAGTGACATTTAGATACATATCATAAACAATTCAAACAGTATATGGGGGTATAAGATATCCAGAACATGCTGGAATGGAAAAGTAGAATAACGGCAATAATAAATTTGCCTTTTTTTATGTATGCAACATTATTTTCTCAGCTTAAGATATGACATAATAGGGAAGACAATAAAGAATGTACAGTTAACCATGTGAATTTAGCTACTTAGATCAATTTTAACCTTCTGTTTATATCTGTACTGTTCTGTTTCTGTCAATTCTGGTGATTATGTCTACTGAATCAGTATGGTTGGAAAAAATTTGGCAAATTTAAAGATTGAAAATTTGGCAGATTATGCTTTTACACTGAACTTCTGCCTGAGAGATGTGAATAATTTCATTTCTTGGTTTGTTGATTCTGATTGTTACTCAGTTCAAATGCATCATTGAAAATACACTGATGCAATCTCATACTTTTATTACAAATATTTATTAAAGATATTAGTGAATATAGCTTGAATTAGTTATAAGTTCTGGTTGGAACAATAGACATTGATAAAGAAACTTTAAGTGAGCTTAAATGTCAACCTTTTGGCAGCATGTGATGCAGGATTGCCTAAGACTTCTCTCTATATCTTATGTTACCATGAAAAATCCATTTGTACCAACAGATGATAACTCTTAGGTAACTGTCAGAAATGTATAATTGGCAAATATTCTTAAAGATCTACAAAAATGACTAGAGTTAAAGTTTTTAAACTCACACAGCTGTGTCAAAAATGATGGATTAGTACCTTTGCTGCTGTTGCCACAGTTGATTAGTTAGTTGATTTACTTTGGTTTGTTTGGGGTTTTTTTTTTGGGGGGGTAACAGTATATTTGGTGGAATCCTGAAAGACCATGAATCCAAATTGGTTGATCTGTGACTAAAGAAGGAAAGGCATTTATGTTGGACAAATGAAAGTGTCTATGATGCATGCCAGTAAATATATCAAAGTGTCAGAATTTAATTGAATCTTTAATTCTCAGCAAGACAGAGTTTGCTTTCAGAAGAACTTACTTTTACTTTTGTAAATTATGTTTATTTTGTACTCATATTTAATCATTCATTTACAGAAATTTATTCCTGAAAACATGTAATTCTTTGAATATTTTGAAGTTTGGTTAAATAGAAATTGACATTTTCAATTTCTGTCATATTACAATGCCTTAAACATTTATTATTCACGAATTATCACATTGATGCCATTACTGGTTATTTTAGATGCTATATTTTGTATATTTTGTATTTGAACTTTAAAATGTGTAATAACTTGTAATGCTTTCCTCTTCAAGTACTTCCAGATTTTATTACTAAAAGCAAAGAAATCCATGATTTTGATAACAGTTCATATGATCTTGTTACTCAATTAGGCTGATCAAATGGTGGGACTTGGAAGGTTTTGATCATATATCAAAGCCTTAATCACTGAGCTACCAGAGCCATTTGGATCTCAATGGTTTCCAAGATTGTTACAATTGTTTTGCTTTGTTTTTTGAACGAGTCACATTGTGCAAACACCTCAAGGAATCTTAATCAGTCTTGTAGATTTTACACCAGCAGGTTTGGTGTAGGATTGATAGTAAAGGTTTATGTGAAGTATTAGCAGTCATTGTTTTTTAAATGTATTAATATTGTTGTGAATTTTGTGCAGTTACAGACTAAATACTATGTTAACAAAATTGTCTGAACTCTTGGTCCAAAACAGTATGGTTTGCACATGTTGTTGGTTGTTTTAGCATACACTGTGGATATTAATTTACTTTTATAATAAAAACAAGCATTGTTCCTTTGTGCAAGTAATAAAATTTGGTTTGCCATTTCCCAAACATTTTCATTCTTGACTTTAAGTAAAATTTAATAAGATATTGAATAAATGCACTAAATATTAATAGTTTAAGGCCATTAGACTTGCATATCACTTGCCTTGAGTGTACTAAATGTTCATCCATGATTACACACAGAGTGTATGAGATATGGTCAGAAAATGTATGGGCTATGGCGTTAAGATTGAGCAAGTCCAGATAAATGGAATGCAATATTTTACATTTGCATCTTGAGACATCACCACCAGCCATATTTATAGGGGATTTGTTCAGTTTTAGAGCAACAACTACCTTGCTGATAAAAGCATTGTGGTGGTCAATATGACCAACCCTATTTTTTATCAGGTGATTAAAATGTCCAGCATGCCACCTCTCAGTTAATGACATGCATGATTGCTACCCTATCTATGCTAGATTAGGCATCACTAGCTAATTCTCAACTGGCTGCAAAAGCCTGGAGTGGTCATTCAATGCTCAGTATAATAAATAGGGTTTTGCATCAGATGAATTCACATGTTATGATGGCATTGGTTAGTCTCAATCTCATGAGATGGGATGCTTGCCTGCACTCAGTCACCCTAAAACCATGCCTTGGCACTGCTTTCTGCATCTTTTGGCATGCCTTTGCTCTTTGTCATTAATATCAAGGATGTGCTGAAGCAGCCATCTCATTATCTACCAGTTCAGCTCACCTTGCCCATTACTTCTTTTTTTGCAACTGAATCGATTTCAATCACAGTGGAGAGATCACCAGCAAAAGAACATGAGGTTGAATGATGTTTGAAGGAGGCAATAATTTGGTTCTCAATCAGATTTTAGGCAGCAAAAAAAATCTTCAGTTCTGGAGGCAGTTTGGCATAGGGGAAATTAAAAAAGGTTTCTCCTTCCCCAAGCCTCCAAACAGTCAAATTGACTTGCCATGCAGACTGCCTTCCTATGTGAGCTGAACTCATTAATATTGTAACACTCTGGATAAATCTTATTTCAACAATGTATGGGTGATATAGATCCACTGGATCCATTTCATGATACAGCCTCACCATCACTTGCCATTCAGCAATCACTGCTCATCCAGCATAGGGGACCTTTTGAGAAAACAGTACAGCCATCTAAGAGTTTATGGGGATCTTAGTGACAGATCCATCTGTTTAGCTGTGCTGTTGGCAACATTACCTTAATGTCACAGAGATTTCAGTGAGAAATCTGTCCAGCCAGCCAGGTTATTGGACCAGCATAGGGACTTTTTTGATCACATGGTCTAGCCAACTAGGATTTATGGAGATCTTAATGACATATCTGTCCATTTTGCCATACCTTCAACAACATACCCTTACTATGATGGAGATTTCAGAGAGAAATCTTTCATGTCCAGCTAGTACTGATGATAGCCAGATTGTCTTCTGTGCTACCAGCATTCAGGCTGACCATACACCAGGCAAGTCAGTCAGCTGTTCTGGCAGTGCCAGACTTCATATTTTCATTGATTATTCATTATGGGGAGTTATTGACATTTTCAAACAGGATGGCATTGAGTATTCAGTGCCACCTGGTAGAACTTATCTAGCAAGCAAAACCAGGTCAGGATTTGACTCACAGTGAGTGTGACAAAGCTCTTACAAATCAACTATACTCAGATCCAGCTGTGAAAGGAATTGAATTAAGCCTTAAGGTCAAAGCTAAGTACATTTATAGCTTGTCGGCAACTTCAACGTGTCCTCCTTCTACCACCACTAATTAAGACTACAAATAAAGCATCAGTAGATTTCAAACAGGAGGAAAAGATGATGTCCTTTCCAGTGACCTCCTGTCAGGTAGAATTGCTGACCTGGGGAATTCTAAGGCTTCCCAGTTCGGAAGCCAAAATTGCAATGATATTCTCAGCTCCTCACTGGTACAAGACTCGGACATCTTTTTTAGGTACTGGTCACGTGGTCCATGAAGAGAAAAGAATCTAGCAACAGGTCCACTGCACTGTTTTTAAAGTGGACTAAAATGTATCTGTGCCACATGAGAGCTAGTCCAGAATGTAGTCACTACATCTTCCATGTTAGATTTCAAGACCTTGACTGCTTCAGCTGACTTTGACATGATGTGCTTTCACGCATGTCTGCAGTCCATATCCCTCAAAACTTATCATATCCTGGCTTTGTGGATGACCCCATTTGGGTCACTGTCTTTCTCTGGAGGAAAAAAGTTCTGAGGCAGGCAGCTCAGGAACTGCCCCTCCAGTTTACCACTCAGCCCAAGCAAGAATTTTGAAACAACCGACACCTGCCACTGTGGAGGGATAATAAACTGAACAGAGACAAGGGATCTTTTCAGTGGAACATGTATTATAAATCCCAGCCAATGCCAGGAAACAATAGTTGAACCAGTCTAGGAGGCAACTATACAGAGGTGGCAAAAAAAACCCATGTTTCTCCACCTTCTAGCCTCCTAGCTCTAGACATATCCTTTCTATTGTCTGCAGACAGCCTACCTGTGGCTGGCCACCTCCTTCAATTTCAGGTTCACTGGGTCACTCTATTCTCTCAAACAGATTTGGTGATCTGGTTCTTTTTGGAGGGGCTTTGAATTTGATTTATCCCTTCCCCTCCTCTCCTCTTTATGGATGTACCATTATCAGGATGCCTTTCTACAACAGGAGAGATACAGTCACTCATTGGAAAATTGGCAGTGGAGATTGTACAAAGACCACAATCTCTGGGGTTTTATTCAAGGCAAATTTTTATTTGAAAGGCGATTAAACCATCTCTTCAACCATCTGGACAAGTATGCCATCAGTCTCAATCTGACCAATGCATATTTTTATGTATTCATCCAACCAATGTCCTAGAATTTCTGTTTTATTACCACAACAGGGTTTATTATTATTTCAAAGTCCTACCCTTTTGGACTCGACATAAGCCAATAAAATAGGGTTTCACCTACATTATTGATTACATTGTTGCCCAGTCCTGGTCTTCTTCGACTGCAACAACAACATACTCCAGTCTGTTCTACTCCAAGATAGAAATGATCTTTTGTCACATTTAGTTTGTCTATGATTGCTGGTGAAATGGGAATAGTCTGACCTCCATCCATTCCAACTTTCACTCATCTGTTACCAAGTTTATCACCAACTTGAATCTAATATGGTTTCCTCATGCTCATGTAATCATAATTGTTGAACTTGTTGAGTCTGTTTCCAACAAGGCTTGGATTTTAGCCAGAGAATTCTTGCAAATACCCAGTTCATTCAGTGTGGCAGTGGATGTAATCCCTCACAGCTTTCTTTTCATGCATCCCTTAAATGATGTTGCACCCCTTTTCAAGTCTCCACAATCAGTCAAGATCACTTTCAAGATACAATCCTTAGTGTGTCACTGATTCAGTTCAGCTTGGATTAACATGGGGATCAAGTACATATGGTTGGGGTGCCCAACACCTGTTTGCCAGACTTCACTATTGTCAGCAACATATTGGAATCAAGGGAGAGGTTTCTACACATCAACTTTTTGTAAATAAAGGCTGTCATCAGTGCTTTTCAGTTCTGGAAAGATTGACTCTGGCAAAACAGCCTTCATTATGTCTAACAACTCTATGGTGGTGTCCTGCCTCCTCAAACAGGGTTGCCAAATCACCTGACCTGTATTCTGATTTAGCAGTTTTTATGTTGATGCAACAATCTCCATATCAATGTGCAAATCAGATACATTCCCAGCAGACTTATTGTCTTGGCTGACACTCTGTCCAAGAAAGTTCAGGTCTATCACACTGAATGGTCTCTCTATCAATCAGTCTTTATTTGGATCTGTGCACTTTCAATGTTCTGTCTTTTGCAACTAAGGTTTTTCTCTCATATTCCAGACTAAGAAGGTTTGACTGTTGACAATCTATCAATCAGTTTAGACGGCTTGTAAGCATTTTCCTAAACCCATACCCACCAGGTCCTAGTTCCGAAAATAATCAAGAAGTTATGGGGTGAGACATGATTCTGATAGCCCCCTCTCACATGTGACTAGTCCTGATCTACTTAATCTAGTGATATATATGCCCAGCAAGATTCCAGCCAGCCTTAATCTTCTCAAGGCATGAAAGTTATGAGAGTATTCCATCTGCCTGGTCCATCTTCAAAATTGGTTCTTGTCTGCATAGTCTTGCAAGACAAACAGTTTTATTCTTCAATTGTGGAGAGAATCTTGACAGCAAGAAGACCTTCCACTCTGAAAACTCTGAGGGATAGTGGTGCATTTTCAGGAACTGCTGCCATATCAATAGTGTCATCCTTCTTAGTACTTCAATCCTTCAACTGCCAAGATTTTTCTGTCTCTTTGATGAGAAACATTTGGCCCTATTTCTATTGTTCATGTCTGACACATTCCAGCATCTTAATAACTGTGGTACTGGGAATGATGAACATCTAAAGTCAATTTTACTCTCAACGAAAATTGTTCACTCTGATCTGAAATGAAATCAGTCCTGGATTTTAACGTCGCCTAATTTGAACCTTCAGCCTGCATTTTGCTAAAGTTGCTATTATTCAAAACATGATTCCTGAGAACTTTAGTTTCATCATGCAGGATGAATGAGCTACATGCCTTGGTCCGCTTGACACAGGCTTTGTAACCAAAACTAGGTTACTGTCTGTCAGTAATCACAGAGTCATCATTCACTCACTCTCTTCTTTAGGTAAAGTGTTCCTGTTTGTGCAATCAGGCACTACCTGAAATGCACTGAGACAAGCCATGGCATGTGCAAATACATCTTTCTTCAATGGAAAGCTAGGAAATAGTATATCACACCTTAAGCACTTAAACTTTTTTTTCTAAAGTGGTTTATACTCTTGACATACTTGGAGGTCTCACAAGATCTCATATCTTGAAGGTTACGGCTCATGGGATTTGAACAATCTCTCTGAGCCTTGCATTCAGATGTAATGTGTAAGTGTTGGCCATCTTGCCAAGTCAATCATCTCAAGTTTGTGTCCCAAAGATTTAATTTTGCAGAGGCAAACCTTGAAACTGGTAGGTCTGTTAGTGGCAGCCCAGATGACCACCAGATCCAATTCATGCAATCAACACAGCCTATCATCTTCATGCATTCTCCAGTGAAATTTTTTAAGTGAAATGATTTTAGTAATTGCCTTCTTAACCATATGTATGATCACAGATCAAGTGACCTCATGCTGTGTTGCATATGTAATTAGTAGAATGGGTTATCATTCAGGTTATTGTTCGATTGGGGAATCCAGCTATCATTCCCTAGGTAATCCAAGGTAGAGTTGAGGTCGGATGTTCAGTATTCCCTCATCCCCTTACCTAATCTTCTAACATATGAGATTTAGGTAACATATTTAAGGAAAAAGCAAATTTTTAACTAAATTATATTTTTCAGAGAAGACTTACTGAATGACACTACTTAAAATCCCTCCTAACCACCTCACCATGCAAGCATCCTTGTTAGTATATTGCTTAGCTAAAAAAGTTAGTGACCACCAGGCTGTGTAATGAGATCTAATGGTTAAAAGTTATTGCCCATTATATGAGAGAAAAAGACAATTTTTGTCTTTTAGTAGGGCTGGATTAATGAGGTAGCAGGCTAATACTCCTAACATAATGTGATTGGGTAAGTATTCTCAGAGAAACAATTTATTTAGAAATTAGCTTTTTCAAGGTTACAAACATATTTGGAGCTTATTTCTATCTTTTGCTCTTAAGATCACATCATCAACTTTTTATTCTTGGAAAGACTGCTCTGGTGGCCTGGTGGTTAAAGCATCTGCCTTGGATGCAGGAGGTTGCAGGTTCCTTCTTGGATTTCAGGCAAAACTGACAATTACCTCCAGGAGTTTATGAGTTAACCCTTTCCCTCATAGAGTGTATGGATTTTTAGCCCTTTGATGCGTATGTAGCAAAGTTACATAGTGCAGTCCGCTACGCATAGACTTGTTAAGCAGTGAAGTGTATGTTGCATTTAACAGCAATTTTAGCCATTTTAAGATTTTGGTACACATATATTATGTATGGAAAGATTTAAGAAAAAAAAAGGTCGTTATAGCTGCAAAATTATTTTTGAAAAGAATTTTGTATGTGCTTTAAAATCTTGAGAGAACTCATTCACTATCAAGTCAGTGAAGCTGCATGATCAACCGTAGCGGCAAATATTCATACTCAAAATTTACAAATTTTTTGTCTGCGTCTACATCACTAAATTAGTTGAATTTGATAATTTATAAAAACTAATGGCTTTCTATATCAGTCTCAGAGCCTTTACCTAAGCTATTGAAGCTTTCATAGTTTTGATTCAGAGACCGCCATTTTGTAGAATGGAGAATACAAGACATGTATGACCTATGTACTTTAAATAGCAGATTTCTACCCAAGCATCAACAGTGACCACATGATCTGGCTTGATCATTCTCGCCAATGAATGTAGTATCTAATAGGTGGTTTTCCCCAAAGTTGGTGCTACAAAAACCCGCTCAAAATGGCAGCTGTTTACAGAGTTGCCAAAAGGCGCTTATATGGGCATTGGGTAAATTGCCAAAAGGCACCTGTATGGGACGTTGGTAGAGGGCCAAAAGGTGCTTGTATGAGGTAAAGGGTTCAACTTTCTCAATTGAATTTGTCCAAATTTGACTTCATTCTGACATGGAAGTCTTTTGAATGCCAGTCCACCATCAACAATTACATAACTTTATCTCAGAAAACTGCTGAACAGACTTTGACCAATTTTGATACTGTGTTCTGGGCCTTTCATTATTGGAGAAATGATGATGATGTACCATTAAATATGGATGAAGACATAAAACTAGAGAAACCTTGAATCAATCATTTTCATAGCATATGCCATTTTAGGAAGTATCCTGCAGACAGCTGATTTTGCATTTGGCTTTTTACACAGAAGTCATGAGATTAGTGATAACATGTACACATGGGCCTCTTGTTTTGTTCATGTATCCTGCCATTATCACACTTTGTTTCCAGCGCATAACTCTCAATTAATTTAAGATATAGCTGTGAAACATGGTACATGTATGGACTTGAAGCCCATAAATGTCATAGCTATTCATAATTCTGTGATTTCAATATTTGTTATGGGTTTTATTTTCTATTCATCCATCCATCTGTTATTACACAGTATTTTAAGCATTTAATTTTTAGGATTATAAATCACAATCAGCAAATGTTAGATTTACTTTAATAAAAGAATTGTATCATATGGTTATCAAAAAATTAAAATTGCACAAAATACTGAATATCTTTTTAATCTGAATCCATGACATATTATGACAGCTAAAAATGATGCACTACATGTTAGGATCTATTGTTTTGATATTACAGTGATAAATTAGTTGACCATCTCAACATTTTTTTTAGAAAGAACGATTTGAAAAAGGATCATTTTACATAGTGTTGGTTGTGAGGCCAGTTGATGAATCCTGTAGCACCATTGAGACCATAACACAAGCAGGGGATTTGGATCTGATCCGGAGGAAGAATGTTACATTTTGGGTGGAGAATGCACTATCCAGTAAGTAAACATAAAGTCTTTTTTCTTGTTTTTAAAAATTGTTTAGTGAATGATTTTTATGGCAGGTGTGGGATAGCTTTAAGCCACCTTTACTTTGAACCCAAAGGTTATGTCTCTATTTCACATTATTATTTATACTTAATAGTGATGTTTATGATGATGATAATAATGATGACCAGAACATCACAACAATTAATCCCACTTAATGACTTTTGATGGACTTTATGGATTCAAATTTTATATCAGTTTAACTAAGTTGGCATTAGAATTATTTAAGTAATTTACAGATTGGTTCAATGTAGATCATTGCATTTTTTACGTTTTTGGTTTACCAGTGAAAGGCTAGGAACTTGCTCTGCAAGCTCTCATGCTTTGTGGCTAGTATCTACCAAGTTTTTTAATTTGATAACTATCTCAGTCTTTTAGAGATTCTGCTCAAAAAACCTTTAATTCCCTTTATTTTGCTGTATGATTGATGGGTTTAATATGGGTTAGAGAGTATACAGTTTGGTCTTACTCCAGATGTGCACCTTTCAAAAAAGTGCTAGCTCCACATGCACATTTTCATTTCTCGAACTTCCGAGATAAATTGTAAAAAAAAAGAGCTGATAATTTTTTTTTACATTTTATGTATTTGGTAATTCATTCATTGCACTTTTAGAAGCTGGTATTATCTAGTTTGGCAAAATTCTTTTTCCCTATTTTAATAGCTGCCAAGAATAATGTACTTTAGACAAATTCAGGTTGATTTTTGGAGCACAAGGGAGAGGTCATTTTAGTTAGCAGTGTCCTAAGATTATTTAAAATTTCCAAAAGGACAATATCCAAAAAAATTTCAGTCACATTACATTAAAGTAGCATATAGGTATGCCAACATTCTTCATTGTGCAATCAACTTCACCTTACATTCATCACTCTCTCAAAAGTACATAATAATTGGTGAGTGCCACCTTAATAGTATCCTGCAAAATCTGGAGTCAAACGAGCAGAAAACTAGACTATTGATACAACACCAAAAACAAGCAAAATTTATTTTGTGATAAATCATCTACATTGACTCTCAAGTTCTGTGTTGTTCATTTGGTACAGTATTGATGTCATGAAGCAATAATGGAAGTAATAATGAAACTTCTCATCTTCCTTAAGGATCTCTAAGTGTCAGTTCAAAATTTCTCTGAAACTTGCTTGCCCACAATTGTCAGTATCTGTGAAGCCAAGCTCTGTACGAAGTATTCATTTTGCTTGGTTACTTTGCTGTCTTTGATCGCAGTTACGAGTGAGTCCGTTAATTTAAGGTAGTCTATGTTACATACACAATAGCATTTATAACAGTGATTGATCAAATAAAGTGATTTCACCTGACATATGACCTAGATTATAAGCTTGTAGGATTTTCATGCATTTTAACTTTTCTTTTATTTCAACTCCATTATTTTATTTCAAAGACATAATTGACATGATGATAACAAAGGAGTCCAGCTTTTATTTCAACAATACAACAGATACATCTGCAAGTCAAAACACAGTAAGCACCTAATTTTAGGTTCTCAGAGAAACGCTTGCAGACATAACTGTAACGGTAGATTGACACATTTTATGTTCCATTACAAGATTAAAGTACTGCCTCCACTCAGTATAAGTGACATTTCATTGATCAAAATTTCCTTACCTATCATTGTGGTGTACTACCATTTGGAAAGAAATGTAAAAAGTTTTTTCCTTTTTTTAAAATTTTGATTTTTCATAATGTTGATTAAATTTTAAGGTCCTATGTACCATTTTCGACATTAAAACAAGTGATATATCAGAGTTACCATTACTAATTTTGATCACAATTTTCTTCAAGTTCAGTAAATAGGGATCAATTTTGGGGGGATTTTCTGGTTTAAAAAATGGGATCCACACCTGAACCTGTGTTATAAGCAGGTTCACGAATTATCGGGGTGTGAGTGATCGAGAGTGTGGTGTATGTGACTTTATGGGTTGGAAGCAACTTTGCAGTAATCACTGGCATTAGTTACCAGATTTGCCTAGTAATGAAAACTGGATAATATTGAACAGTAAATGATAAAATTAAGACACTATCATTCTTTAGCAAATCACTTGCACATCAGTATGTCAGTTAGCAACAATAATTACTTGGCATTTCAGCATTTGTGCAGGTAAGCAAATACAATGGCAGTGTCTATCATTTACCTTAAATAGTGGTAGGCATTCTGTGTCCACCCAGTACTTTCTTTCATTGTTTTTTTGTTTCCCCCACCCAACCTGGTAGTAAAAAGAAGACTAATTTTTTAGTCCATCTTTGAAAGATGGTATCAAAAACAGTATAGATATGATTTACGTAGTAAATACCATTTATTTTTCAGGTTCAGAGTACTACAAGTCCACTCTGGCTATTGCATTTTTTTTCTTTGCATTTTACATTGCTGCCTTTCTAATTGGGGTGTTCTACCATGGATGGTAAGTCTCAAGGATCTCAAGAGTTTGTTTTGATTATCTTCATACCCAGTGGCAATTTCACAGAGAACATTTAAATGGCACAGACTTTTTACTGAATTGAAACCACACATTTTGAAGACACTCATAAAACACCTGTAGCAGCTTAATCATCTCAGACTGTAATTAAGTATTCATGCATTTTTAATTTATAAGAAAATAAACTCATTTTCATTAAGTCATTTTATGGGTATAAAATATATTCATGGTACTTAATTTCATGGGTTTGACATGTTAAAAATAAAAAACATAATTGAATGATCATGTACATATCTCTACAAAATTATGCCATCTTATACTTATATGTATTTCTGCACAATCAAGTTTAATCCCTACTGCAGTAATTGGATTCATCAGTTATGTTATTCCTTGCTAATACTTAGGATAAATGCAGAGATATACATCAAAGATGTTGACATCCATTTAAATGTATGTAGAAGTACACAAGCTTAATTTCATTTGTGTACAATTAGGGTTTCCAGAGTTGGTAAAGACTGCAGGAATCTCTTGGCATTTAAGAATTAGGCACTTAAACCATGCCAGTGAAAACAAAACTGGCTTTCTTGAAACAAAGCTTCTGCATTAACAGTTATAAACAATTACGTCAAGAGTTGAGTTTCTTAGTTATCACAGTATCACTGACACAGTGGTCAAACAGCAGGAATTTAGAAGTAAAGTCTACTATTGGAGGCCTACCTGATTCTAAAGAGTTCTTTAGTTGTTAACAAGATTCTGATACCATGTGAGCTTGGTTGATGACTCTTGTTTAGTCCGTGTGATTGAAAGATAATTGTGTTTTTTGATGTTTTCAAAGCACATCATGGAGAGAAGCTGTTGTTTCATTTAAAGGAAAAAATAACTCTGTGCCAGTTGTGTGCACAGAACCCACTTATTTAGCTGTCAACGAATTGTCCATGGAGGAGCTTGGATCACACATTCCTTTGTGGTATTCAGTTCAGGTTCAGTTTAGTTAAATGCGCAGAAGAACATTGGAAATGTTTAGTCCGATAAGGTATTGCTCTACCTGAAATCATCTAACTCTAAGACATTGGAATATGTAGGTGTTTGTGTGTGCACTAGATCACTTGTAACATTATGATAAATATATTCCTTTTTAACAAACTGCTTGATTTATATGTTATAATACTCATTCACTGAATTTAAATACATTTATTTTTCAGTAAGGAAAATTGGGGCTTGTTAGAAATGCGACTGGCTGAAGAAGGTAACTTTTATGCCACAATCAGTTTTCCAAAAATGTTGGCAAATAACCATGGTTGGAAACTTAGTATTGCAAGTTTGTTGATATTTGTGTAAGAACTTTTTTGCAGCTTAGTAGAAAATCATGATAGACTACCTGATCATAATACATTGGGAGAACATCTGCAATGTCACAAATCAAACTCTCCCAAGCTTATAATGATGGTAACCATGCCTTTTGGCATGTTTTAGCAACAAAATTGCTAAGGTTGTGCTCTACAGTTTAGAATTTTGAATTTCAGCGGGTTTCCTCACTAGTTATAATGGCTATTTAAAAAAGACTTTGTATATCTTAGGTATTGTTCAAAGAACCTTTAATTCCCTTTATTTTGGTGTATGATTGATGGGTATAATATGGGTTATGGAGTATACAGCTTGGCCTTACTTTAGAAGTGCATCTTTCATAAAAGTGCTAGCTCCACTTCCTTATTTTCACTTCCCGAACTTCAGAGGTAAATTGTAAAAAGAAATAGCCAATAACTTTTTTTTACATTTTATATATTTGGTAATTTATTTATTGCACTTTCAGAAGCTGGTATTGTCTAGTCTGGCAAAATTCATTTTCCCTATTTTAATAGCTGCCAAGGGTAATGTACTTTAGACAAATTTAGGTTGATTTTTGGAGCATAAGGGAGCAGTCATTTTAGTTAGCAGTGTACTAAGATCATTTAAAATTTCCAAAAGTATAATATCCAAAGAAATTTCAGCTACATTACATGAAAGTAGTATAGAGGTATGCCAACATTCTCTCCACTGAACATGTTTTAAATCCAAACAACTTCACCTTACATACATCACTCTCTCAAAAGTTCATAATAACTGGTGAGCACCACCTAAATTGTCAATCTGCTTCCCAAGATGGTCTCCCCTTGGATAGATGGATTGGTGCCAAATTCCATTAGTCTTTGGTTATTAATTCTGCTGTCACCTGGCTTGCAGGTTCTCACTAGAGACCTATCAAATATTTTCCCTTTTTTTATCCCTTTACCTAGATTAATCCCTTGTTTGTTTGGAGCAGGATGTATGATAATGAATTATTATTATATTATTTAATAATGAAATATGTCACTATCAGATGACCTTCTCCCACCCTGCTCTGATGTATTCCATTAGGTTAGGGCCTAGAAAAGAATGAGACACTATTGTGCATGGGCCTATAACATGGAGTTACACTGGGTTAATGTACATGTTCTATTAGAACAGGAAGATGGTACACTTCTCAATGATAAGAGTTTTCCATTGCACATAGGATAAAATATCCATTAATGATATAGAAGTATTACATCATTAAAATTAGTTCCCCCAACCACCTCCCTCAGTTCTGATTATTGTGAGCTTATTTGCCAATATTTTTTCGCATATTGTTTCTGATTTAAGAATTTTTGATAAAGTCAAATTGGCTCAAGATAGACTATTGGTAATATTAATTATATTAAAATGTTTTTGTTGTAGGGTTTAACGCCATTTTTCAGCACAAGATAGGCTATACTTGGCGGCCAGCATTAATGGTGGAGAAAAAACCCTGGAAAATCCAGGGAAGAACCACTGACCCACGAGAAGCTACTGGCAGGCTTTCTCACTTAGCCTAGTCTGGACTTGAACTTATGCAGACAGAGCAGACAGAGGTTAGATGGCAGTGATCCGTAACATCCCTTTAGACCACTCAGCCACTCTGGGCCCTTATTATAATGTAGATTTCTTAGCAACTAGGGCTGTCATTGGGTAACCGGGTACCCGACCGTATAGAAAAACCCAGGTAAACGTGGGTACCTGTAAAAAAAAAGAAAAAAAAATCGATACACTCGGATTGATACAAAAAATCGATACACTTGGATTATTAAAATTCATTGGCGTTGTGCAACCAGACAAATGGTTATCTCCAAGGCATTATATACCAAGGTTAAAACATTTGTTCTACAGGTAATAAACCTCACTGTAGACAATAACTATTGAATGTGGCTGCTAAATGATCGGTGGTATATTGCGTGCTCTTTTAATGAAATCCAGATGGATACCTTTGATTTCCGAACAAACATATCCAAAAAATCCCACCATGTATATTATGAACAATCATCACCTAGACACCTTGAAATCTTCGTAATGCATCAAAGTAATCTTTGCTCATTGTTTTTCTAGTTGACTAGCGCTGCGAATTTCGAACGTTAGCCATGATACATATACCAATATGTCTATTTTCGATACTACTATGTTTTTACCATAACTATTTTAAGAATTATAATTCCAAAATAATAACACTTATGTGACTGTGTGGTCACATGGTATAACTGGGGCATGCATGCATGGGTAATTCAAATCTGTGGTCAAAAGCAGATGAATAAACATGGTCTGTTCTAACAAGGACTTATACTTTAAAAAAAAAAATGTGAGTGTTCTAAAGCTTTTAATGTGGCTGATCACAGTGATCATTAAAAGTTGGATTATGCCTACCATCTGTGTGCAAAGGTCATTCTAAATAAATTTATTAATTAACAGCATGTGGTCAGACAATTCGCAGCAACATCGGTGTTGACTAATCAGACCAAGTAGTACATGGTTAGCCTCTATCACCATAAAAAAAAAATATTAAAGAAATGGAGATAACAATTAGTTGGTCTACAGTTGTACATGTCATTCATATGCTAACGGGTACCCGGGTATCAGTTAAAATTTGCAACGGGTACCCGGGTTGGTTTTTCGTGATTTTTGACAGCCCTATTAGCAACATTTCCTTAGTTTTAGCAGCTTTTCCATTGTTTGTTTAAGACAGATTTTAACACTTGTTTGTTATATTTAGATAGCTAGAGTTATTACCAAGACCTAATTAGGTTCTGGATAATGCAGCCTTTTTTTTCAACTTTTTGCCTATTTTCAAACATTTGGACCAACCTTACTATATTATTAAGCAAAAAACACTTGTGTTAGACAAATGAACTGTGGTAGGCTAATTTGTATGCAAATGCATATGAGGTAGACAGAATGAAATTTGGTGTTTGTGTTTGGATTTTTTTTAAATAGTTTTAATAATTTTAGTCACATTGCAATGATGTCTGCAGTGTAGCTGTTTATAGAGATGAGTAGCACTGGAGCATCATATCACAAACAAGTAGAATCATATCCCACCCAGTCTGATTATCCTGACACCAGGCTGACCAGTCCTAACATATACCTTTTAATTCTGAGTGCCAAGCAAGGCTGCTGTGAGAAACATTTTATAAGTCTTTGGTTTGACTTTGCCAGGGTTCGATCCCATTACCTCCTGCATTTGAGGCAGACTCGCTAACCACTTAGGCTACCCATGCAAATTGAAATTCAGATGGACTGGTTAGATTTTTAGAAATGTTTCATTTGTAACACATTTGTAAACTTCTTGTACATTTCTGAAACAGAAACCTTTATGCCACAAATTAGCAAATATAGCATGCATAATTTTAGGCATATGTTGATTACATTTTCTTGCAATTAATTTTTAGAGTTTTGGGAGATTGTCTTTATTGCAGTATGCAGTGTATAGTACCATAAATGTTGTAAATATTTTGCTTTTCTTTTTGGTCAAAGATTATGGTAATTTTTAAGTTTTCTTTAGCTTTACCTGTTTGGGACATTTACTCTTTTAGCTTGTATTTTTGTGAAAACATTTTTTGTTTTGTTTGAGCCTCCTGACTCCTTTTTTGGACATATGTCAGATGGATCTTAATTGTTTAAAATGACCAAATTGTTTTAATCTTTCAAAGGGACCAAAATCTGGGTACTTTATATGTAACAAACCTAACTAAATTTTATTTAACCTGCTAGATTCATCCTTTCTTACGTCAAGTACCAATGTCACAAAAAGGATTTTCCCCTGAATTTATCATATAGCATCTGGCACCTCGACGCAACTTTGAGTCCTCATTCTGCCAAAGACAAAATGCAGCTGACACCAGTGAACAATTCTCACTGGGCAAGTCTGCTACTAGTCCTGGCTATTGCACTTCCCTATCTAGGAGTTTTAATGACATTCAAAGCAAATCATCATGTCCCAACATGAATGTACTCTCACCTTTAGAGATCATCACTTGCAGCCTGCTTTGGCAATAGCCTTCTTTGTCATCCCACATAGCTGACTTCAAATACATACACTGCCATCTTCTCTACTCATTCCAATAATATCTAGGAGAAACATTGCTTTCTACATATCTGTTGATGTTTTCCAGCTTGTGTTGTTTTATCCACCTCTCCACTTCCATCAATGGCCTCTTACAGAATTCCTCCATCTGTACACCTCTTAACCCATTAACCCCTGGAAGTGTTTGTCGTTTTCGCCAGAAATATGAGTAGGAAATCGATTTTGGGAGATATTTCTGAATACATTATAATACATTGACTTGGAAGACATTTTCAGTTAATTTAATACCTATTTGTGTTAGAAACGTTGACTTTCATTGGCTCTTTCACCTAAGCATGAGCAGAAGGGAAAAAATTGGAGTTCTTGTTTTTTTTGCTAAACTTTTTTTTTTACTTAAAAAATTTGTGTCAAGACCACTCTTCATTCTAATTGCCCATCTTATCCTACTTCTTGCAAAGGTTCACATGTCTCTGTGCAATTCAGACTGGTCTGTCTTAGATCTGAGGCCAAAAAGTCAAAAATCTGGACACATAACCGGATCACAACTTCGGCCGAATTTTGGCTGGAAAAAACTTGGGTCCAAAAAGTGATTTTTCCCCTCTGCATTTTGTAGTGCAACTAGAACATCCACATTATTTAGTATCATCATAAAGCTACATCTGTCTACCTTTCTATAATACCACACACTTTTTTTTATTATGTCGCACATGGCCTTAACGCTACCGACCTCAGAAGTAGGCTACCACATCCTGCCCTGTAAATGCTAGCAATTAATGAGTTAAGAAAGACCTGCCTTCTTTCAAGCATTTACTGCTGTCTGATTGAAGAACTGGTATGTTACATTGTTCTGAAGTGTAACTTTAGCATATCTTCTTTTCACAGTGACATCTAACTTTAGCCCAGCCTTGTGTAAAATGCTCACTCATCTTGTACACAGCCATCAACACTGATATTACAGGTATTGAAATGTTGAAACTCATGGACAGAAAATCCTTTTCTGACATGCAACAACTGGTTTGCAACTTTGTAGTGATAGATTCCATAATTGACCTGTTATAGATGGATGTATTTCAATAACATGAGAACATGAGTCCCCCATTCCTTTAAGAATTCTGCTGCCAGACATGCATTGGAGTTAGTCTCATGCATGGCTCCAGCACTCTGCATCGTTGTTCAAAACTCAGACTTCTGTGCCTTAACTACTTTGTAAATCTTCTGCTCACAGAGAGATGTCCATTCTAGTCCATGTCTTTGCTGTTAATAGCTGATCACAAAGCCAGTCACAGATTTCAAGCCTTCTGTTCAATGGCCACATAAAAGAGGTCAGGAACTAGGTCACACAAGAGGCTACTCTGGTCAAGCTTACTGAAAACTTTTGTCTGACATATTTAGAATGTCTCTTTAGGGTTGGCAGGTCTGTCAAATTGTATGAGATGCCTAAGATCTTGTGCTAGCATCTCATTTCGAATGCTTGAACCCTTCTTTGTAGATCTGATGTGAGTGTCCATGTTTCACAAGCATACACAAAGATGGATATGACAATCGAGCGCATCAGCCTTATTATGGAACTAAAATCAATGTTGGTATCTTTCCATATTGGTCTCAACCTTTTTATTGCTGCTGTTGTCTGGGCTATCCTGCAAAGTAGATTTGGTTTGGTGCCCTCATCTGTGATAATTGATCCCAAGTTCTTGAATCTTCTGACTTTTTCCAGATTCTCTCCTCTTATCTTTATTTCTGCACTGGTGCCATTGGTGTTGTTTCTCATCATTCTTTTTTCTGTGCTAATCTCCATACCATATGTTATGGAGGTTGTGTCAAGGTGCTCAACCAAGTCAGCCAGTTCTCAACAACCTGCACCAGGTTTGAGCTGATGATGTACTTCCTCATAGTTGCCCATGAGGCTGCATGTCAAATCCTATCAAAGGTCAAAGGCCTTTTTGAAATCTGTAAAGACATGGCATAGATTCTGCTGATGATGAAGGTATTTCTTGCAAAGGAGTCTGAGAGTAAAGATTTGTTCTATGGTTCTCCTTCCTTCTCAGTAGCCTGCCCGCTCTTCAGTAATAATTTTCTCTGCTTGAGGCTTTAGTCTGTTGAGAATTATCTTCAACATGACTTTGCTTGGGTGACTGATCAGATAATTTTGGTATAGCTGTAGGTTTCCTTTCTTTTGGAGCACAATGACCAAGGATTGAGTCCATGTGGAAGTATTAGAAGTGTCAAAGCAAAGTACCTGAACCAGGTCAAATCCAATATCATTCCATCACAGCATTTAATTCATATGGGCATAGAGTTAAATATTTTCCTGTACTAAGTTTGTCTTCCTTAAGACAATCATCTGTCATGCCTTTCATCTGCTCAAATAGTTGAAATCCTTGGGCATGAAGGCACATCACTTTAAGTCAATTAAGAGAAACGAGTAGCTTTTTCTTCCAGTTGTGTAAACAGATAAAGATCTATCCTTAAAAACCCTTGGTAACACAGATCAAAATATTCACTTATGGCTTTTTAAAAAGTTAGCTCATATTCAAAGGCTACCATTCAGAAATATTGCAACTTTAGAGAGGACATCAGCCATTCTGATATGGGTCCACAGGTGCATGAGTAGTCAATGGCTCAGCCTTAACAGATCATTCTCATCTCACCTCTGTGTTTGAGTCTTGACTCAACCAATGAGGGCATGCCAGCAGCTTACCTTGGGTCAGTGTGGTTCTTCCCAGGGTCTTCCTGGTGTTATGTGTATCTGTATTTTCTGTAGCTTCTGATTTTATTTAATTGTTGTAATTTTTACTCATGGTCGTAAACTATGTAGAATATTTATTAAATTGTGAGCATCATTTGGGTCTCTTGAAAACAAATTATGTATGATTTATAAATAGATTTTTTTTAATGTACATCTTGACAATTAGCAAAAATAATTGTAATAATAAGACTTAAAATGGCACCTATTGCATATTTTCTCAGTGACTAATGGGATATAGAAGTTTCATGAAGAATTCTATGAATTCCCATTGGTTGAGTGAGGTCATGTGAATGTACGTAATTTGTCATAAATCAATAATGTGTGTTATCACATGGGGTCTGGCGAACTAGTCGCAGTATACATTGTATGTAAGGAGGAAATTAAGCTTTCAGTTTCATTATGATTTCTAGAGTCATTTACGCTTTTTGTGTTCATGATGTAAATCTGCAAACGTGTTTTAGACTGTTCATTGGTGATAGAAAGTGGTCATTATTTAGACTAATATTATTTTGGAACTAAAATTATTCAAAAGAATTCCGGATAGTGCCATCTTGACATCATCATGGTTCTTGGAGAACCAGTACATTTCCAGTATTGAAAATATTTAGGGACCTTTTATTTCTTATTGGCTTTTATAGACCTTTATAAGGACTAATTTGGATTCACATGATTGTACTGTAAGTTCCCCTCATATTTTTCATTTCTTACTTTAATAATTAAACTTTGTTGGTTTGCTTGTTTTCTTACCTAAGATTGTGAACATGGAGTTGTTGTTGTTGGGCTTAATGCCATTTTCAGCACACAATAGGCTATTTATGGCAGCCAGTATTAATGGTGGAGGAAGAAACTGGAAAATCACCGGAAAGAACCACCGACCCACAAGAAGCTACTGGCAAGCTTTCTCACATATCCACATTCGCCGAATCCTAGACTCATGCAGACAAAGGTGAGATGGCAGTGATCTGTAACGGACAGCGCTTTAGACCATGGAGTTGTAATATCTGGGCTCTTCTTCCACCAGATATACCTATTGCCAAGCATAGTCAGTCTTATGCTAAATATGGCAAACCCCAGGAATCACAAATCACAAATCTTTATTGACCCACTAGCTAATTTCAACTTGTCTCAACTGATGGTTATGATGCAGTTTCAGAAAAATTCCACACAGCCAGCTGGTGACCTGAAAAAAAATTGTCAGGACTTTGTAAACAATTTGTTTAAAATGGTGTTGGCTCAGAAATCAGCTTCTGAAAGTTAATTCAAATGCTTTTTGCCCTTTGACTGAATCAGAACCTACAATGGTTTCCAACATGGTTAAACAAGGCATCCTTTCAAGCATAGTCTTCTCTGGCTCACCTTTTGTATAAGACCTGCTCCTGTTCACTAGCTACAGCAGCAGAATCATTGAAATTGATGCTGCCTTGGTTGACCTGAACTATCAACACAGTTCTATCATGATGCTTCAGTTTCATGACATGTCCTTCTTTCATTGCTAAGAACATGTAGTTACTTAGAAATTGGTCCTTTGTCTTGAATTTGCTCCCATCATTGGACCATTCTTCCCATAAGCATCTGCATGGCAATATAACTAGAATATAGTGAACAGATCAGAAGAGGGAGATTTCACCTGTTTTTTTACCAGGTAGTTAGTAGAAAGAGATGATATTACTACTTAGGCTCAATTGTCCTGCATCCATTGGGTTGTCCACTGAGCTTACAAGGAACTAAAAAATTACAAGATGAATTATCTAACGCATTTTGGTTCATGAAGTGTCATCACCACATATTATTTGAATCTAATAGCTTTCTGTGACTGACATTATTCAAGCTGTGCAATGTAGGTTAGATCGAACATTATGCAGCTTTGATGCCTATTATCTTTATCTCAAAGGATCTCAGTTGGACCTGCTTGAACCTACATCTGCATGTCTGCTAGCCAAGGTTGCGATTTGTTAACTCTGTCTTGGCAGATCAAGCAATATTTAGTGCTTTGCCCTAGCAACATCTGTTGAATTTCATGAGTTGACTCCCTTAGTAATGCCAACTAACCAATAGCATGTAACAGTGTTGCAATGTACATTAGCTAAAAATGGTGGAGACAATTGACTTTGAAAGGATACTTTGTAAGTTTAACATCGAAAGAATGACCTTGTACTAGAAAGAAGGCATGTGTGTATTTGAGTGAAAAGTGTTTGTACAAACATGGACCAACTATGGAAAATTGCTTATTTTATGATCCAATTCAAGTTCAGTGCTGCCCTTATTTCAGTAGGAACAGTGTTCAAAATTTGAGCAAGTAGATTTTGATTGGATGCCATGGCTTGCTGCTGCATCCAATGAAATTAATGAACCAGAAGCATAGAAGTATCTGCTCAATGCACCAAGATGTGGATAGGGTTAACATCAGGACCATGGCTAGTGAAAATGATAACAGCACATGCTACCTTCCATTTTGTTCATATTGACCTCAAATGTGCTGCACATACATTGGGAGAAAGAATTTGGGGCCAACTCCAGGGTGATGGGATGCATCTATATCTTGTACCTGTTTTCCCAGCATATTATGATCAGTTAATATATTTGAAAAACCCATTTTTTGAATTATAATATATTTCTAATATAATTCTTACCCAGTCATAATGCAGGCACACCCTCCAAAGCCCCTCTCCGCAGTCAGGAAAAGCAGTCACATCTGCTAATGTTTTGGTGAGCAAACAACTTAGTTTAGCACTGTTGTTGCTAAAACAAGACAAAAGACATAAAACATTTTTCACTTGAAAGTTTGGATTTGAATGGAAATGATGTTAAACTGATCTGTTTGTTTTTTTATATCTACGATAGTATTGTCAAAGAAACAATTTTTACTCCAGAAATTGGTATTGAGATTCCTTCTGCTAAAACAAAATGAAACTATTTTCAGATGACTTATATTTAATTCATCAAATTTATTTTTTTATAAAATAAAATTGCAGATACAGTAATTTATATTAAACTTACACATGATAATGCATTAAAGCCAGAATAACATATTATGCATAGTGTTGAAAGAATTATGGGCAAATCCATGTTGCAGGTCTGTAAATGTATATGTTTTCATTTAGATCCTGAAGAGACAGAAGAAAATCCTATTGTTCAGAGGACACATGGAGCTTCATATGGAGCGGTAGAAAGAGATTCAGGTACTGAGCAATAAATACAGTGGTTGTGTACACTGTCATATTATATTACAGTAATCACTTATAACATTGTTGACTTAACTAGACCCATGAATTGCATGCACCACATTAAAGTTTGTCACCCCAACATGAGTTAGTATTGCTGGCTTTGTAACAGTGGATTAAAAAAAATCTTTACTTGCCATATACAGCTGACTTTCTGAATATATTTGTTGATTTTTTTTTTTTAAAAAGTTATTCCTGATTTGATAGCTTAATATGAAAGTCCAGCATACAATCTTTCAGCATTGTAATGGGTCCTGCATTGAAATGAAAATCCTGCATTGAGACAAAAATTCAGCATATTACATGCTTTCAGTATTGTACGGGTCATGCATTGAGACAAACATACAGCATATTACATGCTTTCAGTATTGTACGGGTCATGCATTGAGACAAACATACAGCATATTACATGCTTTCAGTATTGTACGGGTCATGCATTGAGACAAACATACAGCATATTACATGCTTTCAGTATTGTACGGGTCATGCTTTGAGACAAACATACAGCATATTACATGCTTTCAGTATTGTACGGGTCATGCATTGAGACAAACATACAGCATATTACATGCTTTCAGTATTGTACAGGTCATGCATTGAGACAAACATACAGCATATTACATGCTTTCAGTATTGTACAGGTCATGCATTGAGACAAACATACAGCATATTACATGCTTTCAGTATTGTATGGGTCATGCATTGAGACAAACATACAGCATATTACATGCTTTCAGTATTGTACAGGTCATGCATTGAGACAAACATACAGCATATTACATGCTTTCAGTATTGTACGGGTCATGCATTGAGACAAACATACAGCATATTACATGCTTTCAGTATTGTACAGGTCATGCATTGAGACAAACATACAGCATATTACATGCTTTCAGTATTGTACAGGTCATGCATTGAGACAAACATACAGCATATTACATGCTTTCAGTATTGTACAGGTCATGCATTGAGACAAACATACAGCATATTACATGCTTTCAGTATTGTATGGGTCATGCATTGAGACAAACATACAGCATATTACATGCTTTCAGTATTGTACAGGTCATGCATTGAGACAAACATACAGCATATTACATGCTTTCAGTATTGTACGGGTCATGCATTGAGACAAACATACAGCATATTACATGCTTTCAGTATTGTACGGGTCATGCATTGAGACAAACATACAGCATATTACATGCTTTCAGTATTGTACGGGTCATGCATTGAGACAAACATACAGCATATTACATGCTTTCAGTATTGTACGGGTCATGCATTGAGACAAAAATTCAGCATATTACATGCTTTCAGTATTGTACGGGTCATGCTTTGAGACAAAAGTTCAGCATATTACATGCTTTCAGTATTGTGCATTTCCTCCATTGAGACAAAAATTCAGCATATTACATGATTTCGGCATTGTTAGGAGCCTGCATTGAGTTGAATTATTGCATATTGATGTGTCTGGCAAATTTTTTCCCATGATACGGTTGTAGAGTTACTGCCATTGTACCATAAATTTCAAATCTGTACAACAAAAAAATATTTTAAGCAGCACAAGTTAGAAAACATTTAACATATTCTCATGCAGTTAGGTGTGCATGCCATAGACCTAGATGAGTCTTTTATGGGTTTTATTTCATCAGCTCCATTTTGTATTGAAATATGACTTGTGTCATTTAGCATTATATATTGATGTGGGATTTTTAACATCTTCTGTGTCGTATAAACATAAATGTATCTTTCATAAAAACAATTTTTTGTAACTTGCATTTTTGATAAGCTTACAGTCTTGACAATTAAATTCATATTTTCACATGAAATATTTCTTGTAACCAGGACAGTTCAAGAACCATTCAACATATTCTGATGCAGTTTGGGATGAATATTGTTGTCTCATAGACTTAAATTACCACAGATTGTTTTTATCAGATTCTGGCAGAATCACACATGGTTTTTTTTTCTCTCACTATGTTCTCTATGATAAAAATCAAGATAGTCAGGCATTTAGGTGATAATAGATGCATACAGTGAAAGTAAGACAATTTTTAACCATGTTCTTACAGTGTCTGTTAAGCAACTGGGCAATGTTCTTTATTTATTTGTAGTGAACTAGTGACTCCAAACTTTGCAATAACTGATTAATTTTTGTTTGATTGCCTTCTCTGTGTCTTGATAGTGTAAGTAGATAAAAGCCTTTGTTTCATGTTTACTCATTAACAGTGATACATGGGTAAAGTGTTTTAAACATTTTGAATGTAGTCTTAGTAACCTGCATTGGATATTCCATATCACCAAATTGAGTTCACCCAAGTATTTTTGATATTTACTTGTCTCATCTTTATTGTCACTAGCAGATTGTAATGCAGATAAGATTACTCATTCAGAACATCTGTCGTCACTTGTTTTATGTTTTTTGACCATGGTGGAATATACTATAGTGCTGGTAAAAGCCTCAAATCCGTGAAATTGTTGTTGTGGTGAAATATGCACTTCATCTTGATCAAATGTCAAGATTCCTTCCAGATCTAATAACATATTTTTCCAACATCTCAAGAATCTTTCCAATTCCTTTGTCAGATTTATCATTGATGGCCTCTGTATCTTTGTGGCTTAGGATTGCACAAGCACTAATGCGAATCCACAGCATTACGATTTTAAATCCATCCTAGCCATGATTAAGTTGCATAATTAAATGCACATTAAGAATAATATCCACTTAAACTCATGAAGTATCAAAGCATTTTAACACCAATATAACTCCACAAATCATATTTGATAATATTAGTTGATTGTCTTTGCCTGGTTTGTATGTGTGTGGCAGAATTACCATGTGATTTTATAATCCATCACTATGCTTTTCAAACTTAAATTCAGGTACCTGTAATTGCTATGCTTCCTCAGCCGCATCAGTAGCAATAGTATAATAAAGGTGAAAAGTATATTTTTGTTCATAAACATACTCAGCTGCCTCATTAGCAGTACAGCAGTCGACTTACAACCACGATTGATTCTGACAGACCAGTCGTAAGTTTAGTAGGCTATATGTACAGTACTGTGAAATGATGTTATAAAAATCTTTGAGTAGTATATTATCATAATTTTCTTTCATTATTGTTATACTGTTATTATCATCATTTTCTTTGTTCATTTTATGCCATATGTATCGTCTCTACACCATTTTGTTTCTTTTTTTTACATTTGTCAGGTTTGTTACTGCTGTGGCTCTGCCCACTGGGCGAACAATAAAACTTCTGTATAAAAGCGGCCTGCATGCCTAAATTCTCTCTATCAGTTTGTCTAAATTTAAATTGTGAAGGCAGCTGTTGTCAGTACCGTATTTTCGCATATATAAGATGCGCCTTGTACAAAATTTTACTTATCATGCACCCATGGTGTGTCTTATATATGGGTGTCTCTTATAGTTTTTACACAAATCTTCAAAACCCGTGTTTTATATACCTGTACTTATATTTATGAACTTCAAAACCCAGTTGACACTGCCGCCAAAGTCATTGATCGTCATTTCTGTAGCAATAATTTTAGCCTTCAATTTGATCACTATCGTTGAAATGGCACGGTTACAGTCAGTCACATTGTGAATGCACTTAGTTGGCTAGATTTTCTTCCATGTTCGGCCATCTTGCATTTCTACCTCTATGAGCTCATTTCCTTGGATTCATCTTCGTGATCTCCACATACATTTTTCTCGCTGCAGCCAAATTCTCCCAGCAGCTCTGTTGATGACGTCTAATTTAAAGTCGGCCGTATATGATTTTCATTTTGGCATAATGACAATTTTAAAATTTTTAATAATGCTAAGCAAATTGATCTCTCATTTATATATACCGGTAACAAGATATTATTCCCATGTTTATATAAGCTAACCACATACATTGTGCATTTATTGGTCTATGTCTATATATATTATGGAATACAACCAATAAGAAGAAAAGCAACATAAGCACTTAAAATGATTTTCATAAGCTACTAAAAGCAATGAAGCAAAACTACTGAGGAAATTTACAAAAACACCAACACATTTGATATTATTGGATACAAATATACAATGTCTGGCCATATTCAAGTCAGTGTAATGCTCAGTGATGGGTCATTTTAGTTCATTTGGGCTGTCAGTGTTGGAACATATTTAATGAATCTTTACCAAAAAATTGTCTGTTGCTAAAAAGAATGAGATTGATTATTTGTGAAAGCCTAATTTGTAGTTTCAAGTTGCTATACAATTTATGAAATTTTAAGGAATAAGTTGTATATTAATGTCCATAGCTATGTACCACACTGTAGAAATGGGATATCCCAGTGACAACTGAAGTGGAAAAAAATTATAATAGTTGACTTATTTCAACTGAATATGTATTAATAGTTCTTATTCTTGACATAAGCGTGTTTTGTGAGCGGGTGTTGTCAAGCACATTGCAAAACCATTCAAAAATTTCATTTAAATTTGGGTACGTACTCAATTCCCTTTCTATTTACTCCATTTTCCCACTGCTGCTGAATAAATTCCTTATTGGTTACTATGTTGTTTATTCGATTATTTTCAACATAAAAATATTTTATTCGAGTCTTTTCTATGTATAATTTTTTTAAAATCTCCCCCCTCACCTTATGTCATAGACTATAATAACTGACTTTTCTGAAATAATCGTCTCAGTTTATGTGATGACATGTTAATGTTTGGTAATGATTTATTTGGATGTTGCTATCTGTATGCGATTTAATTATGCATATGAAACATTTGTTGAGCAGATGAAATGCCTTCGTAAAGGAATCAACAAGTGTTTTGTCACGTGATTTTTCGGTCTTTGTCTGGTACCCTGCTTTGTTCTATTTTTAGCCATTGCAGACCCAGTGATCTTGACAATTACGTCTGATTATAATCATCAATGTTGCAACTACAAGACTGATACAACAATTTTGTTCTGCATTTAAACAAGATGCCATGTGTTTTTTTAAAGGCATCAATTGTCACATGATTCATTACTCGCAGTCTGGTACACTATTGTTTATACATTTATTGACGGGGCCCCGAGTGGCCGAGTGGTCTAAAGCGCTGTCCGTTACGGATCACTGCCATCTCACCTCTGTCTGCGTGTGTTCGAGTCTAGGATTCGGCTAATGTAGATATGTGAGAAAGCTTGCCAGTAGCTTCTCGTGGGTCGGTGGTTCTTTCCGGTGATTTCCCGGTTTCTTCCTCCACCATTAATACTGGCCGCCATGAATAGCCTATCTTGTGCTGAAAAATGGCGTTAAGCCCAACAACAACAACAACAACATTTATTGACACTAAGTTGAGTGAAGATATATATACTTAATTGACCTGAACAATAGCACCTCGCTGCTGTTAGGATTTGTAAACTTGACAATTATTGCCATTAGTAATATTCACTAATCATGGAAGTGAACAACATCAACATCTTACAAAGGGAAGCCATAAAGGCTATAAAACCATTTTCCTGCCGACTTCTGTATTGTACCTCAATACTGCCACTTCTCAACTGTTACTACTAATAATAAGAGTAATCTTAATAATTGTTTGTAGCTAAACCAGACATCTTATGATAACATGCAGTAACGATAACTGGATTATGTGTACTTACCTTTTTGAATGGATTAAAATTTAAGTCTTTCTCGGCCTTATGGAATAAATGTGGTTTCTCATGAGGTGTAAATGATATAATATTAACCTTAGTGGCACATATACTTTAGTCAACACTTCTTTCAAGAACAAAAACTTAACATCGGGAAATAGAAATCGGATTACTTAACACACTACGAACAAAATTGGTTCTGGATACATATTACAAAACAAAATGTGGCCGCTTGTGAGGAGTAAATTTTATATTTTTGCACAAATATGCTGGTCACATTAACAGGTTGCCTTTCTTGAGGTGTAATTTTGAACACAAATTTGTCGGGTGGCCACTGGTGAGAGGGGCTGTTCAAGCGGGGGACTACTGTATATGACTTTCATTTAATATTTTTTTTCTTTACAACATTTGAAAATGGTTATTAGATTTGTGTACTCATGCGACTAGCAATGCAAATTATGAGTACCAGGTCACATTTCAGTAACACAATAGTTTTATCTTGTCTTTCAGCAGATTAAAGACATAACAATTGCAATACTCACAATTTCTGAGAAAATAATTAATTTTTATATTGCTTTCAAGTATGTATTACTCTACCTAACAACATTTAAATTTTGCTAGGCTATCCAATAAGCGGTTATGCTTTGTCACCACCAGGTTGGTCTTTTATAATGCTAGAGTGGTTTCATACCTTCCACGTAAGGAAAGATATAGATATTGAGCCGACTTTGAAAATTAAATACTACTAGACAAATTTAATCCGTGAAGCATTTGGACTGACCCAGCATATATGTTTACTGCATGCACCCAAATGATCTATACTGCATCCTCTGACTATTCTAGTTAGAACTTGAAAATTTAAATCACAATTACTGTTTTTATGACTCTACATGATTGTTTTGAGTGTCAAGTGGTGGCAGAAAATTACCAAGTTTTTCCTGACTTTCATCAATATTTACGAAATTCATGGACTTTTCACGGTCAGGAAAAAATTTTGGTTTCTCCAGATTTTCTGGTAGTGTGGGAACCCTGATTTTCAAATGATCAAAATCGTCATCATATTTCATCCATTACAGGTAGTCGTCAACTTAGAACCTATGCAACTTACGATCCATTCGACTTTATGACCATAATTGCTAGCAGCGATTGTCTCAATGTTCTACAATTATTTGATGTTGCTGCAGCAATAACAAACAGGTATTTGCTTGGTCCTTCAAAGGGAGCCTTTAGCGGCGCCTTCAATAACACATGCACTTTCATCAAAGAAAGCAGATGACCTTTGATAAAAGAAGTCAGCAAGAAACTAAAATAAAAGCATTGCTTCAGTTTTCATAGTGATTAGAAGATTTTTTTTGCCGCAAAACTTTCTTAAACATGCGTACAGAGGCTCCTGTGTAGGCGATTCTCTGTGTCCCAAATCAAAACTGCATCCAAATACACGTAATTAAGCGTTTCCAAGATCTCTGCTATGGTACATAGACCAATAAATGCACAATGTATGTGGTTAGCTTATATAAACATGGGAATAATATCTTGTTACCGGTATATATAAATGAGAGATCAATTTGCTTAGCATTATTAAAAATTTTAAAATTGTCATTATGCCAAAATGAAAATCATATACGGCCGACTTTAAATTAGACGTCATCAACAGAGCTGCTGGGAGAATTTGGCTGCAGCGAGAAAAATGTATGTGGAGATCACGAAGATGAATCCAAGGAAATGAGCTCATAGAGGTAGAAATGCAAGATGGCCGAACATGGAAGAAAATCTAGCCAACTAAGTGCATTCACAATGTGACTGACTGTAACCGTGCCATTTCAACGATAGTGATCAAATTGAAGGCTCAAATTATTGCTACAGAAATGACGATCAATGACTTTGGCGGCAGTGTCAACTGGGTTTTTTAAGTTCATAAACATAAGTACAGGTATATAAAACACGGGTTTTGAAGATTTGTGTAAAAACTATAAGAGACACCCATATATAAGACACACCATGGGTGCATGATAAGTAAAATTTTGTACAAGGCGCATCTTATATATGCGAAAATACGGTACTGACAACAGCTGCCTTCACAATTTAAATTTAGACAAACTGATAGAGACAGAATTTAGATATGTCAGAGTTGTCATCAATGTCATCATCATTGCAGCATTCATCTGACCTCAGTGTTAGGGCCTTCATCTTATACAAATAATGATTTGATTTTTTTTTCTCAAAATGTTTACCATGCTCAACTCATCCTCTACAGTTTAAAAATATTCATTGCTTCAAAAATTTCCACACTTTCATAGCGACTGGCAATCTTATATCTGTTTCATTACACAGGGATGATGCTGTCATTAATAAAGTTGTCACCAAAAGAATCTTCAGCATCAATAATTTCTCATCATTTTTCAAACAGCTTCCGATTTCACTTGGCAAGTTTTTCCATTTAATCAAATCAGGCCTCTGCTATGGGCTAAAATCTCTTAGCCTAGTTTTACTAAATGCACCAAATGAGAATCTTATAGACCTTTTGACAATGTCTCTTCAAATCCCAATAAATAACTGTAGAATGGTTTTACTGTCTGCTGAAGCAACCAGGGAGACTCTAAGTTAGCCAAATTTTGGCTAAGTATTCTTAGTGTAGTTTGTTAACAAGTAATGTATATTTAGCCAAATGTAGCTATTTATTACAAAGTTGCACTTCACAAGCATTACTTTTTCTTCTTAGAAGGAAACCAAATGTTTGCTAAATGTATTCTTAGCCAAAATTTGGCTAGTGCCTGCAATGCCTTTTAGCACATCTCTCTTGTATTGCTGTTAGATACAATTGAAGATAACTGTATGATTAGCCAAAATTTGGTGATCAATATCACAGTTTCTTTCCACAGTCTACATATATGCTTAACCAAAATTTGGCTTGTGTCTGCAATGCCCTTTAGTATAACCTACATGTATGACTCTTAGAACCTGAATTAGGTATGGCTCTTTGAAACTGGAATTTTGCTAAATGTTTGCTAGCCACTTTAATGTCCATTTTCATATCATACATGTATGGCTCAATGGCAGTAAAAGCAATTTTGGCTAATTGTATGCTTGGTTCCATGGTCACAAATTTGCATAATGCCTGTGGCCTGTAATGGTAAATATTGGGTAAACGTACTGGAGACAATATATTTTACTGAAGTTCTGTTTGCTATTGCTCTGACCAAGACCTAAATTTCAAACAAAATGTTTAATAGAGAGTTGGACCAACAATAATACTGATGGATACAAAACCTAGAAAAAAGCAAAAGTTTTAAAACAAATGTTTAAATTGACTAAATATTTTTTTGCACACCTAACTGAAAGGGTGTAGATTTCACATGAAAATTAAACTGATGAATATAGTATGCTCATGAAAAGTACCATGTGATGAGGTGAGAATTTTATTTATTCATTAACTACGAGCTACATTGGCAAGGAAACAAACGATAATTAACAGAAATGAATTGTTAAAATCTGACCTGTTTGTTGAGTGTCAAGATTCCTATAGTATTTGTATACTAGATATACAAACAAAATAAACTTAATAGTAGTCTGATGTTTGCATCATATACAGACAAATGTTCATGATTACACATGTGTGCAATAATACCTTGTTCATTAAACAATATTTACTTGCACAAAGAAATTTTTTTTAAATCAGTCCTTTTATTGCTATTGGTATTCTTCCTGACAAAAGATGCACTAAGTCTGCATAATATTCTTGAATGATGTTCTCAAGAGTCTAAATGATCTTAGCGATATTTTTTATTCTTTTATTTTGTATAGTTTAAGTGCTGCCACTAAGGGCGCAACTTATGTAACCTAACCTATTTAAATATACTGTCTCAACCACATGGTATAGCACATAATTTTGAACATATATTTTCTTTCTCGGAATGTTCTTTTTGACAGCTACCTGCTGCTTATCGGGTTGTGTATATTTGAGAAACACAGGTCAATATTTACACGTCACATTTATTATTAATGCAGTTTTATTCAAAAGTAAATTTAGCAAGTCTTTTGAATTTTACTGTAGGTTTTGGTGCTGATTGTTTTATGGTTACATGGAAAGAAATAAGTATTTACCTACATTAACAGAATTTCATGTTGCATTGCAGAAAAATTATGTTAATGACAGACCATAAAAACATGATACTGATTGCATTGGTCAACAGATAAGTGATAATGACTTTTGATCCAGACATTGTAAGATGACTCTAAATGTAATACATCCATTTTCATAAAAAAAAATAATCACCGATTTATCTCCAAGGCATTAAAGTAATTGGACACAATAGGGAAAAGAATAAATTAAACTGATCAGTGACCTTCATGCTATTTTGACTGTGGTATGCAGATAGAATTAAAGCGATACAAAACAAATCTTCCAAGGTTCAGCTTTGTTTTTCAGACAACTTTTAATTAAAATAAACTTAATCATAAACTAGCTAATTATTTCTAAGGGACATATGTCAGTCCACATTTTTTAAACACAATGGTTGCTGAAGTATATGTACAAAAATCAAACCTTTACAATAATCTCTTTGTTGCATATATTATGTAATAGAATTGCATTGTTAACTTTTAAGACAGGAATGTAAAAAAAAAAACAGCTAAGTCCAAGTACAATGGATATTTGTCATTTTATATCCAATTTAAAAATTATATTTAACATCTAAGAATATGATTTAACTTGAGCATAATGCACTGATCTTTTTATATCTAACCAATGTTGTTTTTTTGCAGATCTGACACTGCAGTACACACACACACAATAAAAGTTTCTTTATTCTGTCACATCAGCCTTTGTTTCCTGATTACAATTCTTCTCATCTTCCTCATGAAAATCATACACCAACAGCCTTGGTTTATGATTTGAGAAATAATAAGCTGGTATATGCTAAGTGGAGTTTCAATCTTTATGATCACAAACTTTGCCTTAGATAATGTCAATCGAATCAAATTCAGTAAACTTAAGGACCTTTTGATCTTGGAGATGGCCTATTACTCTGGCTTTTGGTGCTAATTCTGATGAGTGGAAATTGTTAATTCTATGCTGATATGGATTATCAGTGATAATTTGAAGGAAGTGTTCTTCCCAGTTAGATGACATGTAATACTGAAGTGCCAAAGGTAAAAAGAGTGATCATTTTTTTTGGTGTCCAATCTCTTCTCCAGTAGGAATAGAAATGGGTTGGAGAGGTGGGTGTTAGGTTATAATCACATATAAAAAAATCTCTACAAAACATTGCTAGATTATTTCTCAGCCATTCTGACTATTATTTCTATAATGTTGCTTCTAATATACATTTAGTCATATATTATTACTATTTATTGGTCATGCACTATTAATATACTCAAAGACAATATCATGTCTTAAGTACACCTTCATTTATATGCTTTGACCAAGAAATGACCAACATATGACAAATAAAAAATGTACAATGTTTATTTCTTCATTTGAGGAGGCATAGAAAACACAGGGGTAAATTTTCGGGGAGGACTCTGTTGTTCATTGATCTTTAAGTCATTACTGAATACTTAAAAGTTACTGTGATCTCGATCTCTCTCTCTCTCTCTCTCTCTCTCTCTCTCTCTCTCTCTCTCTCCCTCTCACACACACACACACACACACACATATATATATATATATATATATATATATATATATATATATATATGCAGATACGCTGCATAAATAATGTTAAAAGTTATGTTAAAAATCATAATCACATCACATAAATAATGATCTAATCATGATGCAAAATACTGAATACAATTCATACAGTATTCATGCTATTTCTCAATCTTGAAATTATTGTTTATGTCACATACTGCATTTTCTGCAAACTGGCACTAAATATTTTTACAAAGTGTTCAGACCTTTTTTTAGTAGTGATTGCCCAATACATCACAATAACAGTCATTGAGTCTCATTTAGTACACATTATAGACATATAATGTAGTAAACCCAATAGAGTATAGAAATCCGAAAGGCTGTCTTGCATACACAGGGAACTCAAATAAGGGCTTTAGAGCTGGACAGTTAGCTGGGAGTCAAAAGGCAATTCAATTTGACTGGGATGAATTCACCATCTCACTTGCTGATAACAAAACTGATGACAGATCAAACTAAATATTGGCAGTCCAGAGGCAGAATCAGAGATACAGAATTCATAGCTGTGGCTTGTACCAGGAGTAGAATGGCATTAACTGAGGCAATAAAATTGAAACAGCTTGAGCCTATAACATGGTCCACTTCTCTACTGTACCATGAAATAGGAATGATAAAAGTGTGACCAGATGCAAGGTACAAGGAATTGCCAAGAAAACTGGCTGGAAATGTGAATCAGTGTGAGTATCCATATAGATTTCATTTTCAACTGATTTTTCAATGAATCATTATGTTTGAAAGATAAACAATATTTTAAAAATTAAAATAGCTGTATTACAGTGTAGTATTTATGACCTGTACATTAGCCATTCTAATGGAATTATTCTGTAGCATAGTAAGTAAAATCAAATTGTTCAGTAAATGTAGCACACACCTAATCTCACACACACACACTATGCTCAGTTTGGTCTTGTGATAAATTTCATATAGCTTTGTACATTTTTGTTATGAAATTGACCCTATGGGCACTTATTAGATATATGATCTAATTTAAAACACAAAATCTGCTTGAAAATATGTATTGCCGAATCTTGTTCTCTTTCAGAAATATTGCCTTGGAAAGCTTCACTTTCTCTCTGACTTCTTTTTAAATTTAATATGTCCTCATAACATCTGAAATATGTTTTATCAGCTGTGGTAATACTTAACAAATACAAATATGTTAATTGAAACAACCAATGAATGTAAAATCGTATATATTAGGCAATTTTAAGAAAAAATAACATTTTATAAATTCAACCAGTTATGTGTTGTCATCAATTGTAAAATAAACATGGAGTAAAGTATGAAAAATTCTAGTGTGAGTGTGCGTGTGTGGTATCTTAATTTTAATCAAACTCAGAAAATGGTGACAGTGATATATGTGAACCAGTAAAGAGTTTTTTTTTTATTTCTACAGATATGAATTCATTAGGCAAATTCTGAGAGTTTCATCTGCAACATTCATGAGCGGAAAGGACCACTAATTAAAAACTGACATATGTTGAAGAAAAGTACTATACATGTTCAGAACTGCTAGAGGTAATGTGAGAATACATAATTAATCAGTTTGTCTTAACATTATTGTTGCTTACATTTTACCCGAAATGACCAAAAGGCTATGTGGTTTTATGTAATGGTCCAGTATGTGTTATTTATTTCACATCACCTTCTGACTTTCAACAGTCACAAATTTGCTACTTTGGAGTCCATTGTTCTGATCAAAGTTTTTATAAAACTTGGGTATGAGGCTTACATCAACATCCTGGACAAATCTAATAATGAGCAAAATCCAAGTATATACATGAGGTGATTTTGCATCAGATTAGTTGAGTTTATTAACCAGCCTAAAAGCCATGCTTCCACAATGTAGACTATAATCATTAAATTCTCCTAAAAGTTTGATGAGCATTTTCCATTAATAATATGACTTGCAGACAGTGTTTATGATCCAGTTTAGATCTGCCTTGTTCAATTATGTTTATTGAATGACTGGGCCTATAAAGCAAGACCAATAAAGTGGTGGTCCTACATATCATTAGCCATTCTTGATACTGCTCTTGAAACTATATTTCATGAATTTGATCAAACTTGGCAAATAGGTTTATCTCATCAAGATATTGCAAAAGAACAATTTTGTGAGCAATATTCATGCATATAAATACTCTATTTCTGCATCTAAGTGGCTGACCTTGCAAATACTATATGGACTTTATTTGTGACAAAAAGGTTATTTTTATCTAATGTAGCAGAAATGCTTACCTGATCAAAACATTGAATGCAATTTGATAATGAATAAGAACTAGTTTTTCAAGTAAATTTGATAAACATTTGATAAATAGGTTCATATCATTAAAAGCATGGAAGAGTTTGATTACATGCGAGACCTTCACATATTAGTCATGCTTTATGTCAAGAAATAATTTTGTCTTGATTTAGTAAATTAGGTAAAATAAATATGGACAGTTTTTTTTATGGTACATCAACACAAGTTGGTTTCCGATTATTGAGGGAATTGGAGTAAGGCAAGGGTACACTGCAGTAGGTAACCCAGGTGGATTTGATAACAGGAATTGAACACAACATTTTTATCAGGAGTCTAGCATACTAACCATTGATTCACTGCAGATTCTGCCCCCATTTGTTTCCTTTTAATGCATGCAGGAGAAAGCAATTGCAGTTTTATATACCACAAATCCTACAGGGATTAAAATTAACACAATAAAAAACACAATTAGAAAATAAAAGAAATTTATTCTAGAGAAAACTATTGCATGCAACTCTGTGACACAGATGAAATTAATGTGAAAACATATAAACAACTAGTTAAAATTACTGATCTGGCTTATATAACTTAACCCTTTCCCTCATAGAGTGTATGGCTTTTTAGCCCTTTGATATGCACCTTTGATACACATGTAGCAAAGTTACCCAGTGCAGTGCACAACACATAGGCCTGTTAAGCAGTGAAGTGTATGTTATGTTTAATGGTAATGTTAACCATTTTACATTTTTGGTATACATTTATTATGTATGGAAAGATTTAAGAGTAAAATAGGGTCACTATAGCTGTATAATTATTTTTCATAAAAGAATTTTGTATGTGCTATAAAATCTTGAGACAACTCGTTCACTATCAAGTCAATAAAGTAAAGCAACGTGATCAATTGTAGTGGCAATTTCTCGCACTTGAAATTTGCTAGTTCTTTGCGTCTACATTACTGAATTTGATAATTTATAAAAACTAATGGCTTCCAACATCAGTCTCAGAGTCATTACCTAAGTTATTGAAGCTTTCATAGTTGTGATTCTAATCGTGAAAACTCAAGCAAGTACTGAACGATATCTTTGCCAACATTTTTATAGAGTGGAGAATACAACACAAGTATGACCTACTTACTTTAAATAGCAGATTTCAACCAGAGCATACACAGTGACCACGTGATCTGATGTAATAGTCATCCACACCTATGAATGTAGTATCTAAAAGGGTTTTTTTCCAGAAGATGGTGCTATGAAAACCCACTCAGAATAGCTGCTGTTTACAGAGTTGCCAAAAGGTGTTTGTATGTGAATCAGGTAAAGTGAGAATTTCACTATGCAGTAGTCAGGCATATCTAGTATTGTAAGAACAAAACAATAATCTGCAGACTATTATCAAAATCTCAGGATGGGGAAGAATTGCATGGAAAATATGATGATTTTTAAAGATCAAAATGTACATGCATGTTTTGACCCAACCAGAACCAAACTTGTGTATAAAGCTATCATATTTTTGCAGTTGCTTTTGATCATTTCAAACATAATTGGGAGTATAAATACATACCCCACCATCTAGCACACATTTAAAATTTTTAGAGTTTTTAAATCAGTCTTCTAATTATATAAGTTTCATTACTTTTGTCAATAATTAGTCACATGTGATGACACTTATAACTAATCAAACCACAGCCACTGAGAGCAGACTAAGTACTGATGTTTATATGGTACAATGTCAGTATACACTCTGTCTGCTGCACTGTTAAACTGCCCATTAAACTGACAACATTAACAAACTGAACAAGCCTTGCATTTGATTTTATTGATCTGTATGGTAGAACAGAACATTTAGTTGAAAAGCTTATAATGAAAGATCTTGACATCAAACCTAATAATAACTTATGGAATACAAGAGCTGTCTTAAGATGATAACTTTTATTATATGATGTGCAAACCTCTTTATATGCTGTGCTTTCGTTCTTATATGATGTGCAAACTTCTTTTTCTGTGGTGCTTTCATACTTATATGATGTGCTAACTTCTTTATATGCTGTGCTTTTGTCCTTATATGATGTGCAAACTTCTTTATATGTGGTGCTATCGTACTTATATGATGTGCATATTTCAATATATGTGGTGCTTTTGTACTTATAAGATGTGCAAACCTCTTTTTATTTTGGTGCTTTCATCCTTATATGAAACATCTTTATGATGAGTAGCAACACCAGGAACCTGCAAAGGAGCCAAGCAGTATCTTGACAAAAGTAATTTATCATCACCCTGTCAAATCGATTTCACACTACTTCTAATCTAAACAGCATTCACCACCAGTTTCTGTAACAAGATATCTACACATTAAAAGTCTGTGTAGAATCAAATTCTAATGCATTAGAGAAAGGAAAGGAGAGAGAGAGAGAGAGAGTATGCACCAAAATTACATATTTCATTAAGTTAATGTTATTGTATACATGTATCCTGGGTAGAGGAGCGTGTTTTAGGACAGTCTAAGGGTCTTTCATTCAGCTAGTATCGACAAGAGAAAAACTTCACTGATCTGACTCAATAAATATATATGGTAGAATTTTTTACTGTTCACTGTATTTTTTATTAGGTTTGATTTTATTTAATTGACTACATGTGTTCTGTGTAGTTGAGGGTGTTTTGGGATACCTTTTTGCTGTTTTATGGTAGCCATGGGGTATTTCCTTTGGTGATAATTACCAACATGCAGAAAAATTTCTCCTGATCTTACTTGATAATTATACACTGCAGGATTTTACTGATCATTGTTTTTAAGGCTTGATTCATTATAATTGTATACATGTATCTTGGGTAGATGAGAGTGTTTTTAGACAATTTTGTGCTGGCCCACTGATTTTCAACATGACAGGCATAAAAAATAAACTGGTGGAATGGTGGATCTCTCTTTCTCTTTCTCTCTGCCAAGTGATTAAGTCATGTAAATTATGGAATTTATCAGTAGTATATGGGGCCACTTTAGCAACAGTGGACCTTAATGTTAAAATAGGGTATATCAAAATTGGCGACAATCAAAATTGCCAACAAATATTGGGCTTGTTGAGTGACAAGAGAAATGGAACATGTTGGGTGATGTCACAGTACCGGCAACAATGTTGGAAGTGGCTGACCTGCATACGCGTTTCTAGCACTCTAGGTTGGGACAAATACAGTAGACACATAGACATATATAACACGTATATAACACAAATAGGCAAGAAAGAATATATATCTTTTCGAGACATATGAAGTGGCCCTGAAAAGGATTTTGGTTTTCTTCTATTTCTTCCACCAGTTCCTCAGTGATTCCATACTTATTTTTCTTGTCTGCTATCTAGTCAGGATGTCCTATTGCTCTAACTTTTTCCTGTATCTTTATCCAATTCAGTCTCTCATACTCTTGTTTTCTCTTTATGTTTTCTTTCTCTCTTTTGTTTTTAATATTTTTCACTTCTTCCATTACCTTTATCATTATGTCTTCTGTTTTCTTCAACTGATCTAAGCACCATTTGACAAATGATCACTCTGTCAAATAGAATATATGTTCCAAAAAGCACCTCACTTGCATGACAATAGTAAGACCCTGCTTCAAGGTGCCTACTCTCTCATATTTAGGTTGGATGAAACCTCTTAACTTCTCAACTTCATCCTCTATCAAGCTTAGCAATTGATCCCTGGCTACTTTGAGGCTGGTGACTTCACTTGTCACAATGTCTTTCATGATTTGATTCCTCCATTCTTTTTAAATTCTTTCCACCATGTAGGCTACAACAACCATCTAGTACCATCTGTGTTTCAATTTGTTGACCAAATCCATGTGGAGTCAATGCTATGTATCCAGACTAACCAACCAACTGAAGGATTTAAGTCGCCTATGCACCTGCACACTTTTGCAACTGGTTATTTCCCCGGGCTGTGCCCTTTGCCCCAAGCTGGGATATTGAGGCAGTTGAAGGTGTTAGCATGTTGCCATCTCATCCTCCAGTGGCAAGGAGAGGCGGAAAGGATACCAAAAGGCAGCAGCGCAAAATGCTGCTAGCACCCGTTTTATGCCCCTTCTTTTTTTTCTAATCTTGTGGATAAATGTGAGGAGAGGGTGTTTCGTAGCAGCAGGTAGAGCTTTCTGGACTGCTCTATGTTTTAAGATTTCCTTTCATTTTGTGTTGTAGTGGGTAGAGCTTCCCAACCACTTCACAGCTAGACTGAAGACCACTACCATTTATATATGTAAAGCATGGTCATGAAGGAAAACATCCATTACACTCACTTAACATGTTATATACTCTCTACACAAATGGGAAGAGAAAAAATGCCATTATCTCCTATCCAAACTAAGGAACTTGCACATACAGACACTATATCTGCTATCCAAAACCCCATTAACTACTATCCACATAGACGAGAAGAGGAGAAAAACACACTATACTATCCACACAAACGAATGCGAATTCACACAGACACACCATATCTGCTATCGAAAATCCCAATATCTACTATCCACACAGATGGGAAGAGAAATAAAGAAAAACACATATCTATTATCCACACAAGTGTACATAAACACATCAAATACACTATAATTTCAACATAAACATATGCTAACATATTCAAACATACACACATACAAGTGAAAGAGTAAGTGTTTATAATTACACTACTCCACATTCACACAAATTGGCAACTTGACTAGTATCTCTTTTCTAAAGAGTTGGTTTGTGCTTCTTGCAGATCTTAATTGTTAGTGCTCTGAGAAAGACTCATTTCTTTTTAAACTTTAGATTCACCTAGCTAATGTACCTCCACAGTCAGATCACACACATACACACACACACACAATCAGGTCACACACACACACACGACAGCTCCAGTTATGCTCCCAATTGATGTTTGTGGTTGGGAGCGCAGATGGGGCTTGGGTGGCTTTGCTATTCCACACCCTGGGATGATGCTGATGAGGTCTCTGGGGCTCCCACTCTTGCCGTTGTTTCTCCAATTTCTCCAATGCCTCCTCCTCCCTGTTTTCTGTCTAGGGGACAGTGACTCATAGTACTGGTGTTACTGTGGCAGTCATTGTTGTGGAAGTAGTGACTATGGAGATGTCAGTATATTCACATCAGGCTTGAATATTTGGAATTTTGTGTACTTGGCATACATGTGCATTTGCCAAAATATTTCTAATTGTCTGGGGGGAGTATGAGCCTTCCACTTTGCTTTGTAAGTGCTTATTCTTTATGTTGTTTGTTTTAGATGGTGGGGTATAAAGTATCAGGTTTATTCATTCTGATCTTAATCTGCCAATCCAAAGATCTCCGGTTGTGCATGGATAGTTGGGTTGGCGCTTAGTGGCAGCAGGTTGAGCTTCCTGGACTGCCTTTCCTTTGATTTGTAAAGTTGTGGGTAGAGCTTCTCTGCAAACTTCAGTAATTGGCCAGGTTGAGTGTGGGACTGCAATATCTCTTTCTTATGAGGAGTAATTGTAACTCGACCTGGTTGAGTATGTTTACGGAACATTTTTGGTTTGCTTATCGGGTATGGGGTTTGTGTAGCAGCAGGTGTGGCTACCTGGACTGTTCCTTGCTTTGAGGTTTTCTTATAAGCAGTGTTGTGGTGGGTAGAGCTTCCATCCAAATCATCACTTGTATGTTTGTCTGGGTGTTGTTTTGTTTTGTTTGGGTAGGGGTCTTAAGCAGCAGCAAGTAGAGCTGCCTGGACTGCTCCTTACCTTTTGTTTGTATTGAGGTGGGTAGATCTTCCCACCACTTCACTGTTCATGTTTGTTCTGGTTGCATTGTGTTCAAGTGGGTAGAGCTTCCCACCACTTCACTGTTCATATGTTTGTTCGGGTTGCATTGTGTTCAGGTTGGTAGATCTTCCCACCACTTCACTGTTCATATGTTTGTTCGGGTTGCATTGTGTTCAGGTGGGTAGAGCTTCCCACCACTTCACTGTTCATATGCTTGTTTTGGTTGCATTGTGTTCAGGTGGGTAGAGCTTCGCACCACTTCACTGTTTGTATGTTTGTTCGGGTTGCATTGTGTTCAGGTGGGTAGAGCTTCCCACCACTTAACTATTCGTATGTTTGTTTGGGTTGCATTGTGATCAGGTGGGTAGAGCTTCCCACAACTTCACTGTTCATATGTTTGTTTGGATTGCATTGTGTTCAGGTGGGTAGAGCTTCCCACCACTTCACTGTTCATATGTTTGTTTGGGTTGCATTGTGTTCAGGTGGGTAGAGCTTCCCACCACTTCACTGTTCGTATGTTTGTTTGGGTTGCATTGTGTTCAGGTGGGTAGAGCTTCCCACCACTTCACTGTTCGTATGTTTGTTTGGGTTGCATTGTGTTCAGGTTGGTAGAGCTTCGCACCACTTCACTGTTCGCATGTTTGTTTGGGTTGCATTGTGTTCAGGTGGGTAGAGCTTACAACTACTTCACTATTCGTATGTTTGTTTGGGTTACATTGTGTTCAGGTGGGTAGAGCTTCGCACCACTTCACTGTTTGTATGTTTGTTTGGGTTGCATTGTGTTCAGGTGGGTAGAGCTTCCAACTACTTCACTATTCGTATGTTTGTCCAGGTTGCATTTGGTCAAATTTTGGAGGGAAAGGGTTTGTGGAGCAGCAGATAGAGCTTCTTGAACTACTCCTTGCTTTGAGGTTTTCTTGTGGTGGTGGTGGTTAGAGCTTTCCTACCTCTTTACTTCATTTGTTTTTTATATCCTCACCTTCTACACCCCGCTTGTTACCTTGGTGCTTGGGCCATGGCAGGAAATCTTTAGTCATCACTGGCTTGCTGACCTTAGGATACCTCCCATATATATACTAGTATGTTTTCCTTTGGCTCCTTCCTTCTTGGATTGGATTCCTGATAGGAGAGAGTGGATGTGTGGTATTTGTTTAGTCTTCTTTCTTCCCTTTCCTTGTGTGTTGTTTGTTTTTTAGTTTGGGTTTCCTTGTCACTTCTTTCATTCTCTTATGTTCTTCATTGGTTTTTAGGTTTGTCCATTGTTTCAATTTTGTATCCTTTGTCTCTGGCCTCCCCAGCTTCGATTTGGTGTCTATTAATCCGTTGTGTTGTTATAAGAAATTGGTTTCATGCTTGCCAGTTGGTCATGTGGGATGGATGTGGTTGTAGCTTGTCATAGTTGTTGGAGGGGGTGGTTGTCACATGCAGGTGGGTTGCTTGATACCTAAATTGTAGTTTAGTTGGTTGGGGGTGGGTAATTTTATGTCATGCTGTTGGATTAAGGTGGGGTGTAGGAAGTGGGTGGTGGGTAAGTCTCATGCGTTAGGTGACTTGGTTATTTGAAGTTTGTGTGCATGAGGGTTAATGAAGTTTTTATGATTATATGTGGTGAGTTTATATTATTTGTGATAGGTTAGCAACCCCAGTCAAAATTACAAAGTCAACATATTTGCATTTTAATGGTTGATTCTTATAGAGCTCATTCAGACCTTTTCAGAACAGTTTTAAGTTTTTAAATATGATGATTAGTTAAAAAGTTATGACTATTTGAATACTGGCAAAAACTGGCTTTTCAGTAAATTTTTGCCTTATATAAATGTATGTTTAATTCTTCTAAGTCACTGACCTGACACATTTAATAAAATAAGTATTTCTATCATAACTTTTGATCAAAGCAAGATATCTCCATGAAACTTGGCAGTCTTATAGAATTTTGCCTGTAGAATTCAAATATCTGCAGTAAATTAAACAATGTCCACTTGATTTCAGAATAGGGAAGAATATAAGGTGTTAAAAAAATTTTTTATTCTACCAGACAATTGAGATACTGGACAAGATATTTGTTAACACATCATTTAATTCAGAAGAAAACATTGGCATACATTGTAAACAGTTCATCAAATTTTCTATGCTCTGAGAATATCCACTAACCTCCAGAATCAGCAAAATTCAGCAAATGTACAATTATTTTTCTTATACAAGTTGAAAATTTCTATCACAATTTTTTTTGACTGTGAATAATTATACAAGATTTTGATGATATTGTATCAACACTGATGCCTGCATTTTGGCAGTAAGGTCCAGGATAATCTCATATTTGTGCACTGAAAATGAACAAAAAAAATGTTTAAGGAACATTTAAAAAACTATATATATTTAAAAAGATATATAGGTCATCCACAGGTGCCTGCAGTTTTATCAGTAAAGCACAACGAAATTTCTGACATGAAATTACCATTAGAGTATTATTAAATATTTATTAAATAACGTAAAGGTGATTTCATGTTGTTAGATATTTCGTCATGCTTTATTGATAAAACTGCAGACTCCTGTGGTTCATCATATAAAATTGCTGAGCAGTACTTTATCATGGTACGAAATGTAGATCTGTAAAACACATTTTCATTCTCTATTCGTTCTACCTATATTTGCAAGTAATTTGTTTAAATTTCATTTACAGATATGCAATTTTGTTTTTAAATGTTAAAACATCATTTGCATACAATCTGACATTAATTTGTATTTAGATAAAAGTTTTGAAGAAGATAAAAAACGTAAAATAATTCAAGAGTAAACCTGTTAAATCTACATATATGTCAACATCAGGACGATCATTTATATGATACAATTTACGCTATATTTCACAAAAATATTTAATAAATACAAAATAATTACTTACCGATACAGAACACTCAAACAGTGTACATATATCACAGCATTTGTCTTGTGATCGCCGATTATTCACACTGAAGTTTTGTTTATCCTCGTGGATTCAATATGGCGACCTAGCGCATGTGTCTAATAGAGGTCAACTTGTAAATTGCGTACTTTCAAAATTAAATGCGGGTACTTAAATATATGTTTCGAAAAACAAATTTGGTATCAAAAGAAAACTTAGAATATGTACTTTCTAATGTTATTGAAAATGTAAATATAATATTCGTGAGTTGAAAAAAATTAGCAAGACTTTAGGGACTATTTTCTCACCACAGGGTCAACATATGCAAATATTCAAAACACCATTGGAAACGTTATTCATTGGCCATTCATAGTTCAAATTCTCATTAATATTCATGAGGATCTAATGACCCGCATTTGCAATACAAACACACTGGTATCAACTCGAGCATTAACTGAAAGCCGACAATTTTGTTAACTGATTGATGATTACATGGTCAAATGGTTAAATAACAACATGTATATATTAATCAATTTTATATGCATTTGTAGATAATTCAAAGGCCTTTTAAATAAAGTTTATTTCATAAAAATGTTATTATCAATATTGATTTTAATGCAAATTTAGCGCACACAGTATAAGAAAAAGCCGATTTTCACCCAGTTTACCTGTACGGAATAGGCACTGACTGGGGTTGCTAGATAGGTTTCATCCTGTTATTGATTCTAATTTCAGCATTTATTTAGTGTAGGGATGGTTTAGTTTGCTTCATTTGTTCTGTTGTTTAGTGTAGACTACTTGTGTTTGGGCAGGAGTTTTGTTGCAGTACAAGCTTGTCCTGTTTCTGGTGTTTGTAGATTCATATTCCTTGCTTCATCTTGTTTGTGTTCCTTGTTGGTTGACTGGTTGTTCTGTTGTTGTTCTTGTGGATCTGTCGTGAGTTTCTCCATTTATTTTGGCTTCTTGTTAGGACTTGCTGTTTGGCTGGCCTTTGGCCATAGTCCTTTTATTTTATGTTGGGTGTTTTGGGGGTTTCTTGATGTGTTGTTTTATTTGCATTATATTTATTGGAGTTTATCCGCCTTCAGGAATAGGATTACATTGTTGTATGTTAGATTGACGTTATTGTTCTTTGATTGGTTTAGTAGGTCTGGGAATGTCGATGGGGCTTCTATATGTTCTTGATATTCTTTCAAGTTGTTTTTCTGGGTATGGTATTTGCTGCATTCATTAAAGATGTGATTGAGTGTTTCTTGCTCTGGGCAGTGAGGGCATTTATGGTTGTTGTTCTATTATGTATTTGCCATAGCTGGATTGTAAGATTGTCTTCCTGTCTTGAGTCTGTTGATTGTGTGTTGTTCCTCTTTTGTTAGCGTTTTGGATACTAATTTGTATTACACCCCACCTGAAACTTTGCCAATATAAATATTCATTAGTTCATATAGCACTTCACTGGAAACTATCTGATATAAATAGGTATTAAACAATCACACACCTCCTAACCAAAACACAACAACACAACCTAACCAAACACAACAATAAAATCATCCCCAAAACAAGGTAACACCCTAACCAACTGGATTCGTCCTTACAAACCTAAATGAGAATACCAGAGAAGGCCAAACTGTAACAAAAGCTCATAGCTGTCTAACACTAAACCTCAATAGAAACACACAACAACAAAAGTGTATAGGGATAATAGCACAATCATAACAAGTAATCATAATCAGTCTAAGTAATACAGACAATAGGAAATAAGAATAACATTTTGTAATGAACCTCCACAATAACTGCAATTATCCCACTAAACAGGTAACACAAAACACAAACAAAAATAGCATATCAACATAAATAATAACACAAAACTAAAATACAGCAAGATATATAAGGCACACTTATAACACCCAAAACAACGATTTGAAGCAAAACCAGGAGAAAAAAACATACCCAAATAAAACCCATAAACAAAACGAGACATAAAACAAAATTGTGCCTTGATCTCTCAGTTTCAGATATTGAGTATTACATTGCATTTCCATGTGCATGCTTGTCATTTTGTTACATTTATTAGTATAGTACTAAACTGCTAACACAACCGACCAAAATTTTGTTTTTTTGTGCTGTGTGTCTCTCTGTGATGCCTTAAAACAGCACTGTTTGTGCCCTTGTGTTAGTGAGTTGAGGGAGATGGAGAAAGGCTTATGATGGAAAATCTTTGTATCACTCAGGCTTGTTATATGCAGGATTCCACCCAGGTGTTGCTAGTTTGTTTTTCTTAGCACCTGTTTTGGGTCCTTTTGTTAGTTGGGGTGTTAGAAGAGGGTGTGTAGAAACAAGACTTTGGTTGAGGGCTTATTGTGGAAAGTCTTTTGCAACACTTTTCTTGTCGCTTTCATGATTCCACCTAGGTGTTTGCTAGTATGTTTTCCCTAGCACCTGTTTTGGACCTTTTTGTTATTGAAAGAGGAGGGTGAAGAAAGGGTTGTGAAAGAGGGAGAATTACAAACACAGACAACTAGAAATAATACTTGATGTACATTGCATAATCATCTATGCTTCACATATATAAGAATTCTGTACTGTATTGTTTGAATACTTGCCTTACCTCTTGTTTTGTGTGTGTGTGTGTGTATATATATATATATATATATATATATATATATATATATATATATATATATATATATATATATATATATATATATATATATATACACACACACATAAATTCGAACACACATACCTGCCTACCTGCCCTGCCTGCATCCATCCATCATCTAATTACATACATACATCCATACATACATTCATACATACATTCATACATACATACATACATACATACATACATACATACATACATACATACATACATACATACATACATACATACATACATACATACATACATACATACATACATACATACATACATACATACATACATACATACATACATACATACATACATACATACATACATACATACATACATACATACATACATACATACATACATACATACATACATACATACATACATACATACATACATACATACATACATACATACATACATGCATACATACATACATACATACATACATACATACATACATACATACATACATACATACATACATACATACATACATACATACATACATACATACATACATACATACATACATACATACATACATACATACATACATACATACATACATACATACATACATACATACATACATACATACATACATACATACATACATACATACATACATACATACATACATACATACATACATACATACATACATACATACATACATACATACATACATACATACATACATACATACATACATACATACATACATACATACATACATACATACATACATACATACATACATACATACATACATACCAAAACGTGCTTTCGACTCCTAATGAGTCTTTTTCAAAGGCAAATACAAAACACAGACAAGGCCAACAAATTAAACACAAAAACTAACATGTTTGCAAAACATTTCATAGTTGTTTCTACAGGAATTAAACCTTTAAATTATTGTGTTTTAACTAGTTTATTTCAACTTATTGCTGATGTTTGATAATATCTATTGACTTAGAAATCCATGAGCCATAATATTATCTCTTGTTTTATGTAAATGTATGTAAGCACAAATAATATTCTGGATATTTAATTGTC